>VWPW01024786.1:18138-133703 GCA_013389825.1 Crypturellus undulatus | reverse complement strand
GGAGAGGAGAGGAGAGGAGAGGAAAAAAAAAGAAGGGAGGGGGGATACAGAGCCAATAAATAATCTCTGTTATTAATCTATTGGCAGAAGACAGTTCTGTTCCATAAGCTTTAGACATCAAAGTGGCTTGAAGTCTGATGTTGTTCAACTCTTGCGCTCTTATAAGCTGAAGTGTAGTAAAACACAATAACTACTTTTCTTTTAATCAGAGGAAATTGGAAAAAAATGAAAATGTATATGCAATTATATTATATTCATAATTGCGTTCACAATTCTGCCTTACAAAAAGCAAAATAATTATCATCATATTCCATCCAGCTGCAATATTTTAATATGAGACATTATAGGGGAGTTGATTTATATTTCTTCTGACATTTGTCTGTAGCTACAGGCATGCCAATGTGACCCATGAAAAAGGAAAAATTGCATGTCGTCTTTAATTTACTGGAGTTGCTATATATCAATATTTGACTTTATGGGCCCTTCTGGGTTATATAATCTATTATAGTATGTTCATATCTCCCTTTGTTTTCTATGGTAATAGAATAAGATACAAAATCTGTACATCTTATCTAATTTTTATTTCCTGGAAAATAAATTATCATCTCAGAGAAATATTTTTATTTTAATTATATATTAAAACACAATATCTATACTGTTCCTGGAAAAAATATCATCATATATTATGAGAGAACTAGTTCTTTGATTCTATGCTGTAAAATTGAAAGTAATGTGAATACTCTTCCAACTTTTGTTCAAAGACAGTATCAGGCATTTATCCACTAATTAGAAAGGCAACAACAATGGAATTTTTAGAATCTGAAAGATAATGAAGAATATGAATTAAACCGTGAAATTAAGAGTATGGAATTTATCAAAAAAAAAAGATTTAAACCTTTTATTAATAATGTACCTCAACAGTCTACAGATATGTTTGTCTATTAATGAGTTATAACAACACATCCTGACATGAGCTCAAAATCAGTAGATGTTTCAGAATGGACTTTATCTCTAGAGTGAAACACCTTATTTTAAACATCTACAGGTTGGGTATCTGTATATAGACTTCCAAATTCCCACTATATTCCCACATATAAGAGCTTGATTGAGTTACCAGCAATAGGGTTATAGTGCATTTGAAGTGCTCTGGGATATTGGATATCCTCACAGGGCTGCCATATATGATATAGGACATATAGGAGGGCAGTAGTGGTAGGAAGATGCTGATCCAATGGTAACATTTGCCTACTGATTCAGGGCAGGGTCTCCATGTGCTCAACGCAATTTCCATTCTGCTGTAATTACTCTGCCTTAAAAGAATTTGTGATATCCCCCAGCGCTTGCTGGAGTTACATGCGGATTTAGGTTTATGCTGTGGAGACTCAGACCATGTTTACTTTACCATTCCTTGTAGAGGTTTGAATCTTGGAAATCAGAGCTGAAATAAGAGGGGATAGAATAGCACTGAGAAAACATCTGGGAGTTTCTATGTGCTCTCGTGTTACACCAGTATACACCAGTGATGTACAGAGCTACTACCAGTGCAAATAGGAGGCACAAGCATGGAGTGAGATCTCTGCTTCGCTGCTGACCCCCAGCATGCCATAATCAGCATTATCTGCATTTTTTCTGCACTGGCACCATTGGAGATGGCTATTTGTGTCCAAAGGGCGCTTATGCTACTCTGGAATTTTTCACTAGGAGAGTATCCACAGTAGGTCCCCAGCCTCCAAATGCATAAAGTTTAGTCCATTTCTGGGACAAACTCTGTACCATGAAAGGTGCAGCTGCCCCTATAGTTAGCTAGTCTGCTTGCCTGTCCAAAGCCTACCACCACACACTGCCCCGTACCTGAAATTTCAGGCCAGTTTGTGCTCAAGTATCTCCTTATTTACCTGCTCAGCTAAAGAACCTACTGCTCCAGCCACAAATGAGCTAGTCCCCTGTACCATCTTGCACACAGCCCAAGCTGTTTTCTATTCATCAGGGACATATACTGGATCATAGTGACAAAACAACAAAAATAAAAACACCAAAAAATCCAATGTTTTCTTTTAATGTATATTAGAAATAAAACTGGAAATATGCAAATCCACAAGCCTAGACTTTAAATTACTTTTAAGTAACACAGGTGAACATAATATAATTCTATAAGTATATACATTACAATTGGAGTAGGAGCTCAATACATTTCTGTTCATTATTTAACTCCTTTCATTTCAAAATATGGGGAAAATAAGGAATTCCTTACTTTTTTATTCCAAATTCCCCACTTGCCCAGAGTCCTAACTTGTCCCTTGATTGATAGAAGGAAAAAAATGTAATGATGAATTTATATTGACACACACACTAGACATATTTTTGCTGTCCTGAGAGCTCAATCCCATATGTGTACAAACTGAATTCCCTGACTAAGTGTGAGAGGAATACTCCAAATCCAGTTTAGAGTTTGTCAGGAAGGCTTGACTTTTTTTTTTTTTCTCCCAAAGAAGAAAAATTACTAAGAAGTATTTAAATCTAGAATTCATCCTAGAAGTTAGTTGTAAAAGAATAGGTGGTAACAAAAATGGTATATTATGCATTTGGATGCCTAGAAAAATATGAGCCAAATCTCATTCTAAATAACCTAAATAACAACTACAAAAATAATCTAAAAATCCTAAATAACAAGTACTTTTTTTTTAAGAATTTTGTTTACCTGCTGCTCTTTAAAATGTGGACTCTATATAAAGGACTACAGCTTGCTTAATGATTTTTTTTATTAATAACATAAATCTCATTTTCCTAATAAGATGAGATTGGATTTTACCAAAAAGTTTTTCTTTAAGAGAGTTTACATTCATTTCAAACTTATATGAATATTTGGTTTGCATAGATTTACAACCATAAAATTCAGAAACATTTTAAGTCTCATTTTATTTGCCTGAAAAGTTCTGTTATAGCATATTTACTACATTTTTTATGGATTTTAGCAAATGTGAAGCACGTGGTTTTAGAAACACTTATAAAACATTTTTGTAAATCAGGTAGAAAATCATGAAGAGTAGCAAATGAGTGCCACTAAACCATTTTTCAATAATAACTTTACCTGTCCTAAAGGACTTCAAACCACACAGGCCCCAGAACTGAATTGCAGTGCATAAGCATGCTTCTTTCTTATCACATGTGTGCTAACAATGTGCTTGCAAAAGAGAATTTAATTGCCAGCTATCAGCTGTTATTTACCCCACATTTTATCATGCACAGCTTCTTTGCTCCTCAAGGAAATGAAATGGGGCAGATATCAGGGCAGCAGTGAAGGTCCTGTATTCGTTAAATACACCGCAGGCAGTTTAGCCTAGTGGTTACACAGACCCACTCCTTTTAAGATACTCTCTGCTGGATCCTGTGTTTATCAAATCCATTTTAAAGGATTATATAGAATCTATCCTGCAGAGGCTCCCAAGTCTGCATTTGTAAGAACAGAGATTACTCTGACTGTGAATTTTCAACTCACTGTCTGTAACTAATCATTTTAAAGGGAATGGAGGAAGTGGCTAAGGATCATTATTCTGTATTCTCAAACAGAATACTGAAACTAATGATTGGAAGCTATAGATTTCTTAGGAATGTTATACAGTAGACTTATTATTGCAGTAGGAGAGAGAAAGAAAGGGATATGAAAATAGATTAAGGATAGATTACAGAAAGACACTCTTTGTAATAACACTAGCCTTTTATGCACACTAAATTTTATTATCCACAGTTTATCACCTTTTAATAAAGACATCAACATATGTTTGTCCTTTCTTAACACCTTCTACTCCTAATTCAGCATTTTTCTCTGATGCAGAATAATATTCAATTTGAGCTTGTCCACACGTGTTTCTGTTTTATTTGACTTCTTACTTTAGCAAACTTCCAGATATAACTCTTCTATTTTCATAAAAGTCCTTTCTATGTGAATTTGTTTAAATGAATTTTATAGGTACCTATAGCTGTGAATGAGAAATAGTTGCCAGAAAACAGCTAACTGAAGGGAGAAATATGTACTAATGAGTAATGTGTGAAAGTCTCCCAAGACCTGATAGGCTCCAGAAATTAGCAGACATGTTCAAGAATTGATAAACTCGGGACACCAGGAATTTGTCACATCTGCACAAGGCCACCAGCATACACTAGTATCAAAAATGGACTATATAATTCGACCACATCAAAGAGGTGGGGTGTCTGCTATAAGCAGATAAAAACACTTTATTTTATAATGGATATAAATGCCTGAAATAAGGGACTTTCTAAATACCTACTTAGAAGATGCTAGAGCATCAGTATGACCCTCTTCTACTGAGTAAGCAGCTGGAGTTGGTCTCCCAGATGCGTATGAATGTCTGTGTGTGCATATGTGTGTGTGAGGGAGATAGATAAAGCAAGACAGAACTCTGTGAGGGAATAACTGAAGGTACTGTGTAGTTATCTGCTCTGAAAAACAGCCTGATTTTATTAATAGTAGCAGCTTAACTGACAAAAGTTCTGCTAATAAATACTGCTTGTACTCAGCTCTGTCCAACTGTCCTCTGATAGGGAAAATGGATTTTACTGTGCTAAATTCTTACTGATTCCATCCAGTTTTCTGACTGAAAGTATTTCTACTAGCTGCATTACCTATATTCCAGTTTATCTCATTAACGTCTTTTTCTGGTCTAGCTCTCTTCTACTACTCTTACATGCTTAAACCTTTTTGTTTCAAGTAACACAACAAGTTTAAAAATAAATGTGTCTTAGTTGCTAGAGCATCTGTAAAAAAAGGCTCTTATTTCAAGTGCTTCAATAAATTTATGCTATTAGGCATTGTCTGTGAGTATTTCGCAAAAGTCAATCATCCCAAACAGCTTTCTACTCTTCACCATATTGCTTAGATAACAAATAAATAAATAAATAAATATAAATAAAGGGATTGCGTTCAGAGGATACTAGTTTAGTTCAGGTGAGAGGGGAATTTAGGAGATCTCTAATATAACCTTCTGCCCAAAGCAGGGTAAAATGTGATGTTGTTCTGTGATTTTTCACAGCAATTCTTGGCTGTACAACTCTTCAGGGCAGTCTTTTTCAATGTTTGATTGTCCCCATGGTAAAAAAAAAGAATTCTTATAAAAACTTTTGAGCACTTTACTGGACTGGTGAAAAGTGGAAAAGAATCTTTTTTTTCCCCCTTTTTTTTTTCCCAAGTAATGCCATTCGTTTCTTATCCTCCCACCACTCTCCACTGCTAAGAGGCTGTCTCCATCTTCCATGTACAGTCCACCACAGCTATTTAAGTGTATTACATCAAAAATTCTAGAAATTA
The DNA here is from genome assembly GCA_013389825.1 of Crypturellus undulatus. Lineage (NCBI taxonomy): Eukaryota > Metazoa > Chordata > Aves > Tinamiformes > Tinamidae > Crypturellus > Crypturellus undulatus. The sequence continues at coordinate 128,380 of VWPW01024786.1, read as the reverse complement.
TTAAAAAAATCAGGCAACTAGGTTTCTTTTTGGACACAGATCTACTTTCACCTTATATATCTGATATATCTGATATATATCTGTTGTACATCTACAGTTGTTTTACTATAAATTCAATAAAGTTGATCATACCAAGTTTGAAAACATGTATGTTTTAGCAGATCTAGCCTACCCAAACTTCTAGTGAAACTTGAAAAAATTAATTGAACTATAGCTAATTACAAATTAAAAGACAGCTACAGAACATACACAAAAAAAAAATTCAAGGAGAAAATGGAGGCTAAAGAATGCTAACGTTGCACTCACTCCAGAGAAAAATTTTAGTTACTGTTTCTGAAACAAAAGTAGGAACATTCTAAGTAAATTTTTTATGACACACACAAAGTTAGGAGATACCATTAATATACACACAGACCTGAATATAATAAAGGAATAATGAGAGATCTTCCAGAATTAAAAAAACAAAAAAAAAACCTTAATGGGATAAAATTTAGTAGGGTCATGTGCCTAAGGATTTAAAATTTGAGTTTCTACTAGATTAACTAAAAGCTCTGCAGTAGAAAATCAGTGTCTATGACTGCATACTGACAGATTAATAGAGAAATAGAAAAAAGTCAAGGGAAATCTTTAAAAAATACCATGCAAAGGACTCCTAGTAGTGACAGAAAGACATTATAATGGAAAATTTTATGAGTCCTAAACTAGAATACTACTGACAACTCTGTTAATTCATGTAAAAATAAAAAGATAAAAGACTTATAAGAGACTCAGAAAAGGTGACTTGGGGGGGATTAGAAGACTATAAAGCTTATTTTAAGAACAGCAGCTAAAATATCTGGTGCTCTTAAGCCAGATAAAATGAAGCTTGAGAAGAGACTAATAAAAAAGTAGAGAATCAGAAAGAGCTATTAGAGCTAAGGGATAAATGTTGGTGCAAGAACAAATGGGCATAAAGTGACTATGAATAGAGTTAACATGTAAATTAGCAATTCCTTTTAATAAGAGAATTAGCAACTCAAAAAGGCTTTTTTGTTGTTGATGGTGGTGCTTGCATTTATTTAGAGAGGATGCCACAGATTAGATGGCTTTCCATATTCATAGGAATAAAGACTGAGCATTGAAAAAAATCCTTTCAGTCTTGCATTTTCATCTTTATGCTGGAACACTGTCTTTCTTGTAATATTATATACTTTGATATCAGTGTTTTCTCAGAGGTTGTCATTAAATTACTTTTGACCAGTTTCGTTTCTTTCGTGAGGAAAGACTTTGCTGAAGTACAGGCCCGACCTGAAGCCAAACTGCCAAAATTTGTTAGAATTTGTTGCCAATAAATGATCTATGTTCTGACACTGACAAAAAATAATTATAAGACAAGATACAGCTTGGATTTATATTTTGCTAGCCTTCACATATGAAGAGTGAAATAATATTGTTAGTAATAGGGATATGTTTGAAACCAGTTGTGGACTTACTGTACCACAGTAACAAAGAAAAGGTGATATACTTTCTATGAAAATGGAGTTAATGTAATTTTAGTGTTTAACTTGAGAAGCTCAGCCACTAATCTTACTCTCTGAATTCCAGAAGAGTGAAAACTTTAATAAACTTAAAAGGCATTATGCATTCAAATTATTGATACCTGCAAGCAGCTTTAGTAAATATATTTGCAAGGTATTTGGATGTGCTGTGTTATTAGTATTCAGCTATCTACTTTCACATGGGATCTGTTTGTAAAATTGCATGAATAGTTTGCTAATACAATATACCAATAAGATTCTTGAAGACAACCTAAAATATGAATGGTATCAAGCTCATTATGGCATATACTTATTTCAGAATATGAATTCTGAATACCTTTCAATTTTATTAATAGTAATTAGTGTTTCAGAACATAACGCAGATTCTTTGATGTGTCACAGATCAAAGCACTCACACTGAAGTCCTAGGCCTGAGATACACTGTAAATGCACCTGACTCCACTCCTGTTTCTGAACAGTTTTAGATTTCCTGGATTGACCATGCCTACGGTTTGTTACTTTTTTTATCTGAGGATTTCTGGGCTGTTGAGGGGATCTTTTCTTGTCCCTATTCCTGCTCTGCTTGTCCATCATGGGTGCTGCAGGACTGTGCCCTCTCACTATTGCAGGGGATCTTTGTTGAGGTCACTCTTGGGTCTCAGCTCATCTTCTCTCAAAAACAGTCCTGCACTTCTTGGTTCTCCCAGAAATATGAGACCACTCCAACATGTCTCATTCATTGCTATTGATTGTCTTAAATCAGGTACAGAACATATTCTACTTAAAAGAAAATAGAAAATTGTCCTATGTGTCCTACAATTGTCCTTCCATTTCTGCATCTGTGCAAGCACTTACTGCTGACTGTTACAAGTTTCTTAACTATGTACGATTCGGTCAGTTCTGCACAGGAACCTCCTGGAAGTCTTTGATATGGCCAGATTCTCCCTGCAGGATGTTATTCAACACACTGAATATACAGACTGGTCTAGACTGGGGAAATAGTTTGAAATTCTGATCTGGAAAGCTCTTGTGCCCATTAGCCAAATGCTTTAGAGGGACAGTGACTAGGAATCCAGTCAATAACCTTGTCTCAAGCCAGTCCACTATCCCATCTATGCATATGACTACCTGAGGACTTCCTGGATGACCCACAGATTTAAATACTTAAGTGCTATGGATGTGTACACAGCCATAGACTGCGTATGCAGCTATATAACAACTGTAACTAAACAAATTTGAACTTCACACTTGTAATTTAAATCCCATAGTTTTTACCACACAAGACAGAAATAACAAATTGATGTTGAGGAATGAGAATGGCAGAACCTCAGCAGTTTAGCAGAAGTTAAGTACCTTCCTAATGTGTTTCAGAGAATCTCTCTCTCCACTGAAGCTGCAAAAAAGATTTGTATCGTGAAAAAATTTTGCAGGGCATTTTTGGCCATCATTGTTAAGGCAAACTTTTCTTTAGAAAACTTAGCAAACAAATAGCTACAGATATTCCAATATACGCATTTCTACAGTTCTGATACATCTGTATAACATACATTGTTTCAAATGAAAATAAGACTTTAAAAAAGTATGAAGAATTATAATTTACTGGGCTTCAATTTGAAGAGATCCTTCTCAAAAATAGCCCTGTAACCTATTTAATTATAACCACATTACTATGAAACACATGGTGAACATTTGTAATAACAATATACACGTAATGGTTTTGGTTTAAAGATAAATTATTTAATGTGCAATATTCAACATCATGAATTCAATCATATGAATAATTCTAAAGTGAACATTTATTTTAGGTATGAGTTAATGAGTCTAGTGTAATTAAAGAGCCTTTGTTTAATCATGTATTTAGATGCTAGAAAATATCTTGCTTCCCAACAGCCTTTCTGAAAGGTAAGCACATGATTGCACATGATTTTAATTTTAGTCTTGGAAGAGCCTCTCCCAGTAGATTAGTTCTAAATGTCAGTGTACCAGACTCTAGCCAAATGCAGCAAATGCAAATGTGATAATAGGAGATGTGATGACTGTACAACATCTATAATGCATTATTTGACATTGCCTTCTAACACTTCTTACATGCAATATCTAGGTAGGACTCATAGGTGTTGCAATTCCTTTGTCCATGGTTAATTATTAAAGTCAGGATGTTTATTTTCTCCATTTTTTTCCCTATGATTCTTTTCCTTGAAGGCTTAACTTCAGAACAGTGCTATAAAATACTTCCATAACTGTTCATCCTCATTGCAGTGTGATTCTTTGGCTCACAATGACCATTTACTGCACCTTCACAATTCTTTCTGATGGGATGTGATTCAGAGGCCTAAAAATAGATTTCTAAATTTAAGTTAGTGCTTCTCCCAAACTGTATTTAATCATGAGATATCTGCATAAAGCCAGACATTCTTTTCCTCTCTTTACAGAATGAAAGGTATTATGGATAGACAGCCTTCAGCTGGAGTGATTCAGGTGACTCAGCTTCATTAGGACAACAATGGAACAACATGAAGGAAAAGTTCTCCAGGCCATCACACTAAAATCTGCTTGAAATCTGCTTGTTCTCCCACTCTTTCCCTTTTTGCTCAGTCTTGATCCTTCTTAAAACCTGTCACTCTGTTTAGGAGAAAAAAAAAAAAAAAAAAAGAAAAAAAAAAAGCACCTTGAAGACCTAGGTTCTCTTCTATTCTAGAGAGACCACTTTTGCCTTACTTTTGCCTTATATGCTCACTGGAAATTAATAGGTCACTCTTCTGGACAAAAAGCAGTAACCTCTTTAAGGCAGTTGTGAAAGGAGAGCCACAACTTCCTGTGTCACAGAAACTACAACTTTTGAAATTGGGACACTTGGACTTCATGTTTTCAAATTTACAGTCAAGTCAAAAGCAGATAGGTCATGCAGATGACATCACATATTCAGCCAATAAATATTACAGTTGCTGCTTGCATCCCAGATGGTGAATTGCATGATTTAATTTTCTTGCTAAAAGGGCACTTTGAAACAAACAGTCAATTCCTCTCTCACTAAGAGGGATGGGGGTTAGTACTCTCACAAATTCCCCTGTATGGTGGATGAATCTTAGACTAAACAGAATGGAGGAGAAAGGCTAAATAGGGGCAGGAGTGTCAAGGAAGGGTATACAGAGGATGTTCTGAGCATACCTGGGGTAGCTTACAGACAAAGTCTGCCACTGCCATCATTGTCTTCAAAATCTCTAAAGAATCAAAATAGAAGAGCGAGGAATATTGCTTTTAATAAATGTCATAAATCCCAGACACTTACTGCAAGAGGTCAATACTGACAGATTTCTGCAGTGACACAAACCTTTCATGGATCTGACAGCAAGTGGCCTTAGTGGATAATGCCAGCATCCTTCCAACCCAATAACTCTTTATGTTCCATAGACAACCAAAAATATGGAGCAAGCTCTCAGACACACATCCGCATGGATTGGCGCACTCAAGCTTCCAAAGCCAATGCTCTTATGCTAGCTTACCCTACCTGCTTTCTACTCTAAGTACAACCTGTTTGCTTCAGGTGGTCAACAGAATGAAACCTTCATCACAGCATAAGCTTATACTACTTCACTTGATCTTAAAGCAAAAAGACTCAGAATTCTAGTATTACAATGTAATGGTTAATTCTTCAAGAATGAAAAGTCAGACGCAAAGATGCAAGGCTTAGAATGAAAAGTTGCACTGACAGAAGCCATAATTTACACTCTTTTGTTCAGCAGCAATTAGTGATTGATTCTACATCCCTCTGACACTTGGAATACCAAAAAAATAAGGAGGAATATGGATTTATGTGAGGCTTAATCTGTTTGTGTTTTTCCCCTCTCCCTCACTTCCTTTCCATACTAGTAGTATTTTTAGAGGGGGTTGTAGAAGAGCTTAGGGTCTTCTGGTCACCATCTTCCATTGCTGAATTCAATCTTGAACAGCTTAAAAATAGTGAGATTTAAACTAAGCTACCTATACGCTACTAGTGAATACATTCAGTGGGCATCCCGAGTGGAGATTCACAGTAGTCACATCCTGAGAAGGAAGTGCTTGAAGCTAGATGAAATCTCTCTGTCCCTCAGAACTGGTTATTCGGGTGATCTATTCACCTACACAAAAGCAGCCAAGGAGAGAGGTATGACTTTCTGTCTTTCTTAGGAAACATCTGACAATCATATACTCTTTCAAATATGGCACTTCTATGGTTGCTACTACTAGACTCCCTACTTGGGCAGACCTCTCTGTAAGGAGATCATTTTTGATAGTATTCTAGGACACAGTGCTGGATCTATAACTTTCAAGCAGATACATTTATGCATTTTTGAATATATGCATGCATGTATGTATGTATTTATTTTCTGTCAGCGAGGTATGTCACACACCTCAGTCTTTGGTATAACAATTCACATCAGAACAAGTTAAAATGTTTTCAATTTCAAAATTATGGTACATATTTAGAGTTGTAGAGCTGTTAAGGTGGCCGGTGTTTCCAGAATGCTACAGCTTCTCATTTATGTACATTTATACCATAGTGAAAAAGCTGGACATTAGAAATGGGGCTAACTCTCTGAGATTTTTTTTCTGAATGCATGCCAAAATAACTCAAGAACATTCTTGAAAGTTTAATAGAAGAGTAGATGGATTTCTGCATTTAGATCCTTTAATCTATAACTGTCATGATACAAGACCTCATCTCCATTTTATTTATATATATACCTTTAAATTCATTCTTTCTTCGTGTCATCTTCAGGTGCCCAAGCACCCTGGACCACAATGCTATCTTCACTCTTCTAATTATAAATAGTGGACAAACAGTGCTCATGCACAAACTTATGAATAGAGGTGTATAAAATGGATCCCTTTATTTGAACTTTTTTTTTTCTTACAGCTATCTCACCCGCTCCTTGATTATCTGCTCTTAGATTTTTAGGCTTTTTCCCAATCTGTATTCTGGGATTCCTACCAGAGGAAGGTTGCTAAGCAACAGAAAATGGAAATCAGGCAGTTGACTAGCAGCCAGGTCTGATGTCGGCTTATGAATCCATATGCTGGCCTCCACACCTCGCCACCAGGTCTGGAACTGTGGGTTCAGGTATCAAGGAGACAGTGGCCTGGGGGTATTGAGGGACGCCCACGGCTGTAATGCTCAGAGGTGCAGCGTGCCAGGGTAAAAGGCACGCTGCTCATTAGTGAATGCATGATGCACATTTAGTAGTCATTGGCAAAGATTTCATAAAAAACTTGAGGAACAGGCAGATTTAATGAAAATGCTGTTGTGCAATATTATGTAATAGGGAGCTGAATGATCTAGTGACCTAAGCTTGAAGTAAACAATTAAAAAGTAAATGATAAACAGTAAGCAACATGCAACCTTAACAACAATAAACAGCAAATAAGCAGTTTCTGGAAAAATTCCTAGACAGGCTGTTATATATTCTATCAGATGGATCCCTGAAAATCTTTGGCTCATGCCAGTAACACTTGCCCAAATCATTGTTTGCAGCAGTCTGGGAGTTAGCACTGGCTGATTCGCAACAGGCATTGTGGATATTTTGGCTATATTATGGATCCTAAGAAAGTCTTAATAGTTTAATGGTACGAATGCAGGCCACTCCATGCAGTTGTCTTCCATGACAGACAAAAGTCTGGTTCATATTTAATTTACTAGTGCAGGCAAAGCTTTTGAGGATTCAGCAGCACATTATCAGTTTTGACGACTTTCCTGATCCCTAGATCCTGATAGCCTATCCAAATGTTCTCTTTTACATTTTTATGATTTCTTTTATGATGTTCAGAAACTTTTGATCACAGCTAAGTATGCAGTGTTCTACAAATCAGTACAAGAGATGCATATATGCATTTTGCCAGATTCTCTGTATCTGTTGCTTGATAATATAAAAATGGTTATCTGAATAATTCACCACACAAATTTCCATTATTTAGAAGATTTCATTAATCAGTCCTGTCATCTTGTGTATTGCCTTCCATTTGTATCATTGCTTTGACAATTGTGAGTAAGCACAGTGGCTACCGTGTTCCTGCGGTGAGACATCGAATGTGCAAGCTCATATAATTTTCCATTGATTAAATAATACATAATTCCAGTAGTAAATTCACAGGATGTCTTACGTTGTCGCTACTTCTGTTAATCCTTAATTCTATTCTTGATATCCTACTCATTCTCAGAGAATGAGTCCTCCTATGCTGTCTGTTTGAATTCTCCACCTTCACACTGTGTCTCTCTGTTTTGAACTATATTGAATTGTCATGTAAAATATTTTAAGGGAGGATAGGAGCCAACATGCTAGAGAACCTGGGTATCGCTCCTTCCCAACCACTGGAGTCCAACCCAGTGTGCCTGGGGGCCCAGCGGTCTCTCCATCCCAACCTGATGGATGCAGCTGCTGCTCTCCCATTTACAGATTCAACTAGTAGTGAGGATGAGCAGGTACCTAGGAGCAAACCCACACAGAGCTATGCATACAGCTACAGCTACAGACAAGGCATTACCTTCCATAGCACTTACATATGACATTATCAGAACTCGCACAAAGAAACATAGGTATAGATAGCCAAGTCACCCTCCTTCTCTCGGGTTAGTAAAGATTGAGGTTCACTAGCAAAAGTGCACACGCCTTCACTCTCTGGTTCACAAACCCATCGGTAGCTCCCTCAGATTTCAAAGATGGCCCCTTTGTCTGTCTAATACCCTGGCTCATATCTGAAGCCCTCTTCCCCACTCACTATATGGCCTTCAGGTTGGGCTAGCCAACCAAGGATTGCAAATGGCACCCTCCCCACACCAGAAACCGCTCCCCAGGGGAAAAACAAGTGAGTGGAAAATGCAAACACTTTGCCCTCCCCATAGCAGTTGCCCCGGTACACCACATCACATGACCCCACTCTAGCATTTAGTGTCCAGAAATAGCCTTAAAGTCAGGTACTCCATCGACAGATATCTAGTTGCCTATGAACTTCCTGTCTCCATTTTTTTTTGCATTTTTAAGTGCCCTTAAAAGCTATAATTTAGTGATTTTTGGATAAATGTTTCTTTGTTAATATTCATTTAAGCTTTCTATAGTCCTAACTTGAATTTCCAGAAATGGTTCAATTGACTGTTCTAATCAACTGTAAATCGTTAGAAATTGTGTTGCTCTTTCCAGCATCCCAGAGCACACTCAGACTTTATCAAATCAGAGCTTCTTATCCATTCTTTTGAGACCAATATGCTCTCCGTTAATGCCTTTGTTTCCACCACCTTGCTGAAAAGACAGTTCCCACACACTTAATAGGATATTTAAAAAATAAATTTATCCGCTTAACTACTGTCTATTTCTTCCTTTTCTTAGAGCATTCTGTAGTAATGTTCAGACACATATTTTTGGTTTCCACAAATCTTCAGATGAGCCAACATTTGAACAAAATGTGTTTACCAGAAATACTTCACATGGTCAAAACAATGTAAGGAATTTGACTGTAAATATATGTCTAGTTCCAAAGATATAGAAACAAAGGGATAAAACATTAGCCAATAAATTCTGAAAAAGGGGAGAAATATACTGTCAATGAGTTTTTCTGTTGACCCCAATGATGTATTTCAAACAAGGATACTTAAACTGCAGTGCCCTTATTAGGGTTCCACCCTGATGAAAACATCCAAGAAGCTAAGGAAACGGATAAACAAGCAAACAAAGTAATTTCTATCTTGAGTTCAGGAAAATATTGAGACATTTGTTTCTACAATTTAGCTTAGTTTTGAAGACCTGACATGAGAAATGTATTTCCAGGTAGCTCCGTTTCATGTCATATAGTAATTAACAGGAGAATGAAGGAATGCAACGAGGCTCATTTGGAATTAGAGTTAGCAAGCGATGTCAGGGGCAACAGGAAGGGCTTCTACAAATACATCAGCAGCAAGAAGACAACTAGGGAAAATGTTAGTCCGCTGCTGAATGGGGAGAGTGCCTTGGTGCCAGACGATGCTGAGAAGACAGAGTTATTAAATGACTAAATGATTAAAGAGCCTCCGTCTTTACTGCTAAGGCCTGTCCCCATGTACTCAGCCTGGAGACAAAGGAGAGAACCAAGAGAGAGGAGGACTTTCTGCTGGTCTAGGAGGATTGGGTCTAGGAGGACTGGGATTATTTAGACAAACTAGACACCCATAAATCTACGGGCCAGGATGGGATGCACCCAAGAGTGCTGAGGGAGCTGGCAGAGGTCATTGCTCAGCCGCTCTCCATCATCTTTGAGAGGTCATTGAGGGCAGGGGAGGTGCCAGAGGACTGGAAGAAAGCCAATATCACTCCAGTCTTCAAAAAAGACACGAGAGAGGAGCCAGGAAACTACAGGCTGGTCGGCCTCACCTCTGTCCTCTCCTAATATGTAAAGCAGATGTCTCTTATTAAAAATAAAATCAGCTCTGTTTCCTTTCATTTCTTAGAGATTTTTTTATTCTCCAGATTCCACTACTGTCTTCTCACAGCAATTCTTTTCATTTTTCTAGAAAAAAAAAGAAGCATGCATGGGAAAAGTGAATAGATATGCCTTGACCACTGTGTGGGTGAATTGAATCAATCAGATGAAGCATCCAGGTGTCATGTATAAAAGAGGAGAATACAGGTGGAAAGCACAATGAAGGTAAATATACATCTCAATAAGCAACATGTGCTGCTAGCCACTGTTGGGAATAAGATACTGTTAAGTGACTAGATAGAAGTTCAGCTAGAGAGCAACTAGAGTGGATCTTACGCTTATAGGAAAACAGGAACTGCAGTGATGTGCTGTAGGTCAGCATCTGTTTTTTCACTCTCTTTAATAGTTTCTTTCTTTCTTTCTTTTTTTTTTTTTAATAGATCCTCATTTCTGCCAGGATTTATGGTGCATTTTGCCTAAAGGTAGTATATTTGTAATAGTGATAATGATAGTGATAATGATTTATTTATTTTGCAGATTAGAAAGTATTGGCTGAGGACCATATGTGCTCAATATTTTGTTTATCACATAATATGACATATTATTTAAAATTATACTATATTTCATAAATTGTCATTATATATATGTAGTATATCAGAAGAACTCATATTATTTTGATATACTGGTGCTTATTTAAATACTTCTTGAGAACACTGCTTTAATCCAACCGAGGGGGAAAAAATAAACGTTCAAAGCTTTTGTTTGTTTTTTTGCTTTCCTGAGCCTATTCTGCTTGGCTGAAGCTACTGTAAGATCTTGAAAAAAATATAACGTATTTGAACTATTAACTTTTAATTAAAAGCAACTTACAATTCCATTTATTTCTGAAATAATCTCTATTAGCTTAATGTCCCTGTTATTAAAAGGACTGATTTATGATTTCTCTCTTCAAAGGTATATGTCTTTAATTTAATTAACTGTGTATTTATTACACAGTTAATGTCTCTGATGAGACATTATGACATTATTTTGTCTCTGATGATACCAAATGTTTCTGATGAGACATTTTTATGGGGTTGAGGAATCAATATAAATACATTTCACTATTTTTGTAATGATTATCCTTCTAGTATTAACCTCTAGAGTTCCAACAGATGAGAGAGCCTTTTCTTTCTTCAGTTGAAAAGCTGACTTTCCTAAAGCTGTATTTTTACTAATATTGCTTAAGTAAAAGTTCATCAACTATCATGTTAAACTAGTCAACTGGAAATTTCACAATGGGTTTCTCACCATGTTGTTTCTTACATTCCATTTCCAAAACATTCCATCTCTCCTAAAGGGTAAGAGCTTGGGGTGAATTTCTGTAATAGCTTGTTTCTTATTAAACATTTTTGATTATATATATATATACACATATGAACATGATGTTTACAAAAATGCCAAATAGGATGGAATTATTTCTATTTTCAACATCTATATCTTCATGCTAGGTAAAACAAAAAGTAAAGCAGATATTATCTAGACAGATATAGTGCCTTATATTGTGTGTATTTACAGGCAGTCCATAGTTGGGAGAGGTCTTGATTTTAGTGGGAATTTTATCACTTATTTTAATGAATCTATGGTTTTATTAAAGAAAACTTTAAAAGTAGGGGTTTTTTTTTGAAAAATTGCAAATCAAAAGGGGCATTTTGTAAAACAAACATGCCGTATGTGTGCTTCATTAATCAGTTACTTAGTAAACATGCATATGATTTTGAACTGTCATAGCTCTAATTTGTTTTTGATTGCCCTCTTGTATTCAGACATAGAATAATAGCAATAAATACTTCACACAAAGTTACAATGCAGATTGTCCTTATTCAATTTTTACCAATTTTCATTGATATCAAAGCCAGAAAGAATTTCTTAACTTTGAGAATCCAGATAAAGAGGAAAAGCTCTCTCTCATCTATCACCCATCCTGTAATTGGGCTGTCTTGTTGGAGGCCTGTGGCCAGTGGTGTCCCCTAGGGGTCAGTACTGGCCCTGGTGCTGTTCAACTTGTTCATCAGTGATTTGGATGAGGGCACAGAGTGCACCCTCAGCCAGTCTGCAGATGACACCAAACTGGGTGGAGTGTCCGACACTCCTGAGGGCTGTGCTGCCATTCAGAAGGACCTGGACAGCTTGGAGAATTGGCCAGAGAGGAACCTCAGGAGATTCAAGAAGAAGTGCAGGGTCCTGCACCTGGAGATAACCCCAGGCACCAGGACAGATTAGGGGTTGACCTGCTGGAAAGCAGTTCCACAGAGGGGGTTTTGGGAGTCCTGGTGGACAACAAGNTGACCTGCTGGAAAGCAGTTCCACAGAGGGGGTTTGGGAGTCCTGGTGGACAACAAGTTAACTGTGAGTTAGCAATGTGCCCTTGTGGCCAAGAAGGCCAATGGGATCCTGGCCTGCACCAGGAGGAGTGTTGCCGGCAGGTTAAGGGAGGGGATCCTGACCCTCTGCTCAGCTCTGGTGAGGCCCCACCTGGAGTATTGTGTGCAGTTCTGGGCTCCCCAGAACAAGAGGGATGTGGAAATTCTCAAAAGGGTCCAGCAATGAGGATGATTAAGAGACTGCAGCATCTATCTTATGAAGAAACACTAAGCAAGCTGGGCTCGTTTAGCCTAGAGAAGACTGAGAGGAGATCTAGTCAATATGTATAAGTAGCTGAGGGGAGAATGTAGGGAGGATGGAGAAAAACCCTTTTTTGTGGTGGCTAGTGATAGGATAAGGTACAAACAAGTACGAGTTTAAATGCAGGAAGTTCCATCCTCCATGTGAGGAAAAACTTCTTTGCTGTGAGGGTGACAGAGCCCTGGAACAGGCTGCCCAGAGAGGCTGTGGAGTCTCCTTCTCTGGAGATCTTCCAAACCCGCCTGGATGCCACCCTGTGCCACGTGCTCTGGGTGTCCCTGCTGGAGCAGGGGGGGTGATCTCTAGAGGTCCCTTCCAACCTCAACCATCCTGTGATTATGTGTCTTTGAGACCCAAATTGTCCAAATTGTATGTCAGAAATAAATGATATTCCCGCTTAAACATTTAGGAGATCTAATACTTAACATTCAGTATTAGCAGAGCTATATGATGTTCTACTTTTTATTAGACATTTTTGACAAATAAGTATGTTATGAAGGATATTTATATCAACTGCAATCAACTGCTCCTATGTGTCTGCAAAATTAGAACTGACCATAAGGCTTCATCCAAAGGTGTACATATAATACTTTTTGCCTAACTTCGAATATTTGGAATATTTTTGCCCTCATAAATTTATTTCCTTATTTTGATAATATTCTTATGTTACAATATGAGAAGTTTTACTAAAAATACTATAAGAAGTATAGAGGAACGTGGAGGAGAAGCCATGGTCTGCCTTAATTTTCATGACCAATTTCAATCTCTTGACCTGTGTGTTTCTTTGTGTTTTGTATACAGTTTGTGTATGTATGGTGCTCCCAGAATTAATTTCTTCTATCCCTTGGTCTTCTCTAACACAGTTCTTTTTACCTCTTTTTTTTTTTTAAAAAAAAAAAACCCTACAAATATGACTATACTATTTTAAGTGTAGATGACTGTTATTGAATAAATAACCAAAGACCCCAAAACACTGTTGCTAGTTTATCAGAAAACCAAGGGAAAAAAAGGCACAATATAATCTCTTCCAGCTTTACTGATTTGAATGGAGATTTTTTAGAGGGATGAAATTAAAAATGTTTGTTCCTTTTTCTATACTCTATACTATATGATATACCATAAAGTTTAAAGCTAGTATTTCATGATAGGGAAGCTTACTAGGCTTTGGGAAATTTCAGGAGTTTTCCATTATCATATGAATGTTTAATTTAGTCATTAAATTGAAAAAAAGATGCTTTTCCAGGATTGTTCCTTGCACATAGCATAAGCTTTGTGACTTGATAAATGAGATTTTATTCAGCTCCGGATTGTAGTTACCTAGTTTTGAGCACGTAAATGTAAGTGCCTATAATGTGAATTTGTTGTCTAAATTGCTGTTATCAGCAGCACAGATAGTTAGTGCTGTCAATAAAATCTGGAGAGTGATTCCATCATTTTTCAACTAGATATTCTCTGGAATTCTGTTACTGTATTGAATCAATTATAATTATATATAACATATATTTTTAATCAAATAAAAAAAAATAGTTTAATCTTGATAAAACTACTTCTGTGTTTTAGATCCAGTAGAAACATCTTCCAAAAAAAAGATAAAACACAAAATAATGCAAATTGCATAATATCAAATTTAGATTTAAACAATACTTCTTGTTTCAATTCTTCTGATTTGTTATTTACCTTGGACCAAACATCCAATATTTCATATGATATACATTGTGCCTAACTGTACAAAAACATTTGGCTATTTTAGTTAAAACTGCACCTGCTAGGTCATAAAATAGCATTTTTCTACATTAACCAATCTGTAATTTTAGAATACTAATGCATAACTAATATTTTTCCAGTGTTCAGAGTATGGATGAATTTTTTGAAAGGAAAAGGTCCTCCGATTAACTTTCAGATAACTGTATTAAACACTAAAGCTGCATTTAACCTACCAAAATTTTAGACTGGAAACAGTCATTAAATATTTCAGCTAAGTAAGTTTTTACCCAACTATATATAAAGTGTGATGAATACAGACTCACTACTCTGACCCTCAAAGTTCCTTTTATGCAAAAGCCTATGACATTACATCTATGCTAAACTACCACTACATAGTAACAATATTGTCCTGAACAGCAGTGGCTTTATAACAGGCATCACATACTACATCAGATGTAGCTCAAGCAAATGCCCATTATTTTCCATTAGAATACTTTCATGATTATCAACCACTCTGTACTATTTATGATTCTTCATTGTGGTTCAGGTAATAAATAACTGGTTGCATTAATAAAGACACACTTGAAAAATAAGAATCGAATTCCAGCATAAATTTTGAAAGAAGCCCAATCTTGCCAGTTACCTACTGTGTACATTTATTGAAAACTACGTTCCTTGCAAATGTTACAAACCATGAACCAAAGCCAAGTGATTTAACTGCTTAGAAGCTATCTTATAACTGTTCACTGAGTTATTTTATTGTAGCTATAAAATGATATTCTAAACATCAGAAAGAATGCCTTTGTATTAGGAAGAAATGAAAGAATGTCTTTGTATTATGAAGGAATTAAGTACTTTGGTTTAAAAAGAAGAGTAATTTTGAAGGGTATGAGTTTGGTGGATAGAACAGCCAAATCTCTAAAATTCAGTGCCAGCTTACTTCTCTAGATCAGTAACAAGTGAAGTGATTCAGAAATGTCCTCCAATGAAAATAGTTTACAGGTTCTTCTGCACAATAGTTAAAAATCATCATCAGAAATGTCCACAAATAAACTACCAAGCACTGCAAGTTTGCCATCTCTAAGGGGGAGTATAATGTCAAATTCATAGCAGTGGTGAAAGTGTTGCTGCTGTGGCTGTGGGAGTAGATAGAAAATAGGAAACAAAAATATTTTTTTCCCTAAGTAAGTAAGTTATTTCAGTGTTGGTGCAAAGACTATTTTTCTGCCCCTAGGAGACGGTGAAAACTGTCAGCAACTGGAATGCTTCAGAATTGCAAATGATCTGAATCCTAAATACTGCTTTTCAAATAAAAACTAAAAAGTAAGTCATAACTATAAGGCATAAGAGCTATTTAAAGCTGAATGTGCTAAACATACTAAAATATTTGAATAAATAGTCTTTGTGTACTAAGTTAGTTTAAAAGACTGGTGCTCCTGCTAAAACTCTGATATACCACTAAACTATTCAAGCAGAGAGGCATTTCAGGCTAATTCAATTCTTTTTTATTCCCACCAGCCTTACCTGTAGATTTCCAAAGTCCTAGAACAAATTATCATATTTTTGTGCTGTAAAAAAGAACAAGTTTTAAAAGACCAAAATTGTACTTTTATTTTCTACAAAGCTTGAATATCAAGACTTAGGAAATTTATACTACATTTTTTTTCCATATATAACTTAAATCTCTTTTTGATGAGGGCTTCAATCTAAATTTGACAAAATAGATATATTGGCATCTTACTTATCAATGACAAAAAATAGTAGGAATTTAAGTTAGACTTTGAAGCCATTGGATATGTCTATTCAAATATGTAAGAACTTCTGTCTGGCCCTGAAGCCAGCTGACATATTTTGCATTCATACAACTGTGGATTTGGGGACTGGAACTTTCCTAGATGTACTTGAGCCTCAGCTCTCTCAGTTTCAGGCCCTGTTTGCAGCTATTTAAAGCAGAGCACTCCTAGTTGGTCTGATTACAGTTCCTTAGCTTAACTCTTTATTTTACTTCTGGGTTGTAGACCTCTGAAGCCTTTTTTCGAGTGGTTCCACTAGTTCCCTTCAGAATAAGACTGAATTTAGTCTTTAAATTGAAGGGAAATTTAGTCTTGAACTGAAGGGAATTTAGTTCTGAGAGTAGATAATCCGGGGGACCTCTTTCCAAAGGCAGTATGGATGAGAACATATCAGGTCTATTCTATCTCATAATTGTTTTGTTATTCTCTAAGTTTGCCTATACAGGCTTTTCATTTCTTCCAGTGCAAGAAGAAAGTCAGAGAATGAAAATAAATGCCTTCATTTAATGATCTCCTATATTAGAATGGCTTAGCTTTGCTTGCTGCCTCTGTAAGAAAATTTTGTCTCTTGCTTCCCATAACTGTTGCTTCAAGGGGTTACGGTCATTTCTTCCTGCCTTCATTCTTTGATTTTTTTTTCCTATTTAAGCTTTACATAACATATTCCTGATTTTAAGTATATTTCCTTTTCTGCTATAGGTATTTGAAGGCATTTTAGAAAAAAGTGAATACATATTATAACAAAAATCTTTAAAAAAAACTTTTACTAAATATAAAATAAGTTCTTATTTTGTGAATATCTGTTGATCTGCAAAGATCATATATGGTGCCACAGATTGTTGGATGCCATTATGGATGGGGCATCTTTTTAGGATTTCTTTCAGCATAGTCACTTTGACAACCCCAATAAAGACATGCTGATAATGAATCCTTTTCAAAGTACACTCTAGGGCACTTTTTGACATTTAATGATCTGGTTTTGAGTGGAGATTGTGATTTGCAGAAAGAATTTGTTTGTTTTTCTGTTGATGACCACTTTATTTTTTAATATTTTTAGCTAGAATAGACTAAGTAAATAGCTCATTAAAGCTGCACATTTCATCAGGAAATTGTGAGCTGACATAAAAGCTAATCAAAACATGAATTCCATGAGTGAACAGAAAGAAAGGAATGAGAATAAAGAACGGTGAGTCAGGGTGTCACTGTGCTGCAAGGTAAGAGTTCTCTTAAATAGCCTGAGTCTAATATCACATGACCTTATATATATTTCGCTTGGAATTTGCTCAAATATTCTGCAATGTGTGTTCAATATGAACAATTCAATTAAATTCTATATATTAATAAATTAAATTAGTAATTTAATAAGAGTAAATTTATTAATTTATTTTTAAATAAATTCAATATGAACGATTCTTTTTTTTTTCTTAAATGATGTCTGAAAACTTAAATCCATAAGACTGAGAACTGTTTTTCTCTCAATTCTTTCCAATTTGGTAACATACACTCTGTTAGAAATCTAAGTGCAGTATAAAAAAATGATTTTTTATATAAGGGTGATGGCAATAAAAAGGTAATTCTACAAAAAGAAATTGACAAAACTATCAATTAATTTTAATATGTGCACTTATTTTGCCTGTTTTATTTTGTAGACATAGGGGGAATTGTTTGCATAAACCAGCATTTTTTTCAGGGGAAAGGGTCTTTTTTTCAGGATGGCCTTCTGTGTTGAAAAATGCCACTTATCCTAATCAGTTCAGTATCTTTTTGTGATAAATACCATTGTCCAGTGTGTGGTGCTACAAAATAACACTGTTGGCAGGGTCTAAAAACAGTAAGAGTAAAAGGAAAGAGACAAAATACTCCTTTCTCTGGTCAAGTTCCTGACTAGACACTGAAATTAACACTCCATACGCATGCCTCATGCTGTTTCTTAGTGAAGAAATTATAAATAACTTATAATTGGTTTCCTTTATACTGATGCAGAGATCTTCAATTATAGTCATGCTTTTTATCCCAACAGAAGCTGACTTGACATTTACAAGTACAGCAACAGCATACTTTTCCTGCTGTTACTAGACATAATGGTTTTACAATCCATGTGAATCAGTGACCTTTGCAACTAAATTCAGACCTTCAGCATTTCTCATAAAAATAATAAAATGCTCTCAGAAGAACAGACGATTTTGCTGCATCCTATGCAAGCCTAGAGGAGATTTGAAAACTATCCCAGCATCACAATTATTTTGGTGCAGACTATGTACTTTTACTGGGAAAAAATAATATGAGCGCATGTTTTTAAGGTCTGGATTCTAAGAATCTATGGCACCTTGCACAGCAGTACATCTAAGAAACAAAAAAAAAGATAGGGTTTTCTGATCCCTACAGTATGAATGCATGTGTAGAATATGTGAAAGAATATGGAGCTCATAGAAGAGACCAGGGGACACAGACAGATAACAAGAGATAATGAAGCATTTTGAAGATGATTAAGGAACCTGGTGTACAGGGCAGAGAGGTTAAATCTGACACTGTCATTGAACTGGAGGACCAAACTGTGGAGGACTACACACCTAGTAAATCCTATCTGCTGCTGTATATAGTAAAACAGATATATGGATATTTTTGTATGGTTACAGTATAAAGACTATCATTCTGTATTTTATAACTTTTCATTAGTTATGAAGCAGTAGTCCCAGTAACACAATGAAGCCAAATCATTAATACCTTCTGGAATGGGACAATAGGTTCAGGGCTTCTTTTTTTTTTTTCTTTTCTTTTTCTAACAGATAAATCATAATCTCCACAATTAGATTGATTTCAGCAGATGATACTCAGCAAGCTATTTTTCTTGAAGTTTCTTTCTCCCTGTAGACTCTGTTACATCTTTTAAAATAGACACCCTTTTTTTTCTCCCAATCTCTTTTTTGAGTAATACCTTTTGAGAGAATATATAATTCCTATAAATAACACTATCCTATGCTTTCTGAAAGGTTTTTCAGAATAATTGCTCCACAGCAGGATTCTTACCAGTATAATAGTCTAAAAGCAGAGGTTTAAAATAAATCTTATCCTGAAGAGACTGTTAAACCTAATGAACTGCCAGTCTTGGTGGTTCCTAAATACCATTAATTTCAATGTCATCTACTTGAAATTCCAATTTAACAATTGGATTGGATAAACGTTCATTTTATATAACAGATCTAGCACAACAACTGCTGAAAATTCACTTTTATTTTATATCTTTAAACTTAAGGAAAAATAATAGTGAAAACTTTAAAATTACCTATTTGATAGAGTATGTAACCCTTTCATCTCTTGAACTCTATTTTAGTATATGAGTTTCCCAGTTGCTTCAAATAAAGAAAGATTCTTTTCAAAGCCATATAACACATTTGCTAAAATCTCCTGCCTGGTTCCTTAACATCCCTTAATGGGAAGTTAAGGGAAATACATTTTGAATATTATCTTCAATAGTCTGCTTCTCCCTATCAGAGAGGGATCCCTATCTGCCTATCAGCCTGAAAGACTATATTAGTAAGAAAAAAACCCCAACTATTAAAAGGAACAAAAGTATACATAAAAGAAAAACCTAAAAAAAAAAAAAGAAAAACTGTATTGGAGCAATGTCATGGTAGAAAATATCATATATCTAGGAAACAGGTGTGTATACATATAAGCATCTTTTCAAAGAAACTGCAGAATAATCACTTGCAGTTCTTCTATTTGCAGGCTCCGGCAATTGTCTGGTCCCTTAATAAGCCAGCTGAGCTCAGTAAACCAAAAAAAAAAAAAAAAAAAGGTAGTGTGGCACAGGATACCATTCCTGCCCATAGCAGTGGACAGTTATGTCAGCTAGCTTTCTCATGGGACTGTGTGTATGATACATGGAAGTTAGTTTTTGTCATGAGGTTGCTTTGTGTTTTCTCTTTGGTGCTAAATATATAAATGGCTTAGATGGTTTAAAACCAAGCAAAATCTGTCTTTTGACTCTGCCTGTTGAAATGTTGTGGTTTATTAGGTGGTTTGGTGTGGTTTATTAGGTAGGAGCTGTTATTAGGTAGCTGACTGTGCTGAAAATGCATATGCACTTAGTGATGCTTTTGCACAACTTAATATCATCATTTGAGTTTGAATTTGTCCTTACTCTGCCTTGTAAGCATGGAAAAATAGCAGTGAAGATTGTAGAGACTGTATGCCTGAACATAGGATAGTAAGCTCAGTGTCATTAATATGTAATAAATAGGTAATAAAATGATGAGTTCTAGTGTTGACTTTATTACCTATTAATTTTGAATTAGTGGCTTCACATTTCAAATTACCTATTGATAAAATGGGAATAACGATACCCAGCTACCTACCTGTCAAAAGGAGATTTAATTAGTGTCTGTAGTTTCATCATTTCAAGGTAGAAAGTATGATTATTTATTAGGAAGAGAGAAGGTTTGGGCTGCTACAAGGTACCTACAGTGATCTGTTTTCCCTCTCCTGCTTCATCCCCATGGCAGAATTTTAATTAGCAGTTTAAATAAAATGTTTTTGCATCTCTGTTGGCACATATCTGTGGAGTGGGATATATAATTTATGTCATTGTTAAATAGCTTATTGGTTGAGAAGAGTACATGGCTTTCTACTAAGTTTTGAAAATATTTGTTTCCTTATGAATCCACTATGTGAGTCATGAGTATAAGAAGATATTTATAAACACATCTATATTTAGGATAGGATATTTACATGATAAATCTTCCTGGTTTCTATACATGGATTTCTGATGTAAGTTAATTATTAAAATATTGCCTTTACAATTCTTATTTTCATATTCACTTTTTTTTTTCCTTTTTTTTTTTTAATTGATCTATGAATAGGCTCTTAGGACATAGTTTAACAGATATGGTGTTGATCGGCTTATGGTTGAACTTGTTGATCTGGGAGGCCTTTTCTGATCATAATGATTCTGTGATTCTATGATTCTAATTTGGGGTTAGTTCACACAGTTTTTCAGATAAAGACTAAGTTTGTGTTGTTTAGTCTGGAAGTAGGAAGTTTTAAATTCTTACAGTCTCCCCTTCGGGACACACTTCATATTACAAAATCACAACACAACTTTTGTACTAATAGAACTATATTAATATGCCCACAATAATGCATGAAGAAGCTGAATATGCAGCGCTGTCTTATGTCTCTTGGACATTCCCTCTGCTGACTAGGGCTTATGTGGTATTTAGCTGTTTTTGATTTAGGACAGTTTTTGGAAAGTTTCTTAACTACCAATGTCCTTAGGTACCTTCTTGGCACTCTGCCTAGACTCTTGGTGTACCTTCTTGGTGTCTACATTTTAGATATTTGATAATGCAATATTTTGTGAAGAATCATGGAGATTTAATAGAAGATCTGTGGTAGAAGAGGGCTTGAATAGCCTGCATGCATCCTACATATATATGTTCAAATAAGTAGCTTAAATAGACATAATTTACTGAAAAAGTAAATGCCAAATGAAACTAAAATTTCCCCACCTCTCTCTGAAGGCTACACATAAAAATACTGTTCCATTGAGTGTCTAAAATATAGGTACATTTAGGTGGACTGAATCAGGATCTGAAAATGACAAGAAGAGAAATGTGTTTTCATAAATATCTAGCATCCAGATGTGGATTTCATGTTATGGTTTAAAAGCATTATAAGAGTACTTGACTACCCAACATTTTAAACCTGGAATAGAAGGAAAGATTTGACCATTGAGGTCAAAGTGTTTGATTGTGATGAAGCTTATATCCTTCATGAAATTCGGCTTCACAAATCCTTTATGAATCCTTCGTTCTTCAATTTTTTGTGTTTTTCAAATTGAGTTATACAATTTATTTTGTTTAGTGATCAAACCTCAGGTTGTCTAAAAATATTTAATGCTATACTTTATACTTGAAAGAATACTTTTTTATTCCCTCGGTTAGCTTTAAAGGACATATATATATAACTGGCTCCTTATTTCTCCATAGTCATTGTTATAGGAAAAGCTTTTATACTTTGTATTTTAAATCTTAAATTGGTTGATGCATTCAGGAGTTCAGACTTATACTTCTAAATGAATTATTTACATGGTTTCCCTGCTTTTCTGGCTTCACCTAACCACTCTTTCCAGATACATATTTTTCTCAGACTTTTTTTTTTCCCCAGAGATATGTGAGAATTTCACTGTAAAGGAAAAATAATGTGTAAAATAAACCCACAACAATTCTTCATATGTGATATCAGAAAGCTGCACTATGTATAAACGAGATGAAATAAATAAACTTAACAAAGAAATTCTAGATCTTAGAAAACTATTCACAAATTTTGTTAAAGATTTATACAAGTAACTGGCAATTTGTATGACTGCTTAGATATAAAAATGAAAAATCCAAAGAAAATGTGGAAGATGTATTCAACAGAGCCTGCAGAAGATGACTCTGAGGGCTAGTATTAGCAGGACTGTATCCTCTGGCAAAGTGAAGGGAGGAGGCCACCCACTAGCCTGCTTCTCTGGACATGTTCAAGCCTCAGCATTCCTGAAAATCTGCAGACTTTAACAAATTTGCCCTTCAATGCTTTTATATGCATGATCTCATGCAGCATGGTGTAATATGTTTTATAATTTTTTAATTTCCGTGCTTCAGGTGTCTGATGACTCTGTTAGAAACTTTGGTTTCAATAATGCAAATGCCAGTAAACATATCTTACTGTTTTGAAATTTCAGGTTAAATTGCATTAATGGTACTATTGCATGTAAAATAAACATGACCTGCCTTGTTTCTAATTATGTTTATAGCTGTTGTGTGTGTGTTGATTAAAAACAGAATATATCATTGTTATTTGCCTAATATTAGTATGGAATATTGAAAAAAAATTTGCAAATATCTGTTTGTATTCAGCATCCTCCTTGAAAGTAGTTCTAATCTCTTAAAATATCTTCTCTCAAAAGCTGTTGCAACCAATAAAGCAAGACAGATGGCAAAAAAGAGAACCTACCATTAGGGTAGAGACCAACATATAAAAGGAAGATTCTCCATGGATCCTGCATCACTGCAAGGACACCATTAATTAAAATTTAAAAATATCACAATGTGAAAATACTTGGGTGAATAAGAAGCTACAATAAACAAGAGACTAAGTGATGAGCATGCTACAAGGCTAATTAACATAATTTTCAACATGAGACAAATAATATTTTTATTGTGAGTCATTTTGTAGGGCACAGCAGTTTGGAAAAATGTCTCTAGTTTTCTGCCTATTAGTCTAGAAAAAATGCCTATCATTATAACAAATATTGTAAACCTTTAAAATTTTGAAAACAATATTATTTTAAAACTGAGTTATATTTATAAATGCTTCACATATATTACTACTTTATTATTCTATTAAATCCTAACATTCTTAAAGGAAAATATCCCTATTGCACTCTGGTGTCACTAATAAAAGCACACATTCTTGCCTGAATTCCAGGGCTTAGTTGTAACCTTTATACATGGTCTATGAGAACCTGCATCTCATCTGTAGTGAAATTAATCTTTTTTATTATTGTTTGAAGTAAGTGTGAAGTTTTTTCAACAGCATTTTTTGAGGGTGTTTCTAGGGGAACTATCTACCATAATGAACATTCTTAAAACCCTCTAGGAAGGGAAATGATAGGACTATTCTCTTCTGTTTACTTAAAACTTTTCATGAGAAAAAAAAGTATCATTTTCTTCTTGTTATTATATCATGTCTTGCTTATTTTATTCTAAACATCTATAATCTTTAAAATTTATATATTTATATCTAAGCATAGAGTTATTTTCACTATGTTCTGCTGTAAGTAATGTATAAAGAGTAGGTTTATGTATATATATGTATAGAAGTACATATACAAAAGTACGTGTATAAAAATGAATATATATACAAGAATTCATATAAACTAGAAAATATGTTGAAACATATTTTGCAAAAAGATCCAGAATAAATTTGAAGCCAACAAGGGCTGTCTGTAAGCCTGTTGCTGCTTTTGTTTTCAACAAAGCGTGCAGCTCTGCTTCATCCTATTTCTCTCCCTTTTCGATTAGCTCATGTAATAGCCGTGATTCAGAGCAATTGTCTTGAGGACAGAAACTTGTTCTCTGGTTTCCTCAGATCTCAAAACTGAACATTTGTTGCCCTCTTCTTCCCCTTAGATATATACAGTAACACTTACTGGGAAGGAAAATGAGAAATTTTAAACTGCAGTTTCTTTTTCCATTAAATACAAAACAATTTTCTGCTTTTTAAATTTCCTACCTCACACTGAGCTTGAGTGTGATGGTTCAGCTGAGACTTAATTTGCACAAGATAATAAAGGGAAAATATGGAACTTCTATCAGAAGTTCACTATCTCTTCTTGCTGAGGAGATTATCTAGTATTGTCCAGGAGATGGGCAATTTGAAGGGACTTCAGAACTGGCATGGCAAGTGCACAGCCTATGCATTGCTTATAGAGCAGTTTTACCTATCCTACAGTCCCAGGAATCATTTTGCTTTTTTACAAGAATTGCATAGACTAGAGCTGGTAAAGCCTTATGTCACTGCAAGCCTGAAGCCATTTAATCATGTTTTATGTGAAAAAAACTCTACTCTTCCCTTCCCTTCCCTTCATTTGATTATTAAAAGTTTGAGAGGAGGAAGTCACATCTGCCACTTCCCTAACAAGGCCATGTATTAGGTGCTTTGAAAGAGTGGAAGTAGAGCTGAACAAGAATTAACTTATAGGTTTTACCACAGAGGACTCACTTGGTAGGAGAGACAAAATCATTCAAGGCTTTGGAACTGTTTGCCCTACCTGAGTACCCTGCAACTTTGCAATAGCAAATGTGCCATAAATAGGGATTCTGATAATTCTGATGTGATTTTTCTTTGGATGTAAGGCAACTAAGAAATCCGGTATAGCACACATCAAAAAAGAGCAAGCAAACAGAAAATCTCTCCAATATCTCTTACTCTCTGCAGAAAACAGAAGCTGAATAATGAAACAGGAAAGACTGTTTAGAGTCTTTCCTGTTGATCCATGGATTGCCATTGAAATCAATTGCAAGATTCTCATTAGTTTGGGAAGTGCGGTGTCAGATCTTCTGTACTTAAAACCTCCCTCCTCTCTTCAGCCTCGAAGAAAAGCTGAGGAAAACCACACAGTGTCAATTCCCTGAAGCCCAGTGAATTAACCTTGATGCAGAGATATGTTTTTATTTCTCTGAGCCAGCCAGAGACATTCTTTTTCAGACATCCTTCTTCATTCTCTTTCAGACATTATTAGTATGATTTTATTCATACAAACTGTAAGACACAATAGAGTGAACACATTACAAAAGCAAACCCTGGATATGTACACAAATGTCCTTATGCAGTCTTCTAATGCTGGTATGTTGTTGCTGGTGTGGAGCATTGTGATGCCCATCTTTGAGTTGGCTTCATCCAGCCACCTAAGTGGTGCTGGATGTGCTATTATGATTACCCAACATAGATGCTTTAAATGATAATGTGTCTTGCAGTCTTTAAAGAAGGCTGAAACACTTATTTCTAGGATGCAGTTCCCGTGCTTGTCCCCAGAGCGGGGTGAAGCAGTCCTCACTCTCTCTAAATTTGCTGGCAAAATAGCCAAATCTTGCCTCAGATCTTTGCAAATATGCCAGATATTGCAAAATATCAAAGATCTTTTTATGCCACTACTAACTGGATAGTATCTTAGGACAATTTGCAGTGACAGAGAGAAAAACCTTCCCAGAGTGCATTCTGAAATGGCTCAGATGTTATTCCCATTCACTACTGCTGAGTCAACACCTCACTGTGACAGAAATGTTTGGAATCATGTTAAAAATTAAAAGAATTGTAAACAATATGCTGATTCTGGGTAAATGATGAAGTCATTAATTGACTTCATGGGAAAAAAATCTTAAATTTATGAAAAGATTTGCAGTATAAAAAAATGACACTGCAGGAAAAATACAACTTTTTTTCTTTTTTAATAGAAGGAAAATTTCTAAGATATTTACTTTTAGAGTCAAGTGGAGCAAATGTTCTTAAAATCAAATATGAAGTAATAATGCACTCTATATAATTGGTACATAAGGAGTTCAGTGTTTTTCAGCTCAGGGTTAGTTAACTTACCTCTGGGATACTAGATTGATTATTAAAAGCAGAATTTGTTGCCCTTTGGAAATGTAGTCAAATAATAATTCTGTCAAAAGTAGCTATTCCTGTGAGGCGATAACATCACTAACAAAAGCTCTTTGGCATTTAGCCAGTGGAAACTTGAAAAAGCAGAAGAGTATAATTATGTTTTCTGCTCTTGCAAGATTTTTGCTGCAGTACATTGTGCTACTTGTTAGTGTTGAAAGGTAGTCTAAAGAAAACCTGTCAAAATAAAGACTGTAATTTAAGCTATTGTAAATATTGCATAATGGATTTTGCTCCTAAGTCAGCTTAGAAAATACTCTATATTCCAATGGGAAAATTTATTAAGCATATTGTAACTAACAAAAAGAGAACCTGGATGTGGGAGAAAAGGTCCCAAATCCACAAATCCACACCAACACCAGGCAAGGAAAACTTCTGATAATCATTTGCAATCATTTCCTCTAAGAAACTATTATATACAGTAATGCCATCTATTAACCTATTCAACTTCTCTTCAAAATAAATTATATTTATTACCCTCTTTTCCTTCTGTATAAAGGAAGGGTTCCAGAACGTCATAGAGATATAGCAGTAGATTTGAAGAAAAAAAAGGATCAAAGGACTACTGATTTCCAAGAATCCCCAATCCTAATTGCTTTGAAAATGCCATATATTTGGGGGTAATATGAAAAAAGATCTTGATAAAAGCCTTTAAAAGGGCTCAGATCTTCTTTTTCTTTTAGAAACAACTTGGAGCCTCTTTAAGGCTCTATATTTTCTTAGAATGCAGTATTTAAAAGTAGCATCTTGCCCTTGAACAGGACATTCAGAATGTCATTTGCAAATTTATATAAAAAGTAACACTTTTCTTAGTATTCTTACTTTTTTTTACAGTACAGTGCCAATGTAGGCAGTGAAGAAGTGAACAGACTGCAGTTCTTTCTGGTATATCATGAACAAATGCCAGTGCTTCTGTTCTAATCATTCACTTAACCAAATAATTAATGATGAAAAAAAAGAAATCACTGGTAAGATTTGTATGAAAGAGGATGATACCTGGGAAAATGCTTTTAAGTTTTGTTCTTCAGATCTTAGGCTGAAATTACAGGTCTATAAATTAGCTCAAGGATGACAAAAAAAAAAAAAAAAATCTCAGAGAAACGCAGACAGAAAAGAGAAACTAATTATATCCCTACCACTGATACCTGACAATCATGGATAAACAGTGGTTGCTGAATTTTGGAAAAATAGAGGGAATTATTATAGCTTAAAGGATCATAAAACCATGAACAATTTGCTAATGGAACATTTCCTGTTCATTGATTGAAGCACAGGAAGATGGATATGCCCAATCATTTACTTTAGACCAAGCATTTATTTGCTAAAGCAGTGCTGACACAGACTGTGAACCTATTAACTTACAGATTTCTCAGTCACTGAGGGAACATGACATGGTACAGTGTGAAAGAAATTTTAAGACTGTGGCAAAGTAGGATTTTTTCCCTGTTTCATAGCATTGTCAAAATTTGACAACATTTGTTTGTACAGTTCTGTTACAACAGTGGTGTTCAGTGAGATCAGTGAAAAGTGAATCATCATCAGCAAGATATGTGGCAAGAAGACTGGGTGAAGGGGGACCAGGTGAAAAAAATCTTGGGCTATGAGATATTCTGAAGATCTGTTTTTGCCCCCTTAATCTAATACAACCTTTAAATGAACCTGAGCAGTTTGTCAGACTGTGGATTATACAGAACAATCCTTCTTGGATCTGTATTGGATATGCTTCTTAATTCCTCTCTCACCTTATCATTATCTTTTATTTACTTCACATGAACTAAGTTCAAGGTCCTCGGCATCATTTCCACAGAAGTTTGAGAACTGATGCAATTGGAATGATTCAAATAATTTATGTTTTGGGATAGATTTTTTAATTCTAATAAATTCAACAGTGTACACAAACTCAATGAGATGTTCCTCCTCTAACTTTTTGCCATACATAGGTATTGTGCATATCTCCTTCTTAAACTCCAGTACTAATATGCTAAAAGAATATATATTTTAGTCCATCATAAAGACTGTTCTTCCCAGAATAAATCTGAGAGATTTTTGTAAAGTACTGAAATTAAATAACTGCAACCTTGAATCTCAGAGGAAGAAATAAGTTGTTTGTAATTTTATTGCTTGCAGGTTGCAAATCCATCACTGTTAAATGCACTTTTCTAAAAATTTCAGACTCTCATGTCCTTCAACACCTTCAGCCATCTCTAATCTACCATTAATGCAGAACATGTATAGACTGAAATCATTTCAGAACTTTCCTAAAATTCTATATTATAAAGCTACTCTTTCAGATATAAGTACAAAAATGTTTTTTACTTTGACGAGAACTCAAGACTGATGTAAAACCCTCCTTTTACATATGATGCTGAAGCAAGGTTTTTGCAGACAATGGACAAAATATTGAATCTAAGAGAGATACCAGCTATAGTACAGGAACATGTGGAAAAGATACTATCTAATGAAGGCTATTTGCTGTATTATGTGTGAATAACAGAAAAGCTTATACATTTCTTTGATTTTTCTATATCTGATCTGGGATGCTACTAAACCTAAGGAAAAGTCTGTATCATTTTGCTAATGAATGCATAAAAGAGAAATGGAAAGCAAAAAAAAGAAGGTAATTGCATTCTACTTCATTCTGTTGCAATGTCCTTTTGAGAAATTCATAGATGAAATTGGAACATTTAATCTTCCACACATTCACATCAATTCTTTTTTTTTCTTCTTCTTCCATAAAGAAAATAATTCTGTTATAGTTAAATAACATTTAAATTGCAGGTATTTCACACTTAATAATAGAGTGAATATCTGTACTGATGTACTTTTTTTTTCTAAATTCAATACTGTTGTTAACTGTGAGTGAAAAATAAGTGTTTTGCACACTCCAGGGATATCGTAAAACACTTCTATTTATGTGCCTGATTTCAATGTTATAATACCTCACAGCTGAGGTTCAGCAGACAACTAAGCTATCAAAGTACTTCAGACCAGGATTGACATATTGGTTATCAAGGCTCCAATGGAATTAGTTTAATGTCTTAAAGTCTTTTCCATGTGATTGGGAGGTATGGGTAAAGGTATTTTTACCTTTAATAGGAAAAGATAAAATCTTGGAGGATCCGTTATACCATCGATGATTCTAAATTGAAAGGTGCTTGAATGGGATACAACAGAAGTAATTATTTAACTTCATAGTAGTTATGACACCCGTGACTTTTACGAGGGTTGCATGAACCTGTTTCGTTTCCTGGTGCAATGTTCTATTTACAGCACCTACCTCAAGAATGAGAGATGCTCCACATCACCCTCAGTGCTATGGTGTTTGAACATGGCTCTTCTTACTTCCAAGAGCCCAGTCACCTGTGCACTGCCAGGTGTCTGGTAGGATGTTCTTTCAAAAATATATCACTCATGATGATAAGTGATATGAGTGATAATAGTTCCCACCCATGGGAGCTATTAGTGATGATCCCATTTCAAGTAAAGCTTATTTATTTTCCATTTCAATGTAATTGGATGAAGTACCTTGAGAGCAAAATCTTAGGCAAATTTAAAAATATGATTTAAATAAACTAAAACACAGTTCATGCTATGACCTTTCTGAATATACTGTATATTGGAAGTTAATAACTGCATTGCAAGTTTGCATTAAATAGTAACCATGTGCATTTTTTTTAATACATACCAAAATAATATCTTGGTTATTCAGTTCAGAATGAAAATATTTGAGTAAGTTTAACTGTACTTCCAATTATGCTTTCCAGACCATACAATCTTCCAAGACATTCAACACTGAGCAGTCCTTTTGGCAGTAGTGAGACTAGCTATTTCAAAAGCAGTGCTTTTCTGTTTACGAATTAGGAGCAAATAGTACATATATTTAGCATTAAGAAGTATACTAAGGAGGATTATTCTATACCTTATTGAAAATGGAAATATAATGAAATCTAGACACTTTTAAATTAAAAATGAAATTCTTTCATTTTAAAAATCTATTAAATGAAGTTCTAATGCAAGTTTGAACAAATCTTGGCACCTATTTTTGATGGAAAACCTACCTGAAAGTAATATTGACTACTGCTGAGAATTGGATTTGCACAGCAGCATATGAAGCTCTTGATGGTTCTTGAAATGAAGTTTGAATACAGAAGAAGCTCAGATTTAAATACAGGGACAACTTTCCTCAGTTGTATGGTACAAATTTAACATTGCATAAAAATGAGCTTATTTGTAATTTATTGCTATAACAAGAAAGCCTAAAGAAGTTTATGTGAAAAACACAATTGATGTTAGAAAATACAGTATATGAGTTAAAACATAAATACATATGATGGATTTCAACATGCAAAGGGTCTAGAGAATAAAAAAAAGTTGAACTGTAATATCTATATTTTATAGTTTTATACTAGTTAGGGATTCTTGAGATGTCAAAGGTAAAGACTCATTGAGGGAATCAAGTACTGACCAATTTAGCCCTTACCATTATATATAATGATACTGATCCTACAAATAACAAACAAATGAACAAACAACAATAACAACAACAAAAATACTTTTTAAAATGAATAAAAATGCAGACCATAAAGCTTAAAACATGTGATTAAAACATCTATTCCTCCTTATTGGTCACAGATACATGCTTCCATAATTGCTCAAAATTGTGTAGAAAACAACTTTTTCTACTGAAAATATATCACATTTTTCCTGAGAAAATATTAAGGGCAAGAAAAAAAAAAGACATTGAAATGTGAAAAAGGGAAGAAGATGTGTCCATGTTTGCAATGTCACATATAAACTAAATAGACTTTATCTATGATTGCATGAGATGTGTTGCACAACAAATACAGCAATTCAATATTTCCCAAGGTGATAATGTTTTGTTATATTGAATCCTTTGTGCATATGTGCGTCTATCTGTGTAAATACTGAGCTCTTTCAAAAGTAAAATATTTATAAATTAGAAATCTTAGAAACCTTTTTAAATTGTCACTTATTTTCTTCTTTTCCTCTGTTTTGTCTCATCGAAAATTTGGACTCCTTTTTTATCAAGGACTTCTCATAACAGTGAAAAATATGAATTAATCAACACCCCCCAAATCATTCTGTTTCAATAAAGAATGAGCAAAACTGGTTCTAACATGAATAGAATTGTCCCTGTTCAGGTTCAGGGCATCCCTGTTTCCCCTTCACCAGTTATTGTGGAGCAATTTGACACGTGGAATGATGCAAAATAAAAAAATCTTTTTTTTTCTGGACTTAATCCAAAGCCCACTGAACTCACTGAGAGTGGGATTTATCTAGTTCAATGGAGATGTCCACATCCTAACTAGTTACTCTAGACTTCTGTTTATAGTTAGCAGAAGAAAGCAGACACTTGCAGGATGTGATTCATCTATAATTCGATGTCTACTTGAGATGAATCACATCCTAAAAATATCTGTTTCTATATATTGATTATGAATAAATTCTAGTGTCATTTCCCCAGAGACGGATATCTAGACTGTCTATGTCTGAAGTTAGATGAGAACTTGCAGGCTTTTCTGTAGTTGCTATAGTTTTGAGTAAAGACATATGTGCTTCACAGCAATTTATAGCAATTAATTTATAGAAATTACATGATCTCATATGACGTATAATCTCTTTTCTAAAAAAAGTCTAATATTTTGCTCATCTATTTTATATTTAGAGCCAAATGTATTTTAGAGTTAATATAGATTTTGATAGTTTGAAATGTGAAAATTCTTTCTATTACACTTCATTGTCTACCAGGCCTATATTTCATCTTTCAATAAATTTTTACATCTGTTCTTTAAATGAAATAATGTACTACTATACTCTCATCACTAAGTATTTTACATCATGGCAGGGATGATTCCGATTACTTACTAAAATGGTATTAAAATAATTATATCACTGAAATGCTTTAAAAATAATATTAAATGCTTCATTTAGTTTACAAAACAAATGGCAATTTTTTTTTTAGAAATTCTACATTTAGATCTGAACATATGTATGACATGAATGTATACATATAATATACCTTAATAGCAATTATGATATTACACTGAATTTAAAGGCGACTCTCCTTTATTTCAAATTAAATGACTCCTTAAAATAATTTGCCTTAAATTCTGTAATTCTTTAAAAACAGTCCTTAATTAAATATCTTGAAGTGATATACAAATCATGGTTGGTCAAGAGGAGTAAATCTAAAGATGGCAGACACAAAATCTTTAATAACTATTTTAATATATTTTCTTGGTTATTTTGTATTTATAAAATGTGATACACTTACTTACTTAATAATGATTTTTTTTACTTCAATTACACTTTAGAATTTTGGTCATGGAGCAAAATATGAATGCTTGGGTCCTGAAAAGAAATAGGAAGAAGTAATGGTCAAGCCCCAAATAACTTGCCACCAAATATAATCAGGAGACAAAGGTCAAGTTCAGAGAAATAAGGGCGATCAAGGGATGACAGTGAGTCAGCATCAGAACTGTTCTTTGTGTTCTTTTCATAACACAGGAAGAGTTTTCTTTTTGTGATTTCTATTCATATTCTGAAGTAGTTCATAGAAAAGTACATTTATTAATATCAGTAGGAGTCCCGTATACAGGACAGCTACAAAATATGTTATTGAGATCTGCAGTGCAGATTGGAGAACACAATTCTGCCCATCATTAAGGGTTACATTGCTCTATTTCTCATGCTTTAAAATAGACTTATACTTCTTTCAATTTACTTTCTAGTAAAATCGTTCAATTCTGTGTTCTGATTTCATTCATTGTCTAACTTTTTGTGCATTCCATCTCTTTACAATTTCATATTTCTTTCTTGCATCTATTTGATTCCTGACATTTTTTCTGTCTTCAGATTCTCAAAATAACAGGTAGTAATCAGTGGTCAGTCACCTTTGCTTTCACCCTCTAAAAATAGCAATGTAAAATTCTTTTCATTAGTTTGTGATTAAATTTGTTTTTATAGTTATATATATTAGTTATTACTGGACTGGTAATTTATTTTTCACACTATGATACAGACTTAATAGCTATAAAAGAAACATGTGGTATGTATTCTGATGAAAGAGTGAACATCTGGAAGAAAAGGTATAAAAGGAAAGGATTAAATAAGGAGCACAGCTGAAAACTCCAAGAAAACTGTTTTGTTTTGTTTTTTAGAATATTTGGAAGTACAAAAGACAACTGAAAGAAATTTAATAAATAATGTAATTCCTGAAAGTAATGGAAGAATTTAAATTAAGGTGCATTTTTATGACATTGTATACTTTGAAGCTTTACACTTGCTTTCGCTTTAGAGAGTAGAGCATACTTTATAAATAGAGTGTACTAAAGAAATTTAAGCATATTTAAGGAAAATTAAGTCCAAGAAAGAATGAAGGTTTTAAACTATTTTAATCTTATGGAATAAACCAATAAGTAAATCAAAATAGGAATTAAGGGCAGTGAGTACTGGAAGGTATTTGGCTGCTGAAGAAATAGGGATAACAAGACTCCCAAGATCTCAAACTGTGAGAAAACAAACGGAAGATTGTGATTAAAACTTAGGAAAAAAATGTATTTTCTAAGCTGTAGAAAGATATCAAACTATTATTAATCATTTATAAGAAAAATAAGTCTGTTAAAACAGAAGCAATCAGATAGAATTAATCAAGTGGAACTAATATATCTGTCAGCAAAAAATCATTTTGCAAGAGCCTCCACACAAGGATAGAAATTATCAAAGAAAAATTAAAGTATACACATACTTTAGTATACAGATACTATAGTAAAAAAGATTCATCTGAAGAAATGTCTTTATCTGGAGATAAAATAATCTTAGGCACAAGGAGAACCTTTAATATTCATAAAATGGATGCTCGTGCAAAGAATAATGAAATGTCAGAAGCTGTACTAAAGATTTGAAGGAAAAATTATTGAAAAAGTCACATGATACAGCAAGCAAATTTTTCTGATTCAAAATGCTACAACTTGTGATTGTACTTATGATTGTATAAAAATATCAAAACAAAATTAGGAAGTACAGACCTTTTGGTCCACTAGTCAGTGAGATTTAATCAGAAAAGAACTGATCATGGTTAAGTGCTCCGAGCTTCTAGTTTTATGCAAGTACCTAAAACCTATGAATATTTCTTAAAATATATATATATTTACCTTGTGGAAAGCATTAGATTTAAGGTGCTCTTAGGAGAAAAAATTATAGCGGCTTGTCTTCTGGCTTTTTTATATAAAAATAGACGGTTGGACCTTCTGTCTATATATAGACACTTGGAATATGTCTATCTATAAAATTAGTAGTATTATTACTACTTTTTATTCTAACATAAAAATTTGCGCCTGATGGATGATGGCTGTGTTTACAAAACACATTTTTCCCTTGAATGCTCTGAATCAAACTGGCCTGTCATCTTGAGCAGAGAGGTTGCACTAGATGATCTCCAGAGGTCTCTTGCAACCTCTACCATTCTGATTCTGTAATTCTGTGATTCTAGTAGCAATGCAAATGGTATTAGTACAGCAGTATCTTTGAGTTCACAGACCTCTACTGCTACAAATTGCCACATTTCATCCTGCTGCTGCACCAAAGCAGATAGACACAGAACAGTCCAGTCCAGAAAATGCCGCTTTTACAGATCTACATGTAAGTTAGCATTTTTTTGCCTCATAGCAGAGCCTCTCAGCTTGAGGACAGTGACAATGCCATTAGTTTTTAGTATATTCATAGGATTTATGGTGATTGCCAAAGACAATTTTGTCAAATGCAATGTATGCCATTCATTCTTGCTTGTAGACATCAGTGAGCAATAGGTTACCATAAAGCAAGCTAAACATAGTAATACTTTTTATTCATGTAACATTTTTTTTTTCATATCACCAGCTATGCTATTATAAGTCTTGACAAAGATCTCATTGAATTAGATAATATCAAACCAAAGTAAAACTGAGCAGATGATTAAGTCACAGAAGAGATTTTTAAGGCTGTAGAACAAATCAATGGCAGACAAAATGAGAACTCAGAAGCTCTGAATTAGAATAAGCAGTTGTTCAGTCTCATTGGAGACGGTATCTTTGCACTGTTAGAATGATTTTATGCAGTTTGCAAGCGTGGATGATGTTTTACAAAAATGTTAAAAAAAAGATACGATCTCTAGCCAGAATTACTTTATTTCAGAGGTCACATGCAAGGACAGCAGCAGGAAGTTTCTAAACAGAAAAGCAAGGATTGAATAGCAATGTTTTGAATATAAAGTACAATCTCCGTTATAATGGCAGCTATATCAGAGCAGTAGATGAGGCATGGCAAAAAGGTTCTACAGAGTCTGAACAGGAGAATATTTAGTAGTTTTCAACAACAATGAAAGACACGTCATTGTCCCCTGGATCCTTGGCAATATGGGCAATTCAATCTTTATGTGATGAGATTCTATACTGTGTCCCAATAAGATGGACATACCCGATACCTGTCACTTATCTACTCTGATAGTAGCACAGACCACAGCTTTCATCAGAGTTACAGCACATACTCACCCAACAGCACAACGTATTTCAGTATATTTGACGTGTCTGATATTGGTTAGATCTACCGTGCACTGCCTACGGCACCTTTTCAAAGATCTGGGTTCCAAGAGTAAACTAGTGCCTTAAAGTAAAATCATCTCACTCTTTGGTTTTGTATGCATTCCTGCTCTCTTCAATACACTCACAAATCCACTCCTGGTTATTCACAAAATCCTTTCTTTCTACATATTTTTCCTGGTAGCAAGGATTTTTTTTTACTGAATAATTAAAAAATGTATCCATGTATCTGAAACCCTTATTCAGCTATATAGACATTGATTGTTATTAATTATTTTCTCAAATGTTTGAATGCAGAGCATGAAGTCACCCAGGACACTGCATATGAGGCAGAAAATAACCCTCCAGAAGATTCTTCCGAGCTCCAAATGTTCAGGGAAAATTAATTAAGATCAACCTATACAAGGTGATAATCAAAAGGCACCCAAAACACAACTTCTTGGAAAAATGTTTTCTCACATAAAATATATCACCTATTAAATTATATGTCTTAATTAAAAATGGTTAAAACTTCCTTTTAACTTCTTTTAAAAATTCCTTTTAAAGTCAAAGTCATAAGACAGATTTTTTAAAGTAATTGACACACAAATAACTCTAACTCTCAAAACAATTTTTTTTCATCTACTACCAGAGCTAATTTGTTCTTCATTACTCTATCCATTTGACATTTTGATTATGTCCCCGGTACTTTTTTTTTTCTTTATCTAATTTAATATTCATCTTCAAATTACTTTTTCTTACACATTGTGCTGAAAACGAAGTCAAGTTCTCCCTCTCCTCAACCGCATATATTGAAATTTTGATTTAAAAAAAACAAGAACTTGATTCAGAATGTGTGAAAATGCAAAGAGATTTTTTCTCTTTGGATCCATTCTAAGATGTATTCATTCATTATGCATACTATAAATATAGAAGTGGAACCCAACAGTAGTAAGGAGTGAATTAAATTGCAGGGTACAATGTGTGCTTCCTTTTATAGCTACATTCATATTGATTACACGTAATTTTTAAAGCAGACTTCTTTAAACTGTATGGGTGAAGATGGCAACTACCTATCTGTTCTTTCTAGTGTCTAGTGTATACACTATCCAAGATAGCATAGATTTTCATGTATTGTATTTTCTTACTCTCTTCACCTTAAAACAAAAACAAATAGAAAATAACTATATTTTGGTGACTCATTCAAAGATTTTATGGTATCCCTAAATTATGTAAACACCGAAACACAACAACTGACTCTTTTAAGAAAACTTAACACCTCACTTACTTATGATCATACAACCACAGCAGAATCATGACTGCTTCATGATTCTGTATTTGTACTTGAAATTGCAGGCTTTCAGCAGGTCCATGCTGCTCATGTTCTCAGTAGAATAAGTTACTGTTGGCACTTCTCACTGTTAGGCCAAATCTACGTTATAATCCCATATATGAACATGTGCAAGGCCTTTCTTTTCCATTTTGATGCTTGTAAACATATCAGAACCAAACATAATACACAGAAATGAAAACAATAAAGCATTAACTGAAGATGGTACGAATAAAAAAGAAAAAAAAAAAGGAAAAGGTGGAAGGTAAAAAGGGCTGTGAAAATAACAAAGGTTTTTGAAACACATATGAATCCAGCACGGACACATACATACAATGAAAGACTGAATATCTTAACAAGCAGTGAGCTTTGTATGAGCTAAATACAGAGATAAAACTAAATTATAAATAAATTTCAAACAAACAAACAGAAACACATGAATATAAAAATAAATAGCACATATTGTTCCCATTGACTATAATGTATAGCCATGTTCTAAAGACACGTTTAAAGTGTTAGAGGCAACTTTAACAGTTCTCTTCTCCAACTTCTCCCTTTCATACCTGCTTTATTAGCTCTCTTCTGCTTCTTCCAGCCCTGCAGTGAAGCGTAAAATAAAGAAAAAGGAATCTCTTTGTCTCTGAATTTCCTATTTACTGCTTCTTCCCTTGAAGGTAGCGGCATAGATTTTAACTTTTTTAGATCCCAATGGACATTTTGGGAGAATAAAGACTGCAATGACCCACTCATCATTTTGAGGGATGTAGAATGCAGAACACGTGACAGAACACTAAAGTGCTAAAATACCTGTTACTGCCATTGACCAGTCTAACAAATCAGAATAAGTGTTCTTGACTGCTATCTAAACAGTCTTAGAAAGTGGATCAAAGAACACATAGGCTTATGAAAACATCTACCCCATGATCGTGAAAATATCTATTCTAAGACTCCCTGTGTCAGGAATTCCTTAAATCTCCTTGCATACATTCTCCTAGAGTAATTGACAATCTTGTCCTACAGAACCTCTGACCTTCTGTCATTTCTGGTCAAGATGTGTTTTTTCCTACCCTTCTACAATTTTTTGAATTTCCTACCTACACTATGTCAGCTGCTATGTTCTTTTTATCCTATCCTGCAGAGTTTAGGTTTTCACAAATACCTTGTGTATCAAGAGGAAAGGAATTAACATGAGCACCTGTTCCCCCATGTCACTGCTACAGTGAGTCTTTAATCTGTGAATCTTTCATCATATTATCATCATATTTAATACGAACTGCAAAAAGGATTAAAAGATGATTTTTTTTAAGTAAGTGACACATTATTAAGTTCACTTACAGCATTAAGCATTTACAGCACAATTAAACTGTTGCTTATAAAATAAAAATACAAAACTTCCTAATACAAATATTTAACATTAGAAAGATACAGTATATCTTCTTCTGGTTTTAGGTTATATCTTTCAAGGATGTAAACAAATCCCAGACATGGCTTGCTCACGTCTGTTAAACACATAAAACTGAAAAACCTTCTGACTTCATAGCTACAGGTCTTTCATCAGAAGCATATTTGCTGGAAGAGCACTAAAACTGTCCTAGTACTGATGTAGCACATCATCAAATATGGGACTGGTCTTTTCCAATGTAAAATCTTTATAGGCTGCTTTTGAAGTCACCAGCCACATATGACAGTCAAAACAAATAGGTTAAAGGAAATTTGGCAAGAATCAGAACATGCAGAATTCAGACTTAGAAGTGATCTTGGAATCTGTAATGTACCTGCGCATGTAAAATGCACATGTAATATAAAAATAAAGACATAATTTCAGCAAAGAGAGAATCTAAAAAGACTGTTTCATAAATTCTGTAGTTCTGAAAAATAAAATCCTGAAATCTGTTGTTTTGTCCATTCAAAGATGGTCTTATGTCAGTCTGTTTGTGCAGACAGTAGTGAGTGTTTCATCAAGATTTTTAAAACAGAATTATCACTTGTACATTTTTAGAATGATTACCCTTAACGCTGAGTTGAAAGGAAGTTAAATTTCACATGCATAGCTCTGTTCTGGTACTGAGTCATCACCTACTAGCTTTGCTAAGTAGTGTTAGGAATATGCATGGGAGTTTAAAACTATTGTAGAAATTATGAATCTTAACATATTTTCTTATATAAATGCAGCTAATTGTTCTTTTGAGAAGCTGGAAACTCTAACTGACTACTGTGTGAAGTAAATGATGAATGGTAAATAGTGTGACAACCTCAGGACAACAAAAATAATATGGGATCATGAAAAGTAAATGGTTTGCATATATAACCCTACAACTTATAGATTCAAAGGACCCTGCTAGGAAGTTCAAATAATGGAAAACTTTGTGGCTTCTTAAATCTCATGAATTCTGAATGATAAGACCAGAGCTTTATAGCTTACACAGAAAGGATTTTTTTTTTTTATGCCTGTAATGCACCAGGTTTCTTGTTTTCCAAGGACTGAAAACCTGAAAATCTGCAGTGTTAATTGTTAGACTGCATGAAGCATGATATGTTTTGAGAATGGAACTGGGACTTTCATTACAACTGCTTCCTTCAAGGTATTATGGTTCTTGGCTCTATACCTTGAACTTTGTTGATGTCTGGATTTTCATATTATTGATTATGGAGTCTGTGGTGAGTTGCCACTTGATGACAAGCTATAAAATCTAAGGTTCTCTGTTATGAAACCTGCTAGCAGCAAAACACTGCACGAAATAAAAATCATTGCAGTTAATGAAAGGAGGCTGACAGCACTCTGCCGCCACAGAGGGGACACAGAAAACTCCACCATTCTGTGTGTCAGGATGTTTTAATGAGGTTTGTCAAGTTTCAGCATTTTCTATTGCTATGGCAAGACATGCATAGAAACAGATTATTCACATGGTAGGTTTTCTCCTCGGATTAATTCCTCCTGCTTGTCTGATGAAAGCCAACTGGGTCTGCATAGAGTTCTTTATTTTTGCTTTTTTTAAACACCATTATTTATATTAATCTTTTGTACTATTTTAATAGAAAGTGCTGTTTTGCACAAGTGGTTTGCAATGACTTCATTTAATACAATACCCACAATAAAGAAAAAATAATATCATTCCTGCACCAGGAGAAGTTAGATAAAATTTAATCTAGCTGCTATTTCCTGGTCCTTAATGTAGTATTTCTTTAAATTAGGTTTTCTAAACTTTTGTTTTCTATATAAACAAAATTTGATAAAATTTTAACAAGGCTTAATATTCCAGATTGAAAATAATATGGGATTTCCAAACTTCAGAATCAATTTTTGGTACTTTTAAATGTTCTATCGCCTTGGAAGATACAATGATGGCTTTAGTGCTGGACCATCTGACCTTGTGTTTTATAGATGTCATTTTTTCACAAGTCTAAATAAAACAAACTTCGTGTTAAATCTTGTAAAAGAGACTTCACACAAGGAAGTCTCTTTCCCAATCTACCCTCAAACAAAATGTTCTATAAGAAAGAGAAAAATTGTATGTCATACTAGAAGTTGGTTAAGAAATACAAGCACAAGCTGAGAAAGAATTTCAGAAAGACATTCCATCTCTAATTGTTGTCACATCTTACTTTTTCCTTTCTCTCTCAGTAAATTATACAGACCTCCTCCAGAACTCAGTTCTTGGTTTGTTTGACACAAACAGTGAATTACAAGTTGCTCAAAGTACTTTTCTATCTTTTTGTGCAGGCAACTTTGAAGATACTGTTCTGTCTGATTTAGGAACCTAAAGTCATCCGTAGATGACTTTGATTTTCCTTTCTGTTACTAGATACACAATGGTCTTTTCTGAACCAATAATATTGTAATATATATATTTTTTTCATGTTAAAGAATGCCCTTAAAAGAAAAAAAACAATTTTACAGGTAAATTTTCTGAAGAGCAGACTCACTTGGGGAATTATGTAAACTTATTGGAAATTAAGAGTAAGACATGAAAGTCTAGTTTTGTCATTACTTTAATTCATTTTTGGGTTTGTTTCGTTGTTTGTTTTATAAGTCCTACTTGACATATTTAAATTTCTTGGTCTGTTACTTCTTTTTTTTCATTGCTAATCCACTACTATTATTTCCATGTTTATAGCAATGATGTTTTCTTGAGATGCTTACTCTGTGAACTTTTCATTTTCTACCTCTTTTATCCTCTTTAACCAATAACATTTCAGCTCTTCATTTCTGTTTCTCCTGTTCTTGGTAAGCTGGTTATATTAATTCCATCTTTAGCAATTGTTTCCGGAGATTTTTGTAAATCTTTTTGCAGGTTTTGCAGATTACAAGACTTTTGCATGGCATTCTTTGACCTCACATTTGACTTTGGCCACACCAAACACAACCTAAGGAAAATCAAGCAATATTTCTTCATCAGATATATTTGGGATTTGTCTTAACCCCAGAAAACTCCCAGTACTTTGGAAGGCCAAGCAAGCCTTTAACAAAAGTGTGAATTATTACTTTTTATTTCTAGAATAGTGTGTGATGCATGACATCTTATGCTATAACTATTCTTGTTTGCAAATCTAATCCACAGGGATTTTTTAATTTATTTTTTATTCTGAATATGTTCATTATCTATTAATAGTTCATAGCTTATAATTTAAGAAAAAAATGACAAATCATTGTGCTGGCCTAAATTTTAGTCATACATTTGCTCTCTCTGAAAACAGTTAGCTTTTAACTATGCAGATTCATTCTCGCTTGCATCAAATATGTTTTGTGGATCCACAGGAATTTCTTTTCAATGATTCTTTTCTGTTTTAATGCAAAATATATCTATAACATTATAAAAAAAGCAACACGGCCTTGTTGATAAACTAGAATGTGTTGATAAACTAGAATCGCTTAGTCATTTAAACTAACACTTATGCATCTACTGAAGTGAAGAGGATGTTTTGGCTTTGACTTTTGCTCTACTGTTCAATCATGGAACCCTTATCTGACAGAGGAATGCTAGGAAATTGAAAAAAATGAGGAAGGAAACAAAATGAGAGAAAGAAGAGTAAAATGAAATTATGAGAATCACATAGAATATATGTCTTTCTTTTAGGTTCTTCTTGGATGAAGATGAAAAGTGTGAAATACACATTAATTTCTGCCTATCTTAGACTTCTAGCCAATATTAATATTCACAAGGGCCTGAATTTCAGTGCATAGAGTAATTTGAACTTCCACTGATTTCAGATACTCATCACTTTCTACTGATCCCTTTGCACCTTCTCTGTTTAATATGTTAATTTTATTAAAATATTTCATTTTTATTGTATTAGTCTTTATTGTATATAACATTAATTTTACATAATTTTGTGATTACATAGCAAGTTTCTTCCTTCAAATATTAGTTCAGGAACTTTAATTTTATGTTGATCCACACATATAGCAATTCTAAATTGCTAATCTAACTCATCTAGTCAAAGATGAATTTCACCAGAATTTTGCAGTACACAGTTCAACACTCTATAAGTCACTACTATTACTTAATCACAACATATACAAAGCTGCCAGTCCTTAACACTTGCATCCTAAATAAGCTATGATGAATCTGATGCTGAACAGTTAGCACTGGCACCTGTTGTCCTTGTTCATTCGCAGGTGCTGAGGTTAATATTATCAGGCTAGATAAGAAGGAGTTGGAGCTGAAGCAGGAGTATTCTCTCATCCATACGTCTTGCTTTTATGCTGCGTGCCTCCTTCAAAGATTCACATTTGTTCCCAGTGGATCTCTGTTCTTCATCTGGCATACCTGTTACTTGTGTCATTGTTTGTATGTTTTTATTTGTGCCTCCCACATGCAACTGCACACATCTTTGTTCCTTTGTTGGTCACATTGTCCACATGATTATGTAAAATGTATATGCATTCTGCATGGCAGTGTTACAAAATAGTTTTCTGCTAATTCTGTCATGAACTTGGCTTGGATGCCAGGAGAGAGCTTTTGGAGTGCTTGGAACATGAGGAAACAATGTCTTCCCAATTAACATACCTTTTAAAATTTCAAGCCTGTATTATAGTATTATTTAAATACTGTTTTTAACAACAACTCACTTAAGGGCTTTTCTTACAATTAACTAGCTGTGACTGATTTTAGATAATTTGACTATCAAATGCTGTTTCTTTTATTAATTCAAGTAGAACTACAAATCTGTTCCAAAATGCAAGATTTTTTTCCGTCACACCTCCTCAGCTGCAAAGCTTTCTCCTTGGTAATAATATTCAATAAAACAAAATTATTCATTGCATCAAGTTAAGAGGTTTTTTGCTGTAATCACATTTTGGATTTACATCTGCTTCATATTCCGGTCGCTTTTTTAGGTTCCAGTATTTTCCAAGCAATATAACATATAAATACTATGTACATGAATAATCACTGGAAGGAAAGTGAAGTCAGGTGTGGCACAGTAGTCAAAATGCAGTAAAAGAATAAAAAGTCACAAGCTACATGGCTGCTATATTAGATGACATTAAATACAGCCCATATTATGACATTTTTAAAGATTTTGGAAAAACACCAAGCCAGGAGTTCAAATGTTGCCCTGGGACATTTTGGCAGAACTCTGAAGTTTTTGGCCAAGTGCTAACTTTGACTTTTGCAAATAATGACTGTCCCTACCTTTAGATGCTGAAACCAACTCTTCCAAAGTGTCCTGCCTTCAAAAGAACCAGTTTAGGCCATATTTGCACAACTGTTGCCAAATATCTAAGCATGCGTACTTTGTGCTGCTTCTGATAAAACAGCTGGGTTGTGTTCTCTCTCTCTCTCTCCTTTTTTTTTTTTTTAATATCATTTCACCACGAGTAAATAAATACCTTAGCAACTCTTCAGAGGAATTCAGTACACTGCATAGATTTGTTATCAGACCTATAGCGTAAAGTCACAAAAAGTCGGTGTCTAGCTTATACCCAGTTCTGTTTGGTTTTATATTTGCACATTCCATCAGTACGAACACCATGGGTCCCTCAACACCAAAGCATTTCAAGGCTGAACAAGAAGAACTGTGCATTTCTTTTTTTTTTTTTTTCTTTTCTTTTCTTTTTTTTTTTTTTTCTTTTCTTTTCTTTTCTTTTCTTAACACTCCCAAGTTATTCTGTTATTGTCAGAAAATCTGCTGACTGGGCAGAAACCAGATGGCTGATGAGGCAGATGACTGTTCTGTCTACTTTTCATAGTCCATCTACACTTACCTTACAATAATTTAAGTATCTGTCTTATCTCTTTTTACATGACCATAAGATATATTACAGCAAGTCCCAGTGTCTTACATCAATACCAACAAATATAAAGTATGTTACATTCTATTTTAGTATAAATTTCCAGATCAGATTTGTTGTCTCCTACCTGTGTTCTTATGTTCTTTCTTGAACATCTATTGTTGGACATTTTTCAGAGAGAGGATTTGTTCTGGATCAGTCATTGCTCTGTTCCAGGATAACTGTGGTTTTATTATTGTTTTTTATTTATTTTTACTCAGCATATTCTTGCATAGCTTTATGATTTGGTCTTCAGATAGATACTTTTATTTGGGTACCAAACAATAACAGAAAACATGTCATGAAACTTTAACCAATAA
The DNA here is from genome assembly GCA_013389825.1 of Crypturellus undulatus. Lineage (NCBI taxonomy): Eukaryota > Metazoa > Chordata > Aves > Tinamiformes > Tinamidae > Crypturellus > Crypturellus undulatus. The sequence continues at coordinate 83,571 of VWPW01024786.1, read as the reverse complement.
CTGTTTTTAGATTAGTTACGTTCTTTTAGGTGGCTGTTTATACAAGCCATGCTACTAGAGTATGGTAAACATCTTTTCCTTATTAGGTTGCACTAGCATATTGCACAAAATTAAACTTTTCATCAATTAGTAGTGTGGCAATAAGAGGAATGGCAAAAACATAAACCAAAGTTGAAATTCATGAATAAGGCAGCAGTTTTCTCCAACTTTTGCTTGATTAAGGGATTTTTTATTATTATTATTTAAATGTGGATTGTTTGCTATGTAAGCATTTTGTATATAATTTTCTTTGAGGTTGCATGCTAAAAACATTTATTAGTGACTTTATTGTTGGTAGCCAAAACATATTGCTTAGCTGCTACATAGTAGAGTAAGCTTTGAGTTTATTACTTCACCACATTAATTAATTTATTAAATATTAATGATGAAAAAGCCATTCAAGTGATGTTATATAGACAGCTTCAGCATCGCTAACATGTTATTACTCCATTTATCAAGAGCTATGCGTAAGATGTACGAAGCAATATAACTGGTAGATGAAGTATGTTCATACCACATGTTGTTAATCTAGTAAATGGAATAACAAATGCATAGCTGGGTCTATTAAATGAGAGACTTAACAACTTACGGTTATGTTCAGATATTTTATCTTCCAAAGACAGAATGATTACACTGTCTTTTTGAACTCAGAGAATGGAGAATAAATAAAAATCTTTTTGGAATTATAAATATGCTAGCTTTTGCTTGCTGTTCAGAACATGGTGATCTGACAAAAGGACTAAATTGAAACAAATACACTTTTTTGGGTAGATATTTTTAATACTATATAAGGCAATTAAATTTTCAAAATAATTTGTATTTGCACTTATTTGCCTTTAAATTGTCTTCTGTTTGCTACCACTTATTGCACTGCATCATCTTCTTTCTGTTCCTCTGAAGTAAATATAATAAAATGTCAATCTTCTGAGCTGAAACTTTACTTGAATGTCAAATCTGGAAGTTGGAATTTATTTTTCTAACTTCAGTATGTCATGGTTATTGACATAAACCTCAGAGATAGGAGATTTAACCCCATGTGTTGTGTTATTTATTCACTGTAGCTTTTCTTGTACAATTCCTTAACCCCTGCTCATTTCCTGCACTTTATTAGTGTTCTAATTTATTTTTTAAAGTAATATATTTACGAAGCTATGATTTATATATGAACATCTTCTATTATATAACCATGTTAATTATTTTATTTGTTCTTTTAATAATTTAAAATATAAGCAAAAAAAAAAGATGTTTCAGTGTTCAGGTTGTATCTATCATTTTGAAAACCCCTTTAAAACTCTAATTAAAATAGGCAAATAACCACTCAAAGGGACTATCAAAATCATTGCTGTAAATATTTTAAGGGTGGTTCTTTGCCCTAAATATTTCACTAATTAGTACTGCTTATCCTATTTTCTGTTGGAATATTGCATGTATTTGCAATGTGACATGTTTATTAAAAAGGTATCTGCATTCCACAGTGTAATGAAGCCAAGCACGAGCTGTGGACCTCTAATTCATCAAGGCTGTGTTGCAACCAGTAAGTCAAGTCCCTCACTGCATTCCCTTGCGTTATTTATTGCTTTACACCAGTAAAGTTGCACTTAGTTAACACTGTAACAACTCAGTATGGACAAATTAGCAATTATTTTGAAGAGAATCATTAAGTCCCTTTTGGGCAATTTTATGGGTAAATAGCTGGCATCAGGCCTCCCAGTTAGTGATTTGATGGTTAAAGAGAATATTCCTAAACTATGTTTTTTATAATGGTATATTGTTTTAATTTAATGGGAATATTATTCGTGCTTCATATCACCCTGTGCAGGGTCTGCAGAATTCTGTGTGAATATTGGTCTTTTGTGGTACTTGTAATCTGCTTTATAACATTTTTCCACAGAAGGCAAATTAAACTCTCTTGAACTCTTAAATTCTGGGGAAATATCAACGTACCTAAAATGGAAAGTTATTTTTGAGTGTTTCAGTAGTGCTGCTTTCTCCAAAAGGAATGGCCAGAATAGTGTAAATTCTTGGAAAACATTAACAGAATTATAATCCAGCTTTATAAATTTGAAGAACCTCACAGATAATGAGTTAATGGTTAACAAGGCATTAAATTCTTTAAATCCTAAATCACTGATTTCTACCCTGTAAATCATATGTCCTGATACAAATTATATTAAGCAGATTCATATTTTCAAATCCTAACTTTTATGTAATAAAACAACTTCTCAATAAAACATTTATTTAAACCTTTTTTATTTTTTTTCCACTTGGGTTTGAGACTTGGGGTCAACCTATTTTGTGTTGCAGGAGGAAATTGTTCTGAAGGATTGTATTCTGTATTGAGTAGTTTTGAGTATAAACACTTTTAGAGTTCATGTTGGTCTCCCTTCTCCAAGAAAACTACTTCCAGGACTAGCTTGAAGGCTCACATTCCCTATTGTTCTCTGTTTATCTTTATTCTCTCTCATGCACTTGAATTTAACTTCTTTGCTTAAAATATATAACTATCCGATCTATCCGATCCTTTTTTTTTTTTTTTTTTTTTTTCCCTCTACATTGAAATTCTTCCCTACTCTGTTAATTAAGACAATTTTTTTCAAGGAAATTTTTAAAGACTTGTTAGAGTCAGGAAAATTTGGGACTCATCTTCTCCCTCGCTGATAAGTGCTGTAAGGAAAATGTTACATACAGAGTAATCCTTTATTTTTATTTTGACCAAAAGTTGGTATGTTCAGCACGTTTTGAGGAAGAGTAGACCCCCTTGGAACATAAAATGTGATCTTAGCAGCTTTCTATGACTGTTCTGCCAGCAATTTCTGTGAATATTTTAGTTGGATTTAGATTCATATAAGGAACAATCTGCTCAGATTTGTAAAGATAGTGTCAGTGTTAAGCATGTGCATAAAGAGAACTTTAGATATCCAAAGTATTTTCTCATTAAATGGATTAAGTTGATGGAACTAAGAATTTTCCTGGAGCCAACTACAGGAAGCTAAATCCCTTGGATCTAGCTTGGTAGAGAACTTTGTAATGCCAGCCAACATAATGTTTTTGGTTCTTCATTTTCAAAATAATTCGTAATCTGAGCTAAATGCTTTTTAAAACTCTGTAGGGGATGATACAGACATGTAAGAACTGTGTTCCTAGAAATTTGCAGGATGAATGAATAGCCACACAAGCAACCCAACAGGGAATACCAAAAATGTAAAGTGGAGTAGTCCTCCCCTCACTTTTTTTTCCTCAAAAAAAAAGGACATCATTCCACTCTACCCAGTAATCCAATACTGCAAGATTTCTGCCATTTGCAATGTTCATAACAAAACAGATCCACAGTTTCCTAAATAAACAATCTACAAAATTGGATATTGTCCTAATAGATGACAGCAGTTGCTTGAAGTCCTTACTCTCTCCGCTTGTGCCTACATGAAGAATATCCTAATTAGGCTATTTTGGGTGGCATCAGTTGTCTTTCAACTGTTCTTCTTTGTATAAAACTATTGAATATTCACTGGTGCAGGCACCTGAACATGAAAATTTCATTTCCCAGCTGTGTGCCTTAGCCTCTAAAGCTGTAGTGTCAGTCTCTTTCACCAGCTGAATTAATATTTTATTACTACAAAGTGGAACAACTCCAAGAGGAAAGATAAAGGATGGACAATATCCCCTAGTGCCTGAGCTGTTCCTCTCAAACAAAAAGTGCCCAACTTCTAATCACTGGTCTGAAGTTACAAGAAAGTGGAGATGAACAAAGTTCATTTCCACTGCCTCTTCCAATCATCAATATATGTACTTAGACAACCAATAACGAGCTTCTGATGAATCAATAAAACAAAGCTTGACCATCTTAAATTAAAGCAGCAAAATAAAGCTAATGAACTCAATGAACAGATTGAAATGAATATTTATCCCTTTTGTATTGTATACTGCATATTGTATAATCGTGTGCTGCATAATTCTGTGTGAAGCCTTATGAATTTTCTAACTAGTACACATCATTATAGCAATGCTGTGTCCATAACCAGATACTGTATTTTTCATTTACATTTTTATTTTTACTAATATGTGTTCTTTTAAAAATGATTTTTTCTTCCTTCAGAGTTTTTTATATTGTTCCCTCATGTCAATCATTAAATACTACTCGTCAGACCTGTCACTACGCAACTCTTCTTTAACTTGTCCTCTAGTGGTTGATTCTACCTGTCTAGAAGCAGCATCTCCTACATGTCAGTGCTCTTAGTTTTCAGTATAATTTTAGATTATAATTACGTCTTCCAAAATAGTGACACACACTTTCACATTTAACATTGTCCCCAAATGGACTATTCATATATATCAATGAAAAAAAAAAATTGCACTGGGCCTGGGCTAATCCCTTGCAGCTACATTCTGCCTATCTTGTGCATGTTTATCTAACTAACTTGCAAGGCAGATATGAGAGAATACATTCTATAAGTTGTTTAATTAAAAGAAGATTTAAAAAGGTATGTGGGTGGGTATGTGTGGTTGTGGCTGTGGCAGGAGAATAGTCTTGAAATCCCTAAAATCTCTCTGCAAAAGCAGTAATTTATACTCTGCACCCATGGTCAACTACCTAAGAAATGATGGAGTAAGTTAGATATTAATGAAAGTTTTTAATGGCTGGGGGAGTGGAACACTAAAAAAATCCATATAAAGATTTTCTTCAACATTAGAGGCTTTATAGAACAGATTAAACAAGCATCTGTCAGAACTGTCATAGATATAATTGTGCTTGCATTGGAGTAGATAAATTGGTATGTAAAGGGGGAAAGAGATTAAGTATATCAGCTGTTAAGAAAACATCAAAAAAGCCATATTGTATCTTTACAGAGAATCTGAGAAGGTAAATATAAATTCTCTTCCTCAAAATGCATTCCTGCAAACTGTTTTTCCTTGTATATTTTTTCCAGGTAGAGCATTTTGCTGATATGCAGATGAGGTGAAATGCATACATATAAATTTATTTATTTGCTAGTGTTGTCACAAGTATTGTCAACAATGTTCCTGTGCAGGGAAAATCTTTATGAAAGATAGATATATATATTTTAATTTCTAATTGGAAAAGGGATATTGATTGACAGCAGCAAATAGAGGTGAAATGAAGGAGATGTGGATGGTATGTTTGGAAACTGGGATTTAATCTGCATTAATAAGAAGGAAATTATGCACAGTACTTGAAATTTATTTAACTTTTGCAATGGTTAGCTCATATAGAACAAAGGTTCTGTACTATTTTAAGCAGACTGTGTGTTCCATTTCATTGTATTTTTAAGAAATAGGAAAGGATAATCATGAAGCAAGTTAAATATGATTAAAAAAAAGAATATCCAGTCTAGTAGAAATCCTAAAGACTGGACTTTCTCGTTGAAAAATATTTTATAAAATCTTATTTTACAGGAATGATTTTGCAGTTCAGCAAAGCTGAAAACATTTATGCACTGAGTAATTGTAAATGAATAATCTTCTGTAGATGCAAAGCAATCAGCACATTTCTTTTACAAGAATCATTAGAATTTAATAGAAATTAATATATATTTTTAAATGTGGCCTGTTGAATTGCAGAAGAGGAATATAATTGCTAATAATTCATGTTACTTTTAGAAAGTTTCTAAAAAATACACATTTCTTATATAAAATACAAATATATATATTTTTAGTATAATTTGTATAAGTATACTATACTATTTCCTATCCTAGTGTATTAAGTCATGCTAGTTTCATCTAGATGTTCTTTTGTGCTTTCCACAGATTTCTCTGTAAAATTTAAGACAGTATCATGGCATGTGTATAAGGTAGATGTATGTAAAGGTGACCAGTATTCTATACTAAAGAAGTCAGCTTTGTCACACTTTGCTATGTATTTATGGAATCAAAGTTTGATTAGCACAGCAATAAAAACTAAGCTGTAAAAAGCATCATCTGACACTAAAAAACTTATCTTCTATACAAATGTTTAGAAGTGAGCAGAGCTGCCTGATGTATATGAAAGTTTCTTCATTTATGAGTTCTTTCATAAAATTAGCTTTTGTTTGCAGCTGCATCTCCTGCTAATCTTCCATAAGTTCTAGAGGTATAAATATTAGCTGTGATTAGTCTTGTGACAGCTTAAAGTAAATTGATATGCAATTTCCTGTTTACTCTCCTTTAACCCAAAATTGAAGAATTTATCAGTGTTCATGAATAAGAATTTTCTTAAGTATTCTTGTCATGATCCACATGAATGGGTTATCATGCATGGAATTAGATAAATTACCCATCCATAGATCTCTAACTTCATCAAATTTCAAATTGTATGTAAAATTTTACATCAGTTCTCACATGCTTTAAGAACTCTGAACACAGAGATCGAAGTACATTAGTGAATACAGCATACCTAGATATAATGTATTAGTGTAAAAAAAACAGTATTCACTTAGGTTTGCTATGTGGACATTTCACCCATTTGAATTTGAAGTCTTTTTTTTTTTTTTCCATATGATCTTCAGGGAGCAAGTGTTTAACAAAAGATTCTATTTAAGAGTCATTTAGCTTAAATTTACTTTAATACTTTGACATTGCTTCAATAAAACTATAGTAGTTCTATTTAGACACTTGAGAAAGTACAGTGTCTAAAGCTTAAGTCGGAAAATTCTTTTTGTAAGAGACAGCTGCTGTAGAGTCTCTCACTCTGCAAAGCTGACCGTAAATATATCTATCATATCCCCCCATTATTACATTTGATATTGCACTTAAGCATATAACTTTCTGGAGGATTTTGATTTGACATGGATATTTGGAGATCTCCTGCTTCATTCCAGTTGAACAGTTTCTGTTCAAACATTTTGAGAATAAAGTCAACTTTCTGCATTGCAACCTAATGATTATAATATTCATCCATTCCCAAAATGGCTATCTATCTATCTATCTATCTATCTATCTATCTATCTATCTATCTATCTATCTATCTATACCTCTACCTCTTGTTAGTATGAAAGAAATATAACTAATTTGCAAACTAATGGTCAGAGTAATTTTGCCTGCCTTTAACCCTCTTGGGTCTTCTTTAAATCGGGGCCCTGTTTAATCTTTAAGAAACATGCACAGAGCAAGAAAATAAAAAAGAAAAAGAAAAGAAAATTCAGACCAGAAAAAGATATAGATCTATAGATCTATATAGATATAGATCTAGAAACCTAACCTAGTTAGGTTTCAGAGTACTCTCCAGAAACTGTTTGTGCTTTTCACATTGGGAAATGATCAATGAAGACAGCAGAAATTGTTTTGCAATTTCTCTCCAAATTTCCTTACAATTTATGACTTGATCTAGTCACCTTAATAAAGGTGTTTAGATGGAGCACTAAGATAAGTGTCTAAACTCTCGTTTGTCCGTCCCTCTTGCCTTAACAAAAAAAGTTTCGGGCACATTTGTCTCAATACACTGCATTTACGCATCTGCTGCCATGAGTGATGTCTATCTGAGACATATGCATAAGATGATTGGCATATGGCAGATCCTCACCCTTCCTAAACAGCACCTGCAGGTAAGCTCATAACTGTAGAGAAAACTGTAGAGAAAATCAAATGATTCTTTTCAGGAAATTCATCTAAGCTCATCACTTACACATTTTCCTTTCTCTCTTTTAAGTACTTGAATGTTCAAGACCATGTTAAGAAGCCCAGTTTATGGGAATTTAATCATCTGTATTGTAAATTCTGCTGCTAGATTTGGGAAGTTGTATTTTGTAATTTTGAGCATCACATAACTGAAGTCTTGCAATTGAGTGAATGCCCAGCTCAGTTGGTTTAATGCAACTGCACCACAGAATGCAAATGCTGCAATGAAAAATATGTTAAAAACAACAAGCAGGTCAGCGTGAATTCATAAAGCAAAATGACATTTCAACAAAATGCATTATTTAATAAAAGTAATATATCACTGTAATTGCCACATAGTGTAGGAATATAATTTAAATTAGAAAAATGTATTAAAAATGATGTGCCATAAATGATAAATCTTAGGGAAATCTATAAATCAATTGCAAAATCCTGGAAGAAATGTCAATGAATTCATATGTATTTGAGATATTTTAAACTCATACACACAAAACTAGATACTTCTTTAAAGCAGAAAAGATATTTTGTAATTTTGTAAGCGGTGATATATATATACACTGATCCTTTAGTACCCCAGCTATTTATTATTGTAATAGGCTTATAGTTTGCGATTTCTCTTACATGATATTCTTTTCCACGGCCTTATGACTGCAGAACTGATGAATTTGAAGTCGAAATGAGGACTCCACTGACAGTTCAGGTATTTGCTCACAGGACAAGAAAGCTGTCCTTTCATTTTCTTCTGGCATCCCCTACTGGTATGCAGCTGCAAAGGCTCCTCCTTCAGACCAAAGATTCCAAAGAGGATTGTTGCACCTCTTTGGCTTTCTTAGACCTTTTGAATGCTAATAACAGGAAAAATAATGGCATGTTAATGTGACTTTTATATTCTCCTCAAGCAATATGAATTTACTGCTTCAGTGAATATACCATTTCCTTAAACACTAAATCTAATTACAGGGCTTTCTTTGCAAGTTTCACACATGTTTATTCTCCCTCCCTTCCTTGTATTATAGAAATAAAGAGATTTTCTTATTATGCATGAGATTATTCTTTTATCTTATTAACAAAAAGATGTATCAATTTTCTTACTGAAACTGACAGAATGAGCATAATTTCTGATAAGGTAGTGTGGTAACACGTGCTATTCACAGCTGACATGAAGATGAAAAAACAGGTCCATTATTGAAGGGCTAGGACAGAATTGTTTCTCACAATTCTTGTCATTAGGATGACACTATTACTCATGTTTTCTCCTCCCATGGAAAGAAATTTGATGAAATCATTGATCTCTTTCCATCTTTTGTAGACATAGGAGTTCAAAATGAGGAATTTCCTCAGTATTGGCAACTGGTGTATCTCAAGCCACAATCAACCTAGGTTTTTTCTATAACGAAAGGAGAGAAACTGACACCTCACTTCATGATGATGACAATGGAAAATGCTTTGGACAGAGCAGATGATAGATAGATAAGTCAGTCCTCTAATTCTGCTTGTGAAAGAATTTGCTATAATTTTTTTTTAAGGATCAAATCTACAACCTTTGCTCACCATGGCTATCCCTTGCTGATTAGTTGTCTCACAGAAGTCTCTCAGAAGTGGATGACATGTCCATGATTATGGAGTATGTACATGCCTAGAGTCTGAAGGATCTTACTGTGCATATTCACTAAGCATAGAAAATTAAAGCATTTTTAATAGAAATCAAATAATATACTACTAAATAGCTGGGTGTTGATCAATGGCGCTTTCTAAATGACAAATGATTTCCAATTGCACATTTTGTTCATTCTTTAAATGCTCATTAATCTCTTGTGAGAATAAGATGGGAGCATGTACCACTAAATCTTAATACTTCCCATTAATCTTAAAATGCAATTCTAATTTTCAGTTAGATGGAATAATATTATCATATGTGTGTTGTCAGGTTATCTATTAGACAGTAGTAGCCTTTTACTTCTATCATAAGCTAGCTTGGCTATTTACCCATTCATATCCCTTTTTCTTCCACCAAAATCCATAATTTCTTTAAAATCAAATTTCACCATAATATTACAGTTATAGGAATATATATTTATACATGACAAATACCACATTTCAACCATTTTCCCCTTCTAGATTGATTCCTACTTTTCACACATTACCTAGTTATTTAGTTAGTATTATTAGTATATTTCTTTAGTTTCCCCTTCCTTTTTTTTTTTTTCTCCCCTGCAGATGGGAAATACGAGGCCCAGGCAGCTCAGTGACTTAGTATGGAACACCATCCTGTACCATCAGAATACAAAAGTCTTTGTCCCTGAGTGCATATTTTAACCATATACAATGCATTTTCTTCTGACTATAGAATATAAACTAATAATGTGATTTATTTGATTTATTATCATGTATAGTAAACATAGTTTGCATTCACTTCAACTTCCAAGACAATAAAAGTGTCAAAGATGTGCTTTGTTTATAAACAACGGATAATGGTAATGCCAGTGATAATAATAGATAGTGATAAAACACTTAGTCTATGTTTATATTTACAAATGAAAAGGTCTAGGATGTGGTCTTCTTGTGATCCATGCTTAATTGTCAGTACTGACAATGCTTCACCATATACTCAATACATCCCAGAAAGCATTTGGACCTGGATTAAGGGACAAGACATAACACAGTATGATAGAGCCTGTTTGGGCATAAAAAGAGAAGATAGGCAAGAGCAAAAAAAGTGTGTGTGTGAAGAGCAGATCCTGGAAATGGTTGCTTATTTAATTATCATATTTCTTTTACCTTCCTTAATGACTGAGAGAGCAAAAGGCAACTGTGCCATCATTTATAATGCATCATAGAGCATACATGTTCTCTTGGTAACCAGAATACCAAATAATTGATATATATTGAGCTACAGAAAAGTAACATAACCCTACTTGAGATTCTTATCAGTATGGACCCAGTTTGAAGCTCTAACTTTCAAAATTCTCAGTCATTATTTCAAGTATCTCCTTTTTTTAATTTCTTTTTTTAATTTTATTTTTGAAAAGCAGCTTGTTATTATATTCCAGCTATCTTCCATGAGTCTGGAAAATTAATAAATACACAAACCCTCCAGTTATGAGTGCTGTAACAATCTCTGATTCGTATTATTCTTAGTAAAAGGCTCCGTTCTTATCATATCATCAGTCCTGCAGGCTTTACTCATAAAATCTGCAGAATAGAATAGGAAAGAAAAAAGAAAAGAAAAGCCCACATAGAGTAAGTTCATGGGTTTAGTGTTTAACAGGATCTACTTTCCTTGCACAGGGGATCTATTATCCTTGTCCGAATAATGATGTAGTCAGCAACGTGTTTCTGTCCTGAATATGCAAACTCCTGCCTATTAGACTGTACTATGTTGAATGCAGAAGCGCAGCTCAGATTTTCTCTCTCATTAAAAATAAAAAAATTAAAAATATTCTTTTTTGTCATTAGAATATGAAATAATACTTTTTTTTCTTGCTCCAACTTAACAAGAGGTATGTCTGTATACATATATTCATTGTATAAGTAGAACTGAGTGTGATACCCAGGCAGACAAAGCCAAGCCAAAACTTTGAGTTTAGGTGCATGATGATTGGATTTATACAGTTAATTCATTACAGAAAAGAAAGTCTACTTATTATCAGCAAACTCTTTATATTAAAGTACCTTTGCTACCTAATAAAAAACACTGAAATCCCTGAAAACTTTTCTACCATTACGAGTAGGCTTTAGATAGAACTGATTGTCATCAATAAAATACCTGTGGTTCAGAAATATTTACTTTTTCTATTTTATGTTGTACTTGGAAGACAAAATATTTTTTACTCATGCAACTATAAACCAAAAGAAACTAACCTCCCGTACTACCCATCCTGTCCTTCAAACACTGAGATTATGCTTCTTGTTTACGGGACTTGCAAATTTAAGTGACAAGACCTGTGTTACCCGGATTTGTGTGTACCTTCACCTCTCATTTAATGCTAGAAATTAATCAAATGCAACTTAATTGAATGCATTCATGTGACACCTCTTATTGCTTTGATACAAATAAGACAATACAACAGAAAAGATACAAAATACAGTTTATTACTCTGATTTTAGTTTTGTGATTTCAAACCTTAATTTATTATCTGGTGTACTATATATTTTTATTTTGCATACCTAACACTGATTACCATATCTTGAAAATGGCTTTAAATAATACTCAATTATAGAACAGTAATAGCCTTTTTAGCCTGTAGGTGTTACTGAGTGGATATTTCCTTTGTTTTATTTTATTTTTCACAAAGATTCAAATATACATAGGCAAATATGTGCCTAATGTAAATTTTCAAAACTTATTTATTTAAAGATAGTTGCTTTTGAAATTCAATTCACTAACATTAAGGCCTTGATCCTGCAAATCTTTGAGAGATGCGCAGTGAGGAACACCAAGTAATTTGGCTTCAGTTCCAAACCTAGGGACATCCTCCCCTCTTCCCCCAAACACACAAATGTTATTACAAGACAATAGTAAATCCCAAATTCAAGAGCATAGTGAAGAGGCAGAGAGCAGATGTGTCTATGGAGACAGAGGCTTAATTACAGAGCTCGATTGTACCAGCAAGATGCTCCTTAATTGTGCATCCTCCTTTGATAATTTAGCCCAGCTGCTCTGAGACTATAAGAACCATGCAACATAATATGCATGTGAATGCTTTATGTTTTTAATAGAAAGACAGATACCTATGTGTAAAATACAGTTTAAGCCAGCGTGATATATGGTGACACATGATAACAAAAATCAGTCTGCATTTACTTATTTTGTCTGCTGATGATAGAATAAGATTGAGTAACAGAAATGAGAGGCTTGTTTAGACATCACTGAAATCCCTTGTTCACCCATATTAATGTCAAGACTCTGGATTATTCATAACTGACCTACTCAGATATTTATATTTTTAAAGGAATCCTTCTGTTAAAACTAGGCAGGTGAACAGGTTGCAAAATATGTCCTTATCAATAAGGAATCTTAATACATATTGTTATTTGTCAGTATGAAGATGACACTTGGCCAAATGTGAAAACCACAGACCGATTGCTGAAATTTGCGATGAAAAACCTTGTTCTTGAACAGAAAATGTTAATCTTAGGCTAATGAAAAGTTCTTTTTAGATGAGAAACTGTTGTTTTACTCTAGTGCATACTCTCCATAAATGTTAAACAGAGGCAAGCAACAGAGGCAAGCTAATGGAGAATAGCATGGACACATTTATCTCTGTTGACTTTCTGTTAGCTCTCACTGTAAAAACCCCACATGAAAATGGAGTCCTTTCTTCTTAATCCCATGCTTAATTCAGTTTCCCTAGCTGAATTAAACGATTGTAAAGATGCGGATAAACATAGAGTAGCCCCATGCCTGTTCTGCGCTTGGTATCAAGCTGGTCTCCCTGCAGGGAGAGAGATATAAAAAATTCTTGTAGTAATTTTATTTAATGTTTCTCCTTTTGTTTTGAATTCTGTTTATTCAAATCCCAAATCAGGATTATCTGGTCCTTGCCCTCACCTTTCCCTTTTCCAAAGTTACACAGCGGGAAATGAATATACACGGTACAATGTATGAGAAATAAGCCCTCAAGATCATATTGACACCATCAGAGTAAGTGGACAACTTGCAGTCCATGACTATTTATACTATCAAGCAGACCTGTGAAATCACCTTGGCTTTTCCCATCGTCCAAGAGAAATATTTCTTTTTTTAAACAAAACATATCTGTTATGAACATGCATAGATGCAACATGAGAGGTGAGGAGAGAGGTGTTTTTACCTACAAAAACATAAATATGCACACCCTTGTGTTGTTGGCATGCCTGTAAGACATGTGTTTCAGACATGCCTGATGGGGATGTCTGAAAATGTGAGCTATTCAGTCTTCTTGCCCAGTTCATGAATAGCAGTCCCTGCTCATGTTCCTCATCTTGATCTCAAACTGCATCTCACTCTGCTAGCACAGTAAAACACCGAGGCAATTAAGCTGCAGAATGTATAATTGCTTTTTTGGAAGCTGTGCTTTGTTAAAAACCTGCTAAGGCAATCTCTAAGAAGATAAATATGCTGATAATCAAATTGCTCACAGTACTGAAACAGGATATTTAGTTTTTTTTTCTGCTCAAAAAATATTTTATTCCTACAATTTGGAAATATTAATTGTAGTAGTCTAATTATTTTGTTATCTGATAAGTGAGTAAATGTCAGTGAGATTAAATGTTCATAATTTAATTATAAGTATTGTTATGCTATTTTTCCTCCAGTAGTAGTTCTTTTAGTAACTTAAGTGGCTAAAATTCACTAAGTCTGTTCCAGTGTTACAAAGAATTTTATGACTTACTTCCAGTATACAAATATATATATATTCTTCTGAAAGAAGAAAGGAAACATAAAAGGAGATATGAGATACAGAAAGAAAATAAAGCAAGCAATTTGGATGAAGGCAAGAACAAGGGAAAGAGTTATGAAGCAGAATGGCTGGAGCAAAAGGATGTAAAATTAGTAGACTAAAGACTTACTGAGCCAGTAGAAGAGATACAAAGACAATGAAAAAAGAAAAAAAAAAGTTGAAAAACCATCTTAATTAATCTCACAGAATTGTCCTGTAGACATTTGTTTGTTTTATGTTTGAGTCTTCCTGTGTATTCTGTGAAATACAGGAGTTTGAAATCTACTTGGAATGAAAAGCTGTTTTTCCAACGTAAGGATATATTATCTATGTTTCTGCACTTGTTTTGTGAATCAGGAATACAGAGATTCTCAGTCCCTAGATCTGCAGTGCTGAAAGAGATGTATTTATATATTTTAATATTTTTAAATACTTATTTTCCATTTTGTAAATAGAAATCTCTTCACGTGAAGGATTTTCACTTTTTAAATTCACACATATCTATTTGAGAATATCTACCATTGCAGGTCTAATTCTGAGCTCATAGAAAATAATATAACAAGAGCAATATTCTGTAGCCATAGTGATATAAAAATATATGAAGAGACTGTGCTGAAAAGCTTTTTGCGTTTCTAAGCTTATCATCTAGTTTAATAAAACGTTACCTCTTCATTTCTTCTCTCACTTTCACTAAAATAAATAGTGCAATAATTTTAAAACTTATATCTTATATCTTTTGTTAGTAACATGTCAAAGTTTGACTAAGGATGTAGAAACAAAATTAACAGAATTTGCTTGATTTCTTTTTGTCAAATGCCACTTCAATAATAAATTTTAGTAAAATTTAGTACTTCAGTTTCAATGTTGAAGCCATAATATATGTCTTACTTTTTACGTTGGTCAAAAACAAATAGAAAGAGACACTTCTTGTTTTTCTTTTCCTGTGACATACCAGTTGAAGGAAACTGATCATCTCTATCAGCTAAGATGACATTTTCATTGACTTAAACTGAGCATACCATGCTATTTCTTTTTTTTTTCTTTTTTTTTCTTTTTTTTTGACACTGGGAAATAATTTTGAATAAAATGAGTCTATCACATACTTGTCACAGCTAAAATAATAACTTAGACAAAAGCACAGTGAAGGTGAAAGTCATTCTATGCAGAAGGTCTGCTTGGGGACCATCAAGAACTATTCTACTAGTGCCCTTTTTTCAAAGTTTCAATGTCTTAAGCTGTCATCTTAAAATATGCCTTTTAGAAATCTCCTTTAGCACTGCAGTGGAATTATACTATATGCAAGTCAATATTTTATAGGTGATCATTGAAACATCTGAAATCAATGTTAAGCTTTGTGGTTGCTCTTAAATAAATCAGGTTTCAATTTTACTTTTTTCCTGTGTTACTAGTCTCTAACAGTAAATAACAAAAGAAATAAGCTAATTTATTTGGTCTTCTAAGTACTTGGCGAACGTGAATTGACACTTTGTTGCTCAAATATGTTTCTTATTAACTGAATCCCTATTTCTGGGATTAGCAATTTATGGGAGTCCTACCACAGCTGTAGATTTCAGATATCCCTTTCCTCTTTCTGCTTTTCCCAGTGAAGTCTTGGCATATACTCAACAAATATTACTTTTTTTTTTTTCTCTAAATTGTCTTGCCTGCAAATGTTCTGGAAAAAAACTGTAACATATCAGGGTGGGAGATGAGCACCTAAAATTCCTTATTTTAAAGCAATTCTTGTATGGGAGAGCCACTGTAAAGGTCAGGACTCACACAAGTCTTTAGATCAGACAATATCCAGGCAAAGCAACCTTTGCCTATCCTTTCCCTCAAATGTGCTTTTCTTGTTGGTTCTCTTAATAGAAGCAATACAGAATATAGTTCTTCATAAAATACATCAGGATATGAAGTGTAGCATAAGTATTTCAAGCTGGAGAAAGCATCTGTGCCTGTAACAGTATGTGATTGGAATGAAAATTCTGAAAAAATGAATATTCAGATACCTGCATTGTAATAGGATTCAGGTAGATATAATGCCATGTGTATTTAAATCTATATTTTCTGCCCAGAAAAAAATATATAGAATATATATGTATTTCTTTTTAAGCAAGTTATACTAAATGAAACAATGAATTGTACATCCAATTCTAATTAAGTATCTGTAGGTGGATTTCCTGATTTGGCAAGTTAATGATGTCTTCTAGATTCAGATTTGAAATTGCTAGAAATATAGGCCAGCTAAAAGAGTTTGTTTGGGTTATAAAGGACTAATTAAAGCTTGCAGGTATGACAGCTTTTGTTTTATTATGAGATTGAGTAATTAGGATCTTACTTTAGCAGGTGGAAGTACATATCTCTATGATGGTTTTGCTCTAAATTATATCACAAATTGAAACTTACAAATTTATTTTTGACACTTGGTTTATGAAATTCTTTCCTTCAGAAAAGAAATCATTATAGTTATCCATTAATCATTCAGTGTTAGTCACAAAACTTCCCATTTTCTTGCTCACATTCTTTTACTTAAATAGCCAGTTTGTTCCCCAGGCTGGTTTGGTCTTGCTGATTTTCCTCATAGCGTCTCAAAGGCAAATTTTTCACTCAGTTTCTCAGTGATTTCTTTACATGGATATACATCCAACTGAGAATTCTTATTCCACAGGAAGCTTTTTTATTGTGTGCAAATGGTACTATTTTAAGGGCTGCTACTGAATTTGATGTAGTTGTTCAAATGAACAACAATTAATATTTTTTGACATACCATAGTGTTTCCAAGAGATCCAAACAGGGCTGTCATATATTACATAGACCTTACAGTAGACCCATACACATATCAGACAACATTTCTGTTCATATCCTAATAAAATCAAGGTACATTTTTAGGGACAAAATTTAAATAGGTATTCCATTCATTTACAATAAAGACATAAACCTCGGGATACGTATCACGTGGAAAAGCTGCTCAATTCATGCAATTTAAACAAAACCAGAATCAAAGTGATTTGGTGATTTATTGGTGAGAGGTAATTAATGAGAAATCAGTGAACAACACTTTCAGGATGCATTATACCAGTACAGAAGATAAAACCCAATAACGGATACTTAAAAAGGCATTAGGAAACATGTGAAAATTTCTAAACTTGCTTCCACAGTTAATTTCACACTCACTGCCATTCAGAGACTCCCACAGACCCTGCAGAAGAGCAGGTCTCCAGCATCCTAGGAGCAGGGGATTCCTCCCATCTGCTTTCTGCTCCTTCCCCACACGACCTCTCCCCTCCGACTTCTCAAGCTGTCTCCTTCTTTGCTTCAATAGCTTCCCTGCAGTTCCCTAGTTACTGTTCAGTCCAACTGATGGTCATCTCTGTCTTTGACATGAGCAACTCTGGACACATAGCTTCCTCAGATGGTTTCATGCACTCAACTCACATCCTCTATTTGTACTCATGTTCCTATCCTAACAACCATTGTTATCCAGATCATTTTGCCAAAGGATAGCCACGGGAGTACCCCTAAAGCTACTTCCAATTAATTAAGATGCACATTGTCTTAATCGTCAAAACATACAAACTAGTAACTAGTGTTATTCCAAATATTGCCATGATCTGCGTAGGCAAAAACTGATATCGATATTTTGACAAAAAGTAATTTCGGCAAGAAGTGATAATAGATATTCTTAGTTCTTTTAGCTCTAGTAGCTTTATAATCAAACATAAAGTTCATTACATACTGTTGCTTCAGTAGAAGTAAGTGAAGGTGGTTTGACAGATTTCACTAGTCTGTAGCAGCTAAGGATCAGAGAGCCAGAGAGAAAGTAGGTCAGACAAAATGTGAAATACCATCCTGGAATACTGTGAAATCTAAAAAACGCCCTTATGGTTCCTGGTAGCTAATTAACAAAAAGCTCAGAACACAGTTATATAACTGGGAATGTGCCTGGCCAAACACCAAGCAGTAAGGTAGAAATTTATTAATAGTAAGGGGGAAATTGTTAACTTGTTATCCTTATAGTGGCTACTCATCAAAATATACTTTTAGAAAGTGGAAAGCTTTCAGAAAAGACTGCTTAGGTGAACTGAGGCAATAATTTACTTTAGAAATATTTAGGAAGCTTAATATACTTTATCTAGAGAGGAAACATAGTTAGCTTGCTTGATCTATGAATATGTACATTCTGTTAAGGCTCCCTTATTTCCATCATTTATATTCACATCTTTAAAAAAATATTTCAATAAAAAACACACTATACTATTTTCAGTGAATAGGTGTGAAAGCAGATTGTTAGAATAGGGTTAAATTTCAGATTTCAGAAACCTTGCTTTAAAGTTGGGTTTAAATTCTAGGTTGTAAATGCTTATAATTAATTGTCTAAACAAGAGAGCTTGATGATTAAGCTCTGTATTTAGTCACAGGAAAACTAATCAATAGAGTCAATTGGCTTGATTCAGTTGTCCACATGCAAGGTACCTACTGTCACTTGAGAGCACCTCAGTTATCCTACTTGTCTAACAGCTGCCACTGAAGCAAATGAATACAGATCTCCAATAGGTCCTCTGTCAAAAGCAGAAGATCACGTTGAGTCTTGGATGAATTAAGGCATATTAGGTGACATTAGATGCTTATGTGTAGGTTATGTGTAGGAATCCCAAATAGCAGAATTTATGGAAGAGTTCAGCAAACCAAATCTATTCAAATAGTGTGGACATCTAAATTGTAAACATGTACATTTCAGACAACTGAATCTGAAACACACACGGTATGAAAGTGAATCAGTCCTTGCCCCTTTTCTCATGCTACTGTTCTAGAAAACTATTAAAACTGTCGCTAAGATGTCTTCCATCAACTCCTATGTAACTGTAACAGTGAGATCTACTTTCTCCCCCGTACCTGCCCTTATGTATTCTCGGTAGCCCTATCTCTTCCCTTCCTGTGCCTGTAGAAGCAACACTCAGTTATGTCTACACTTTTGAGAAGACTTTGATTGACATAGGTGTTTAGTCATAGAGTCTACTATTTTTGTAGAGCTAATTTCTGAGCAGCTGGAGATAAATCCAGTTGATAGAAATATGATTCAGCTGACGTAGGCTGTGGAGATTTCCAAAAGACATTTCACATGATCCATCACCAAAGGTTATTAAAGATAATAAGGCAAACTGGGGTAAGAGTGAAATTATTTACATAAATAAAAGCTTGTCTAAAGGTCAAAAAATAAAAAAAGGCATAAGCTCTCAGTTTTCACATTGGAAAGAGACTATCAGTCCTGACAGTATGTAAAAATATTATTTCAAGATCAGGAACTTAGTGCTGAAAAACTTTGAATGGGAAGAAATCATCATCATTATGTCTTATACACAGAGGACTTTTTTTGTTCTGATGTTTTGCACCAGATGTTATCCGTTGCCAAACACAAAATACAAGCTAGGAAGACTTTTGATTTACTGATTTATTAATTTTTTTCATACTCTTGTTTATTACATTTTGAAGCTTCACAGTTATCTATGTTTATAGTCATGGTCTTTAACATACTAAAAAAAAAATATGACAAGGAGGAACATGAAATTATAAAGTTTGCTCATGATACTAAATAATCCATATAGGTAGTAAAGACCATAAGGAAGTGTGGAAAGATATTATAGTTACATGTGACTGACAGATAAATGTCAGTTGTCATTCTATGCTGATAAATGCATGTAAAGTGACACACAGAAAAAAAAAATCTATATAAAAGTGGTGGGCTTCAACACAAGAGCTGTCAGAAACAAGATCTTGCAGTTGCAAGACATAGTTCCATAGTTCAATAAAACTTTCATCTCATCACTCTGTAGCTTAAAAATTAAAATAAAAAAAAATAAATAGATAAAATGTAATATAATAAAATAAAATAAGAATCCTAGGAATGATTAGGAAATAAGTAGAGAATAAAAACAAAAATATTTGCCATTGCATAAATGGTTTCTAAATTATATGTGCAGTTCGGATCTGCTCATCTCAAAAAAAGTTAGAGTGGAACTCTAACAAACAGTATAAAAATGAGCAAGAATGACATGAAAAATGAAAATGCAAAATATGCAATTTGAAATATGCAAAAACTTTCTATGAGGAATGATTAATAAACTTGGACCCTTCCATTTGAAAAAAATGAGACTGTTGTTTGCAGTAGAAATGATAAGTCTTAAGAAATGTCATAGACAATGCATTTTATCTTTCTCATCTAGAACAAGAACAAGGAAATCAAATTAATTTAGCAAAAGTCAAATATGAAAAAAAAAATGGTTAGAGGTGATTCTTGCCATAATTGGAATTTTTTTCTTCAATTTCTTTTTGCAAGATGTGCATAGTAAAATTGTACATGAGTTTAGAAAACAACGGGAGAAAATCAAAGAAGCAAAATCCAGCAAACTATATTAACCAGAAATGCACTCAGGACTTATCAAATTCTGAGGCAGAACCACAGGAAAAACATATTATAAGGAAGTATTACATAATATTTAATCAGTTTCTGTGCTCTTCCTTAAACATCTTCTCTCAGCTACTTTTGGAAAATAATATTCTTGGTCTGACAATAAGTCTGCTCTTATGGCTTAATTATTTACTTGTTTGTCCTCGTCAAAACATCTAAAATCTGTTGTCAGCGTATCTTTTTTGAAAAAAAAATAGATTCAATATGGTAATAAGAAAGACCATTCTTTCTCATATGTTGTGATAGATCCATCATAATTTAACTTTTAGCAAGATTTTGAAGTCTGGAACACAAACTCCTGCATCAATAACCCTGAATCAAAGAACCTAGAAAATACGTGTTTTATGGATTGTCTGTGATGATGTTCATTAAGAAGGGGAATTATAACAACTTCTTCCAATGTAGAACAAGATATATTTATTTCCAGGAAATGATGACTTCATTATTATCATTATTTATTATTATTATTAATTATTATTAGTATTACACTTAAAGTAATAAGAAAAATATTGTTTGAAATGAACTGACAGATTGACAAAGTGATTAAGACGATGATAAGTAAAGTCTAAGGCTAGTGTACTACACATATATGGAATTTACACATTACTGTAAATTGTATTAGGATAAATTTATGTGTTTGCATAGAAGCATGTCTACCTTCTTTCAAAGACAGATTCACCTCCAACTGTCATATCTCATTTAGAGGGAAGGCTTTTCCTCTTCACAAGCAGATGGCCTCATATGCATATAAAATTCATGCTCATGAGATTCAGTGTCAAAATTTGTAGTGACTGCAGGAATAATGCTGCAGGATCACGATTTTAATACTTTTCAAAACAAATTCATTGGTAAAGCAAATTCATATGTTTGTTGTCTTTCTCTAACTAAAAGAATTTTCTTATTATCAGAAAGATAAGCTGTATTTTATTAAAATATTTAAGCAGGACATTTAAAATTATTTAGCATGTTTTTTTTTCCTTTTTATAATGCTTATCAATATTCCAGACTATTAGAAAATATAGACATTACTAGAAACTCTTGAATTGAACAAACATTCGACAAAGGTTCGACAAAGATTGTCAAAAACATGCTTCTGTAAAAAAAAAAAGGCAAAATAAAGCAACTATTTTCTGCTAATAATAGTTTTACCCAACTCCGCCCAACCATATCCAACCCTCCTTTTTTCTGAGAGAGATTAGATTTCAGAAAGTATATACCTTTCCTAAAAAAAGAAAAAGAAGAAATTTACTTGAGATTTTATAAGGTNCGACAAAGATTGTCAAAAACATGCTTCTGTAAAAAAAAAAAGGCAAAATAAAGCAACTATTTTCTGCTAATAATAGTTTTACCCAACTCCGCCCAACCATATCCAACCCTCCTTTTTTCTGAGAGAGATTAGATTTCAGAAAGTATATACCTTTCCTAATATATATGTAAACATTAATTAAAAGGAAAAAAAAGAAAAAGAAGAAATTAACTTGAGATATTATAAGGTTAAAAATATTTTAAAGAGTCTTTCTGACACAAAATGTGCACAGGGATAAAAAAAACTCTCAGATACGCCTTACCAATTATAGGATATAATTATTCAAAGCAGCCACAGAGTAATGTTTGTCCTTTTTTTTTCTTTTTTCCTATGAAAAAGGATTCTATTGCAGTTCAGCTGAGGAGTTGTCTGAATTTGTATAGTTACTCTGCACAGCAGCAGGGTATATTGAAAGATGACCTACCCAGGAAATACTTATGGAAGAACAAGGACTAATGGACTGACAAGAGACAAAAAACGCAACAGAATTAACACTAATCTAGGAAGCTAATTTCTATATTTTCTACGTGTAGGTATGGAAAAGAAAAAAAAAGCAAACTTTTTTAAATTGGGTTATTATCAATATAATATTTGTTATTGTTGTTGTTGTTGTTGTTGTTATTTAGCAGTTTACTGTTCTACTTCTTCTCATAGAGATTGACACCCTGGTGGTATCTACAAGAATTTACCGCCTACCACATTGCCTCTAGAAGGATCATAATGGAAATTCAGTGAATGAAATTGAGAAGCCATTTTAAGATTTCTTCCAAAAAAGGATCTTCTTTTTCATTGACCTGATCAAATGTGGATGTCTACATCTGAACTAGTCAGCCTAAACAGTCTTTCTAATCAATGAAGGGAAAAATCATTGACTAGTTTCATCCTAAAATGTGCATCTAAATCTGGCCAGATGAGTTAGAAGGTAACATACAGATTTTATTCCCAAGGATTTGGAACATGCCTTGGGATAAATCTCAAAGTCTTTGACAATCTATAGCATGCAGGTTATTGAGGCCCATTTTCAAATCTCTTTAGGATGAGATCAATTACATCTTAGAAAAAGTCTCTTTTCTCTCAGCAAGAGAGTCTGTGGTAGCTAGTTGATTTACCAGTTTAGTTAGTTATTAATTTACTTGGTTTAGAGTACAACTTGATGAGTACCACCGTTGTTATTATGCCTAAAACTATCAAACATTAAACACTTTGGAACAGTTTTTTTGTGTCAGAATTGTCCTTAAATTTCAAGTTAGAAATTAAAAGATTTTTTTTTGTTAAATTGTCAACTATGTCCAGTTGTGATTGTGCATTTAGTCACAATGGCACAGAGAGTTTTATGGTTAGCTCTTCATCCAAACCTTTAGTAACTTTTTCTATCCCAGGAACAAGTGATTGTATAACTCAAGGTAGTATTGTTCAGGATTTTGATTTTTTTTTCCTTTTTCCACTCCTTTTTCTTCTTTCTCTGTCTCATCCGTGATTCTAGCTCCTTTGATTTTTCTTAGGTTTAGCAAAATAAACAGCTGACCTCCCTATTAGAAAGAATAAACACATTCCATTTTAGTATAAAATTATACACTGGATGCATCGAACTTCTGTCATACCTACATCTAATCATTTTTTTTCCAGTATGGTGGCACACAGAAATGCCTGTTCTGTCTTGAGCTAGAATGAAGACGAAAGGTCTTACACATTTTCATTAATACACAAATGAATGAGTGAGAGATTGCTAGTTTACTTTCCTTTGAGAAGCAAAAGCAAAAGGCAAGAAATGATTAGAGAAGATAAAAAAAATACAGCTTCATCTGCTTGAGTGTGTGGAATGAAAATTTAATAAATACCACAGTATATTTTTGGTAATATATCTGCAATAAATAAGAGGGGGCTGTAAGGTAGCTCCAATATAGTTCCCCGACCATCTGCTGAACTGTTTCTGTTTTATACCACCACATTTAGCTGTATCCAAGACAAAGCCTCTGCATAATTTGGGGTATAGTTTTTGGTAAGTTTTTCCTCAAAAATCAGGGTGGATGAAAAATGTTTACTTTTTTTTACCTATTAAGTCCTCCAAAGTTACTACATCAGATTTGCACATTGGGCTGGCAAATGCCCACAAATCTCACCTCAAGGCATGTAATTCATATAAACTCTTTTATAGGGCTATGTAGTAATTTCTTTATAGTGTATCACAGAATCATAGAATAACAGAATGGTTAAGGTTGGAAGGGAACTCTAGAGATTAGTCCAAAGCCCCTGCCCAAGCAGGGACACCTAGAGCTCGTGGCACAGGGTGATGTCCAGGTAGATTTTTAAGATCTCCAGAGAAGGAGACTCCACAGCCTCTCTGGGCAGCCTGTTCCAGAGCTCTGTCACCCTCACAGCAAAGAGGTTCTTCCTCACATGGAGGTGGAACTTCCTTTGTTTCAACTCGTACCCATTTCCCCTTGTCCTCTCACTGGCCACCCTGGAGAAGAATTTGGCCTCATCCTCCCTACAATCACCCCTCAGTTACTCATACACATTGATCAGATCTCCCCTCAGGCTTCTCTTCCCTAGGCTAAAAAGGACCATCTCGCTTAGTCTTTCTTCACAAAGTAGATGCTCCAGTCCCTTAAATTCCACATCCCTCTTGTCCTGGGGAGCCCAGAACTGCACACAATACTCCAGGTGCGGCCTCACTAGAGCTGAGGAGAGGGACAGGATCCCCTCCCTCAACCTGCTGGCAAAACTCCTGATGCAGGCCAGGATCCCATTGACCTTCTTGGCCACGAGGGCACATTGCTGACTCATGGTTAACTTGTTGTCCACCAGGATTCTCAAATCCCTCTCTGCACTAAAGGAAGACACATAGCCAAATACACCAGTGTGAATGTGTTCATTGTACTCTGAAGGGAGAAGATCTGTAGCAATGAGCGTATGGCCGTGTAGACTATGCTATCAGACTATTGCACCTGGTCTTGGGATCAGTGAATGGTCTCTGTATTTGCCGATATTCATATTACCACCCTATTTCAAATATTTTCAAAGCATATTGGTAAAATGTCAAAATATTACAAAAAGAGGTATTAAAATAATTCTAGAATTATTTGCTTTAAGTCTGTCAAAACAAGGTTCTTATATTAAGAACTCTTCACCTGCCAGGGAAAGAAGTTCAAAACTCTGAAAAAGAATTCTTAAGAAAAGTCTGACAGCGGTGAAAGTGAAAAGCCATAACTACAAGCTTATATTCTTTGTTCTTGTCTTCACATGCACACCTGATTTGCAGACTAGAATGAGTCACAGTCTCTTGGGAACATATTTTCTACATAGCAGCTGAAAACAGTATGACAACTTGAAGTCTGCTTGGCTTTGTAAGGTGGGAGACTGGTGAAGATATTGAATAGATGTGAAAATGATATAGTAAAACTTATTAAAAAAATACTTGTTTTTGAGGAGTCCACTCTTTGCACTGCTGTTGAAATGCTCTAATTATGCCTGTATTGACACTGCTTTCTCATGCATTGATGGCAGACACGATGACTTGCCTTCCTCATTTTTTTCAGATTCTCATCGTCACTGTAGTCGAAATTGATAGTGACCCGCACATCCCCTACCAGTCCTTTCTTTTTGTATATCTGGTCCTAAGGAGGGTTAAGGTCTATAACCACCATTTACTTAAGTGCCTTATGAAGTGCGTGGTCAGCTTGTGTGCGAACTGTTGGGCAAACTACTGCTGCTGCTAGCCATTAAAGGAAAGGATTGGAATTGTTTTTCCCCTGAACTTCCTGACTACCAAACTTGGGTTAAAAATGAAAGTGAGTGAAATAAGAAAAAAATCTTTTATGTAAGGTTCCTATTTCCATATAACGGAAACATTTTATTATTATTGTTCTTGCTCTTATCATTACTTGAATCAAAGATTCTACAGAAATAATATATAAAAATAGCACATTGAAAATTCAGTTCAGTAAAAAATTGTCACAAAAACAGTAAAACCCCAGAAAAAAACTTTAGTAGAAGCTGATAAGAGAAACAAACAAACTGAATGATCAGAAAATAAATTAATAATAAGGCTATTCAGTCATTTAACAGCATTTGACTGCTGCCAAAGCCAGGTTATTTTAGGACTTTGAGGAGCAAAATGGCATCCTGAGCAAAACTGAAGAAATCCTTTTAGAATCATTAGTGGCTATTAAAGACAGAATATATAAATAGATGAAAAATATGAAACCTGATCTTTATACTCCATTACTTTTTTGTGATATAATAACATACTTTATTTTAGCTCAGCAAGAATGAATTGATCTAAGAACAGTGACAAATGTATGCAGAATCCAACTGGACAAGAAATTATAATGTCTCCTAGTTCTATCTAGTGTCTTACATTCTAGTGCAAAATGAAATAAAAGAAAAAGGAGATAAGGAATGGAAGAAAAAGAGCAATTTAAAAATCAGTCAGTTGAGTTAAGAGAGGTGCCTTCCCTTTTGAAACAGGTATCAAACATTGCTCTGAGATTTGCTCTAAAAATTTCTGTCAAATTTTACGTTTGTTTTTTAAAACTGAACTAAACTTTTCATAATAATTGTAAGAATTTAATGAGATTTTCAAAAAATATTTTGAAAATATAATAATGGTGAAACATGCTATTAGTGTTTGTCATTTAGTCTTTCATAGTTGACTTCTCTCTGAAAGTACACCTCTGATGATAAGTTGTGGACGTAGACCTGATCTATTGATCCATGTGGGTCTGGGTAAGACTCACTCTGTTGTGGGATAGAAAGGGAGACAGACAGCAAAACACAAAGAAATTGAAAAGAAAGCCTTAATAAATAAACACACACACAAATAACTCTTTATTATAATGTTTTGAGGATTTCTTTTTCTGTATGATTGTGTAGGTACAATGGGACATTCAGGAACATAAGCAAAGGATCTCACAAAAGAAAATAAAAATGGAAAAATGTGCTGGACAGAAAATATAGAAGGAAAAATTAAACTTACTTATATGTGTATAAAGTTCAGTCATTCCCTAAGAAAAAGCAAGTACAATTAGAAATAGAGGAAATGAGATAGTCAAAGACTATCACAATTTCAGGATCATAGGCTGAATAGTGGTTCATATTAGAAGAGATCTGGACTTTTAAAAATTCCTTTTTTTTCATTTAATATGCAGATCAGATAATACTTTATTTCCTTTAGCTTGTCACTTCTGTGTTTTATCAGCTCCCTTTTTCAGCTGAGTGCTTGGTGCAGACTGTATTATTATTCTCTGTATAGCTTCATCTTTGTTCAGGCGATATTCAGGGTACACAAAGAAGACTTGTGAAGAATGAAATTCACAGACTTTTTTTTCCCCCAACTTCACTTTCTTCTCTCAATGTGAGAAGGCAAAAAAAGCTATCAGCTAATCAAAAATGACTGTTTGACCCTTGTTACTGGGTAAAAACAAAATAAATATTTTATGCCTCTTATTTGAACAGATCTCCTCTTGAATACACAAACATTCAGATCGGGTTGCTTAAATCTGAAATTATAATGCCGATTTTAGAATTATGAATTCCACTTTTGGGAATAGGGAATAGGAGTACACTCGTGTTTTCAAAGTGTGTATGTGTACAGAAAAAATAAACAGCCAAACAAACAAAAAATATGTTGTTTTGTGGAGCACAGTTCAAGCGAAAACAAAACAGGAACTGGTACTCTTTCAGATCACCTAGCAAGTCAGGTGTCAACTGCCCAATTTGATACCGTAAATTTCAGCATTTGCAGGAGATAGAAACATAATTATGTACATATAGGTGACCTTTTCAGGGTTTCAAGAGCTGTTGTACCTACACTTTTTTTTTTTTTTTTTTGTGGATTTAGCCATTTTGCTGAACTTATAAAACTGCTTTTTGATCTTCTGGCTTCACTAGACTCTCTTGCTTCTTATTGGCCTATAGAAAAGTGAATATCTAGTATCCCCCTAAGCATCACTCAGAATGATGTCTCGATCCATATTCACTCGCTTCTTCACAGACCATGCAGACAACAACAAGATGCTAATTCAGTAGGAGCGAGGAAGATCCTGGTCAGTTCTTGTGCTTTAGGCTGCAGTAGCCCTAGCTGCAAATGTCCAGATAACTGCCTGATCGTCCTAAGCATGCATCCACTTCCAACCTCATTAGGATACATTATTTAACCTACTGCCCCCCAGAGCAGGTAAGAAATGAGACATCTGTGGTCTATTGTACTCCCATCCAGCTAGACAGCAAAGTGTGAAAGGCAAAACAGTCAATTTGAACTATATCAGATTTCTTACATTATCAAACTCTTGTTAACTCAGGCTACAAAGTAAAAAGGGGCTATGGGCAAAGACTGGTCACACTGGTGGAGGAGGGCGCAGTGTGCGGGCTGCAGTTCATTCCACCAGAACCTGAACCTTCTGACATACAGAAATCATAACTGAAAACATGAAAATGTAGTAATGAGGAGCCTATGGGCAGCTGAAGAAAATGCTTTTTGTATTCTATCCAAACAAACAATTTTTCTGTCGTTCTTTTGACAGAAATTCCTTTCATTTCTTTTTTTTTTGTTATATTTGATAAACAGTAAATGGAAAGAATATGAAGCCAAAATATACCCACAGACTCCCTTAGGCAGCAAAAAGAAAACAATTACCCAAATCATCTTTGTTAACATAATACACAGAGGTATAGGCATCTATAACGATTTCTTGAATATTGACTCTGACATTCTGAAGTGAATAACAGTTACCATCTCTGCTGCAAGCTGTGTGTGTAATAATATTTCAGAACCTGTGGCATCTACAATAGATGACAATTTTCTGGGTGCTAGGGAATGCACCCAAGAATTTAAAACAAAAGCATTTTATTTTTCTCCCCTAGCAACACAGTCAAAAGCTTGATCAGAGAAGTGATGGCTGCATATTTATTAGGTCCATAGCTCTGGTTTCCCAGTGGATTTTGTGTCATTTCAGTCAGAAAATTGCCTCCAGAAAAATGCAATAATAAATTGGAAAAATCATTTTCAGCCTTTTCTTCTACTGTGATGAGCCTGAACAAATGGGAGAGTGAGAAGATAGGGATCATCATGAAATCCTTACTTTGGTAATTCTGAAACATCTAGCTAGTGATCCTGACAAACAAATATGACCAATTAGTGCATCCCATGATTAAAAATAGGAAAACTGACTTTTTTCCCCTTTAAAGGAGATTCATGTCTTATGTATATTAAACTGTTCATATGATATACACATTTCTGAAAGTCAGGTGCTTTGCATATGTTTTAATTACGTGAAGTTATTAGAGGAAGATCCGATAAAGGATTAGATGTCTGCAATGTAAGGTCTCCTTACTTACTCCTTACATAGTGGAATCTAAAACTTAAATTAGATGCTTAGATTTTTGGACATTTTATAGGGAGAACTAAGTGGATGATCAGTAATCATAATTGGTAGCTAATGTACTCAGTGTAAGTGTTCGGTGTACTCGGTGTAGATATGGACTCTAAATGTCACAAAGAAATTTAACCATCGAATCTTTTGCTCCTTGCTAGTGATTAGTAAGTTAAGTTGGAATTTCAGTAAGGTCTATTTAAGTTACTTGGGTGTCCAGTACAGAAAACTCTTCTGAGACATGAAATTTAAATAGGTGTATTGAAGAATGGATTATCATCTGTTATTTAAGATATTAGGACATTCACATTCTCTCCTGAAGATGCTGAATTTTAGGTTTCTCTCCTCATGTATTACCTGTAAAGTAAAAAGTTCCTGCCAAAGTCAATCAGAATATAAACTCCTGCTGTAAATTTGGAAAAAAAGACAGTGTATTTTCTCACTGAAGAGCGGGAGATTGGAATCCTAATTTAGGCAGTCGAACTAGATAGATAGTGGCAATATCTTACACTAAGGTGGATACTTATCAAGGCATTTCAGCATTTTCTTTAACTTGAGTAAACTGAGAGGCTGCGAGATGGTCTAATTATCCAGTTCCTACTAATCAGTGATTGCTTCTTATACTGTTGAACAGGAAATCTCAATAGTAAAAAATACTGAATCCATAAAGCTTAAGAATATTATTAAATATCATTTACTATTCAGATGAGATGGAGGAATAGAACTTTTTTATCACCTCCAAGAATTCTTATAGGTTGAACTTGAAATAGTGTTTGGAAGAAATGAAATGAAATGAAATGAAATGAAATGAAATGAAATGAAATGAAACGAAACAAAAATCTTGAAAACAAGGAGTTGAAGTATCCTTTCTATGACAAGGAGTCAAACATTCACTTCTGTAGCTTTTGACCTTGTGAGTCCTGTACTGTGATCTGAATGCCTGTGCAATTAAGGAAGGTGGAACTGAGAATAACAGATAGCCCCATGATTATGTTTTCTGTATGACTTGAGGAGTTGGATTAGGTGTTCCACTTCCTGGATAAAAGCTGCCTGGTTTGTCTGCAATGCTAAAAACAAGAGGTATGCCAGCCCTGGATCTGGCCTAACAAATGTTTTAAGTGCCATTCTTCTCAGTTTCTAATTTTAACTTCTAGCTTTTCAAGTGAGAGTAATTCTGATGAAATGGAAAACAAAATTTATTGCACTGAGAAATTTTCAAGATGAAAACAATTTGTCTTTTCTATAATTTGGGGGTTTCAATATTTAAACCCCGAACCCTTTCAGGTATTTAGTCTGAAGAAGTATGACCTTCCATAGGCTAAACTGACATCAGCTTTAAGCTTACAGCTTAAGTTCTTTAACTGCTTCAATCTGCCAGAAAGAGCATGGTCTATATTTGGCAGGCAGAATTTCATATTCCTGATATTATAAATCAGAAAATTACTTTGGAAAAATCACATAAATTCAAAATCAGTCCACCAGACCTTGATCCGAGAGTTGTGCACTGCAAACCTATCACTGACTACCATATCTGTTGGAGTTGCATTCTCATTGGGATAGATGAACTGAAATAACTGATTCTAATTCTTGATTTTTTAGGTCCAAAAATGTTGTGGAAATATACTTAAATGAGGTATAGAAGTTTCTTTGAAATACAATGGGCATTCTCAGTTCATTATTAGGAAATAGAGAAATCCACACACTGAGAACTTTTATTCAAAGCATAAACTTACTGCTTCATGATAAAATACCCGGAAATAAAGAATCGGAATATTTATTGTGCAATTGCTCTTCAAAATTTGTCTTTATAATAAGAATGAGATAAGAAGGAACAAAAGACTTTGAATTTACTACTTGACTAAATCAGAACTTTCTCTAAGACTTTCCTCAGAAAAGGAATTTAAAAAAAATTGAAAAAAAAGGATGATCTTTTTTGAGGATAGTTATGCAATATACAATATATCAGTCTTAGTGAAAGCTCTTTATAGTCAAATAGCACCAAATTTTTGTCAACTTAAAAGTGCTCTTTTTACTTCACGTGTTTGGTAGTCTGGATAGTCAGGAACTTCTATTTTATGTTATCTGTGCCTAGAAAAAGTGATTTAAAAAGCCAGAAGGCAATGAAAAGTTACTTAATAGAAGACCTGTTTTTCAAGGTGGTTAATAACTTAAGGTACTGTAATGTATTGGAATAAGTACAATATATTGGATAAATTGAGCTGACTTCTATGATGAAACAGTAATTTCATCTGTGTGTACTGTTAGTTCAATGGAATGGAAAGCGGTGTCCCAACTCTGACACATATATGTATTTATTGCTGTCAACAAAGTTTGCATGAATGAATGAACAAATTTGTAAACTCCTCTTTTTTTGAAGTACTTTCAAGCATAAATTTAATTGTACCAGCAAGGCATTAGGCAAACACAGTGCCTAAGCTTCTGACCTTACATAACTAATAACAGTAGAGGGGTGATGGATGGCAAAGTTTTAAAATAAAGAGTGCTCAAGGAGTATTTAATACCTTGATGAGGTCTCATTTCCTCAGCTGCTTCCATAGGATATTGTTTTGTAATATTTCTAATCTACAAAATATAACATGATACAAAGGAAAAAATCAAAAATGTGAAATATCATCTCAGCAATTTTGTTATGTCTTGATCTCTATTAGTCTGTATGTTTTTCTGGTGATTTAATGGGAGAGGCAGGCTATTTCCACTTCTGCTCATGTTATTGCCAAAACTTTTCTCTTTTACCAAAGCATTGAAAAAAAGTTTCAATTTAAAATACAAAGTTATATTGCTTCATAAGAAAACTACCTGCAGAAAGATAAAGATTTAACCTGATCCCTTGAACAGAGAACTGGGCAGCAGATAAAACTGAAGTACCCATTTCTTCTTACTAGTAATTATTTAAAATTTGAAAAGAAGGCTGCTATCATGCATGATTTGCTACTATTTTTTATAATTTTTATGTCTTTTAAAATCTTTGCTAACTTGTAAAATATTACTTTTTGCTTTCTTCTCTGGTAGATGACGCTCAATAAAAGAATTACAGCCAATGTTCACTGAACTTCTATATATAGAGCTAGACACGTCCTGTACACGATGAAAGTTGTTCAGGAATAACTGTCTTGAGGACTTTCATCTGACTTGCTTGGAAAAATGATATTTTGAGGATTAACTTCATGGGGAAAATTTCACTGAATTCATAAATGTATATTGGTTGATTTTAAAGCTTTATTCATTTATTTATTTTACAAAAGTCTTCAGTTAAAACCTACCCTGTGGATAGCTTTTAGTACTTATATTATATACGGTATTTCTAGCAATGCAGGAGAAACTAAACAGGATTAGGCTATTTCATTTCACAAACTCAATGCATTTTTGACTATGTTTTTAAAATGTTATTTTTTCATACTTTCCTTAGAGCGAATCTAGAAATGCCTTTCCGCCTGCATCTTGACCTCTTTTTTATTTCTTTCTGTTCTTTTTTTTTCATATATGTGTTTACTGCATTTCTTGTCTGAGAAACAAAAATTCTTCACAGTTCAAATACTGTTCATGTTTACATTTATGTCAGCTAGCACAGGAAAATTTTCAGGTTCCCTGTAAAAATAGGCACTGACCCACTAAATATAGGAAGAAAATCAGCTCACAGCCGATTACTGGTTACTGATTTTTTATGCATTATATAATGTTTGAAGTCCTTAAATTTTTCAATTAAGGTTCATCTGTAATTAATACTAATGTTTT
The DNA here is from genome assembly GCA_013389825.1 of Crypturellus undulatus. Classification (NCBI taxonomy): domain Eukaryota; kingdom Metazoa; phylum Chordata; class Aves; order Tinamiformes; family Tinamidae; genus Crypturellus; species Crypturellus undulatus. The sequence continues at coordinate 50,604 of VWPW01024786.1, read as the reverse complement.
AATGATCTCAGGTGAACATTAATGACTATTAAATCTCAGATTGTTAGGTGAGATTTTAGTGAGAGATCTCACTCTGCTGCCAAGACACCTCTTTCTGTTATTAAAAATAGGAATTGTCTTTGTTCTTTTTCTATAGCCTTCTGTAGAAATAGAACCTTTCCTACACAGTGAGATTCCCCAGTATATCTTTCACTTTTCTTAAATTTTTGAACTGCTAAGACATGATTTTTTGTCCAACCTACTTGCAGATGCACAGTTGTTTATTACTTGGACTACTGAGAAGAACAATGAAATAACAATTAACTTGAGCGTGAACCATAAGAATCAAAGTTATCGAAAGGTTTTTCCTCTACCTTTGGGGAACTGCTTTCAAAACAGTGATTGACAAATGCAAGAAAGCAAGAGGTCAATCACAGACTTTATACCTTTTATTTTAGAATAAGACACTTATTGTTGCAAATAATTCTAAGTCAGTTCTTAACACCATGAAGAAGGGAAATTTGGGCAAAAAGCAGAATGTATCAAACTGCAGTTAAGTTGTGTAAGTGATTTTTTTAATTAATTATATTACATATACCTCACTATGGTCCTGAACCGTTTGACTATAGCTCCAAAATCCAGATTATAATGACATTTTTTCAAATAGGCCTAACTTTTTGATAGCGGTGAATTTGAAATTGTATTCCAAAAAATATATTTACTCTAGAATATATGTGATAGTGGTTTAAATTTATAAAAAGAAAAGGACATGGAGAATAACCTCATGCTCAGATTTCAGCAAAAGGAATATACTGAAATCACACTTTTCATCAAATTCTGCAATTATTATTTATGCAAAACTTCCAGTTAATCCAGTGTTTTGGTAGAAGCTGATTATAACAGCTTGACATTCCCTTGGGATATATAGGTATATGTATCACCTGAACGTAACAAAAATAGCAGATGTTCAGTGCATATCTAGTCTCTTTACTTTATTCTTTCCTATTGCACTCATTAATCTAAAATAAATTATTTTAAATCAAAGCTACTCATTCTGCTGTTACTACATTAGACTGTAACATCTGTTCCCTCAGATGCTAAGACATAAGACCAAATTCTATTTTAATTTTTATATATTAATCTGCTTCTAGGATTTACTACCTATGGCAATATGGTATTATAGTTTGAGGGTACAACAGCATAGACTTTGATTCATATCACTGTGGCAGTAGTCTGACACACTGGTAAATTTTTGACCCTTACAATTTGAGTGTGGGTTTTGAAATAAAAATACTCACTTTTAAGACATATATTTTTTAATGTACATGAAGGGAATTTGCACAGAACTTTCTGTCTCTGTTCTGTCTCACTACTGTATTATTGCCAGGACAAGAAAGATTCAAAGTTCAGAAGTCTCATTCTTGTCCTTTTTCTTCATGATCCTCCCCATCAACTCCTTCTCCCTCCAGGCTTATGCAATAGATAATTCTGTCCCTCTATAAAATGCACACCTCTCATGCAGAGCTTTACATATTCTGTGTTCCTTACGGATAATGCTGAATAGCAGAAGCAGCTGGACATTATCTTTTAAACCTGTTGCAGGATTAACAGTCACAGAGGATTATTTTTCTGTTTCTCTGTATGCAGGGTATACAAGTCCTTTTCTATCCACCTCAGATAGCAAAATGCACCATGGTAAACCTACATTATTCACTTTCAGTTCAGAAGTAGACAATCACAATGACTTGCTGAATATTTGAAAACATAAGTAGATGGAATAAATTGGCTTTATTACAGAGAAGATTAAGAATAGAAGTGTGTTACCTATCTTTAGCATTAAAGCTTCCATATTATTAGTTTACAGCTTAAGTAGTTATTATCTCCATGCTCAGTTCATACACAGCTTTAATAAATATCACGATGCATACAGATCTGTTAGTCTTTAGCACTTTTAGTAGTACTTATCTGTGAATATACAATAGTATATAGATGATAATCGTAAAACTTGTATTGATTTAGGTCAGTGCTTGTTGAACATGTCAAAGGAGTCAGCCGTGAGAGCATTTTGAGAGAAGCTGGAACTCAAATGTGTTTGTATTCTTCCCTGATATTTATGTTATTTCTTTTCACATAAAGGGAGATCTCTGGCTCTTGGTACTTCTTACCTTGGGTTTTTAGTTAGTTTGTTTGTTTGCCTGTTTGTCTTTTGTTTTGTTCCGTTTTCTTAGCCTTTCATCCATCTTCTTTGTATATAATTAATAGCAACTACATCCTGATTAGTACATTTATAATACACAGATGTTAAGGGTCTCTGCTTTGACTATGCTGTGATGCTGTGTGTCTAAAGTTGAAGTAAGAAGACAAAACAGTTCAGCTTGATGCTATCATGTGTTCAAGTCTTTAAAATAAAAAGTGATGGGCTCAAGTCTATAAGATTTGGATGATAATTTATTTTGTATTGTCTCATAAAAAAGAGATATGATCTTTCTTTAATAAATTTGGAATCTCTGGAAATGTCCAATGCTGTGTAGTAGTATTTCAGTATCTTTTCTGCTTATATATATAAAAGTATATTAAAAAATATATTTATTGCATATCTTCAACTTGTGTATCTGCCTCTATATTGCATATTTTAATATTAGTCTTCTGGAGTCTCTCTTTTATTTGAATTATAGAATACATGTATTTTTACAAACATATATGATCTAAAAAATCACATTTTGAAGAGTTTTAAATTTAAATGCCTGAAATGCTCTTAAACGTATTCTAGAAAGAATAGTTATAATGAGGGATTACACTAAAGAAAAAATGGTTAGCATTAAAGGCAATTGATGATCACAGCGAATTTGATTTACTTAAAAGAGAGATTTGTTGTAACTAGATAAGCACTTATTGTTTAATTTGGTACTTTTATCTGAAGTGAAGTGGATCTCTGATTTGAATATGTAATTACCAAAAAAAAAAAAAAAAGGTTTAAAGTAAGCAGATATTCAGCTAGACACATTAGACTTCAGCAATGTTAAAGATCATAAAAGTTTTCCTGACTAAAATAATTTATTAGATTTTTTTTAGATTAATGTAATCACAGAATCACAGGATCACAGAATGGGTAAGGTTTGAAGGGACTCCTAGAGATCATCAAGTCCAACCCCCCTGCTCCAGCAGGGACTCCTACAGCATGTGGACCAGCATGGCATCCAGGCAGGTTTGGAAGATCTCCAGAGAAGGAGACTCCACAGCCTTCCTGGGCAGCCTGTTCCAGGGCTCTGTCACCCTCACAGGAAAGAAGTTCTTCCCTACATGGAGATGGAACTTCCTGTGTTTCAACTTGTACCCATTACCCCTTGTCCTGTCACCGGCCACCACCAAGAAGAGTTTGGCCCCATCCTCCCTACATTCTCCCCTCACGTATTTACACATATTGATCAGATCTCCTCTCAGCCATCTCTTCCCTAGGCTAAACAGGATCAGCTCGCTTAGTCTTTCTTCATATGACAGGTGCTCCAGTCCCTTAATCATCTTCGTTGTTCTAATTTGGACCCCCTGAAGAAGCTCCACATCCCTCTTGTACTGGGGAGCCCAGAACTGCCCCCAATACTCCAGGTGGGGCCTCACCAGAGCTGAGGAGAGGGACAGGATCCCCTCCCTTAACCTGCTGGCAACGCTCCTCCTGGTGCAGGCCAGGATCCCATTGGCCTTCTTGGCCACAAAGGCACATTGCTGACTCATGGTTAACTTGATGTCAACCAGGACTCCCAAGTCCCTCTCTGCAGAGCTGTTTTCCAGCAGGTCAACCCCTAATGTGTCCTGGTGCCTGGGGTTATTCCTCCCCAGATGCGGGACCCTGCATTCATCCTTGTTGAACCTCAAGAGGTTCCTCTCTGGCCAATTTTCCAAGCTGTCTAGGTCCTTCTAAATGGCAGCACAGCCCTCAGGAGTGTCGGACACTCCACCCAGTTTGGTGTCATCTGCAGACTTGCTGAGGGTGCACTCTGTGCCCTCGTCCAAATCACTGATGAACAAGTTGAACAGCACCAGGCCCAGTACTGACCCTTGGGGAACACCACTGGCCACAGACCTCCAGTCAGACTCGGCACCATTTATCATGATCCTCTGAGCTCTGCTATCCAAATTAAATTTAAATTAATTTAATTTAACGTAATTTAAAGTTGTATTGTTGAAAAATAAGAATAATTTTAGATTGTGAGGAATATTATCATTTTTCCTTTTTTTTTTCCAAATCAGAAATTTTATTTATTTATTTATTTATTTATTTTTAAGGCCTCTCTAATTGCTTGGAAACTATGAACACTTTAAAGGTAATCTCACACTTTTTTCTACGTGTAGGAATTGAGCCTAGTCATCAATAGAAAAGGAACCCTCACTAGTGCAATTACGCATTTACTTGGTTAAATGTTGTTTTTATTCCATTTTATCTTCTTATACTGTGTGCTTCCACAGGGTCCCATGCCAGAAAACTGTAGAAATTCATCTGATTTCTATAAATGTAAAGAAGTACTATCTTGTATTTATTTAAAACAAATTCCTAATACTGTCATAGGATGTCCCTTAGTCTATTTGGTGAAAGACTAGCTGACATTCTTGGTGATGTGGTAAATATTCCTGATAACCCTCTTCTTCATCTTTCTCCTTTCATGACTGAAATATCCCAGCTTTTTTAGCCTTTTTCTCAAAGGCAATATCCTCATTACTTTTGTTGGCATTCTCTGCACTTTCTTTAACTATCCTATATTCTTCTTAAAATGTGGAGGCCAGAGCTACACAGAGTAGTAAAATAATTTTTCTGCCATCATAAAACCTTGATGTGCCTGCATTTTCAGTATTACATTGCCTTATGAAGAAAAGCTTGAAGGACTGGTATTCTTCATGAGCCTATTATTTCAGAGTCGTATGCACATAATTCTCTGTTCAGCATCATGTAGGCAGGATATACATTTTTACCTATATATATTTCCTTTATCCAAATTGAAGCTCATCTGTCATCCTTTTTCCTTCAGTTTTTGTGATATTCTTTCAGAGTTCCTTATCTTCAGCATGTCATTTGGCTACCCATCAGAGCTCAGAATCATCTGCAGAATTGGAGATTTCTTTATTTACTCACATCTCCAGATCATTAATAAACATATTTTCAAATTTTAATCATGTTTTGATTACTCTGTTTTCAAGAACAGACTAGGCTAAGTGACAACTCTCTATTCCCCAGCAGGATTTTGAACAGGATGATCTCCAGAGGTCCTCTTCAACCAACTTTTCTCTGGTTCTAAATATGAATAAAACCAGTCCCCACACTGATCCATTGCTTGCTAAATGCTGTAATCTGTAGAGGATACATCATTTTCTAGAAAACAATAATTGTAATATTTAATTTTAATAATACTATTACAAGATCAGATATTTCTTCCTACTATTGTAATATACTTTCTTAAAGGTCAATGTCAAGGTTCTTTCCTCTTCTAGTTGCCAGCAGCTTATTCCCAAGAAAATAAATTTGATCTGTGAGCAGTAATATCAATATATAATACTGATGTCAAATAAACAGTTAGTGTACAAGGATGTCTATATCAGATACAGAGTTACTGTGAAAAGATCTCTACTTTGGTCCACCGTGTAGCAGAAAGTCACTTTCAAGGAATCAATAGCACAACTCTATGCTTTATTTTCTCCCTGTGGCCAAGCAGAAATATCAACCAAGTTCCCAACAAACACTGTGATTCAAATTTTTAAGAGAGAATTTATTATATGCTTGATTAATGCTAATAAAACTCTTAACTTCACATATATTTACTACTTTTTCAGAAGACAACTGAGATGATAGTTTTAAGACAAAATCATCTGCTATCTGTGCATGAAATATAAACTATACGTGACAGCTGATGAACAAAACTAAGTTCTTCCACGTAGTCTTTATTGAAAGGAAGAATTATTTTGCCTATAAATATGAGAAATTTGTTCTGAGAGAGGCACAATAATAGTTTCTGCTGCAAGTATAATAAATCTTTTTTCATTAGAAGATAGCTATGCATATGTTAGTGCAAGCTAATGAAAATGACTATTACACCTAGTGAGTCATTCATCTACAGGTGTGTGGTAAGTGGCTCTGTCAGAGTTCACAATTTTCAAGTATTTTATGTATTACTATAAAACAGTAGCTTTATACAAACACTTCCTAGTGCCCAAGCAGTTTTTAAGAGCATAAATAATTCATTTTTCAAAGCTGAATGTATATTAAAATGCTCATTATTTTCATATAAAAATGGAGGAACATTAAAAAAATGAGTTTTTTTTATTATCAAATCTGAACTGAAGGGAAAAAGTCTGGTGTGATATAGCTTGTTACTTACACAATACTGTATGCTTGTAGCTAAGTTTCAGGAGTTTCAGTCATCTTACCACTTTGAAGAATTTGCAATGTCTACATTATTTCCACTTTCAAAGACAGATGTGCATATTAATACCTGAATACACCACTAAGTAGTTAACCTAAGTAACATTATGTAAATTTCCTAATAAAATAGGATTAGGTCTTCATTTTTGCTCAAAAAACCTACATAGTGACCCCCACTGGTGAAAGCTATTGGCAAAAAAATGAAAATCCTCAGAAATTAATTCTAGCAAAGGGAATTCAACCAGAACAAGAAAAGTGGGATAAGAGTACAAAAGTTCAAAAAGATCTTGCAGATCATAAAGCAAGCAGCAGCTGTGGTTTGACGTGTTGACTTTAAAAACTGGCGTATCAATGACAACAGTCCGACAGCTAGAGATCAGAGGTGTTGTAAAAAGAGTAAGAGGTGATAGAAGAGGGAGAAGAAGTATCTTATCTACTTGGGACTTGGAGACAATGACCTTTTACAGGGAGCAGAATTCATCATGACAAACTCTGCAAAGTGATGATCTTACTGGCTCGAACAGCAGGAGAGGATACACAATGTTCTCCCAAGAAAAGCATTTTTCAAAGGGATATTACCTAGAATGATGGAAGCAAAGTGCTGAGAAAAGAACAGAACACAATTTCCAAGATAGGGTTCACCTTATCCTGACTTTCTCCACGACTCAGCCTACTGAGCTGACATTACTCACACAATTAAGTTGATGTCCAAGGCCCACAGTTTGATCTTTGTTATGTTGCTGTGTAGTCGCTAGAGGTATAGCCTCGGTTAGATAAAACGCAATTATACAGGTATAGTAATAATAATAAAAAAAAGGTGCAATTGGTGTAAATAACACAACTAAAATTGCGCCTCTCTGCCTCTGGGGGAACCTGACTGTGGAGGACTTCGCTCCACAGTGCCTGAAATCAAGCTCACATGGATGCAGCCCCTGAAGTCCTCCTCAACACTGAGAGCAAGGAAAATAGTAGTAGTTACTCTTGTACAGCTGTAGTGTTCTTTCCATTATTAATCACTCCTTAATGGTTACCTAAACTCTTTCACATGCATTGAATTATTAGATAGGAATTAATGCCTGTGTTTAGTCTGCCCTGACCAAAACTCATTACACCCCATACAATAGTTGAACAAAATTCTGGTATACACATGTAGAAGTACACATACAAACATTGTATAAATTATAATTTCTTAACTTTAAGCAAATGTATGAGTGGTTTCAAGATTTTGGCTTTGATATCTGATTTACTTGGCTCTTGTTATTTTTAATCGTTTTTTAATTAAAAAAAAATTGTTTTTTTGAGCAAACTATTTGTGGTCCCTTTTGTGCAATGCCAGAAAACCACCAGATAATGAAAGTACTTCATCAGTACTAGCAGTCCAGTTCTACTCTGATAACTCAAACTTCTATGATACACTAGAAGGAAACTGGAACAGATTCCTACAAATAATTCACCTCATGAGTAAATTAAAACTGACCTAGCTGCAAATTACATTTTATTATTTATAGCAATTTTTCATAATCTCTAACATCTACACTAATTGTACGGGAGTTTCAACATTTTACTGCTCTTGGAAGTCTATCAAAAAAAAAGTTTAATAATGAATTTTATTAAAGTATTTTAACAAATGGTTCAAGAGAATCCTCTGGAATTGTAATTTAATGTTGCTAAATACAGGCTTAGTTACTTAGTTTAGTATTGTATAATAGTCTGGCTAGGTTGCTTCTTAATATAAGTAATTTCAATAACAGCAAACATATTAGTCAAAGAGCACTAGAATTTATAAAAATCTGATGTTGCATGTCCTTACAACTCTCCTATCTACAGTAAACTTAGCTTGCTGAAGATGGATACTACAATATCTCCTTCTGTGTAATTTCAGTTTCCTTCTTCCTATCCCTTCATCTACCTTAGATTTATAACTGACTTCTTTTTATGGCCCATAAATAACACCTGAGCAAGAAACATTATAGTTCTTTGGCTGTTATGAATCAATCACGTATTTATTGGTCAACTGATATGAGCATAAGTGATTCATCAGCCCAAAGGTCCATTTATTGAGCTCATGTTGGAAATATCATTTAGTGAAAGTGTTCATTGGATACTGTTTTCTTCATCCTAGTCTCTAATTCTCAGAAAACAGAGTTTTTCTGTCTCAGAAGATAGAATTTTTTCAAAGATAAAAACATGTAAATTTAAATGTCCGTAAAGGTGCCTCCTGCATGGGCTTGGTATCTAAGCTTCCGTTTTAGTCAGTGGAGACCTAGATAATCTAGTTAGTAAAGATGTAGAGAGATATTTACCCTAAAATGAACACTTCTGGTTGGTCAGCTGAGTGGCTGTTGACTAAATTGTGTAGGAATCAGTCCCTGAAACAGCAATCTGTTGTCATTTTAGGTGTTATCATCTCCGATTTGCACTCCTCCAAGTTTTTGCTTCAGTTCTGTGTTGTACCTGCCTGTCAACTCCATGTAGTTACCTTGGTCGTGAAAAGAAACCCTAAACTGCACCAAGAGTGCAAAATCTAAATAGGCACTGAACCGTTTGTCTCACTGCTGACTATGAAGAAAGCACAGGGACCGATAGCTTGATTCAGTTGCCATACATAAGTATCTAGAGATGCTTTGACATGCTTTATAGCATCACTTTACTACCTCCAATTGATAATTTAGAAATTAAAGTCTGATAAATCTTCCATCATATCTGCTTAACTCCAGTCAGGTATTTGAGATATATTGCAGTTTGACAGCGACAGTATTATAAAAAGTGTAGTAGGTTATGCAGCAAGGAGAGGAAATCATTTAATCCTGACTCAGAGATAAAGACCTGTTACAGAGAGCTGCCATCACCATAGCAGTAGTGTTGTTACATCTGGGAATTCCTGCCTAGACACCATCTGGGAATGGTACATCTGGGAATACCTGCCTGTTTAAACACCGAATAACACCCTTGTTATTTAAAAATGAACAGCTGTTTTAGACAACTGACCTCTAAACTTTTAAACATAGGCGGCTTAATTTGGAGGCAGCACTTAATTTGGAGGTGAACCCAAAGTTAAGCTCAATTGCCTGACCATAAGTATTTGGAGATCAAATTGTCTTCCTAAATACAATAATCCAGTGATATTCTCCACCCCTTTTCACTCCTGAACCTGATATATTGAAACCAGGCCTATGGAGGATTCAAGTTATCAGAACATGGAAGCTAGACTCCAGGTAGATATGACATGGCATCAGACAATGGTGCTAGAAATGTGTATTTATGCTGTAACAGCAATCCCTAATGTATTGAAATCTCAAAAATTGTGAAAAAGCCAAAGTTTTGTTGAAAACCTGGCAGGCAAACAGATGAACAAGCCGGTCTATTATATTCATCTGGTATCCTGAGAAAGATAGACCAAAAATTGGTATTGGTTTTGATGAAGGCATAGATATTAACTTCTGCATAGACTGAGCTCTGTTATAGGCAGTGTTTTCTAATGTTTCTTTTACTTTTGCATCAAGATATCATGGTAATTATATATATTTAGAATAATTTATAAATATATACTTTAGATCTTATTATTTATTTGTTCTGTGATAGATCCAGTAGTCTAACAGTCTCTTTAAAGTAATAGTTTTGGTTGAATGTTGTCTGCTATGTAGAGACATTTTAAAAAGTACACAAATTAAAGAGTCATTATAAGTTTACAGAAAAATACTAAGGTTATGTAAGTGATATGCTGTCCTTGAGATTTATACTGAAGAATTTTGATATATTGAAAAGTATAGTCAAGAGAATGATGAAAAAGAACCTGATATTCACACTGAATTGTTTATTATAGAAAAACAAAACACACAGCAAACTTCAAGAAATTAAACAGCATTCTTGAATTCGTCAACATATCTCAAAATGCATGACTTCTCTCCCACAAAACTCCTGTCACTTTTAGAAATGTGGTGAATTGAAAAGACATTGCAAAAGGAAAACTGAATTACTCTGAAAAATCAATGAGATGTTTCTTGTTCCATGTGACTGTACATAAGGCACTGAGCAAACAACAAACTAAAGGCAACTCAGACTTTATCTGTGGTATTCAGTCAGACCAGATACATGAAAAAGTAAATACATAAAAGTAAAATACATACATAAAAGTAAATAGTTGCTTGCTGATGTAGTCATAGTGGCCAAAGCACTAGTTCACACTACAGTTTTCAATGTTCAGATGTTTACAGCTTCCAGATAATATTAAATTGCCCTTATTTTTTTCCTCCGATGAATGCACATTGGAAATAACTATGTAAGCTGCAGTAATGTGGAACTTTTACAACTACACAACACAAGATTTTCCTAGAGCTTCTGAGCCCCATACACAGTACTAGACAACGTTCTTTCTATGGTAACCATACCTCCGAAGCATGCATACTAACATGCCAGATCTCATACAGTACCATTTTTTTTCCAGTACCAAACTGGAAAATGAATTATTTTATTTCTATATTGAAATTAATAAATTTAGACACCTTTTCCTTTAAAGATGCATTTTATAATGTCATTTCAATGGCTTATATTATATTTTCATTACTATTTTCAGAACATTAACATAAAAGTTGGTGCAATCTTATTTGGTGAAGCTGTGAAGCTGCCTTAAAATTTGAATCACACTTTGAAAGTACTATTGCTGCACAGACAAATAACTGAGTAGTTTGTTTTATACTTAAAAATATTGGTTCGAGATTTCCTTGTGCTATTCTATGCTCTCTGTAGATGTGAAACTTTCTAATCAAAAATAAGAAAAAAATATATTGTCAAAGTATTTGCAAAATACTTTTTGAAAAATTTCTTCAGGTATTTAGAACTGCCAGCTTTGAAGAAAGAAGTAGATACTTGTGGGAATTAATACAACTGCAGGAAAGATGTATTTTCCTAATAAGTTGATTGTTTTCTTGTCTGTCCTTTATCCATCTACACACACAAATATGCATATGATATATTTTAAAACATAGATGTTTTCAGCTAATGAATCCCCATAACATAGCAATGCTTTTCATAATTCTGAGATGTGGCAGATACCATTCATCCAAATAAATTCTTCTACATTTTTTAAGTAGACATGGATTAGGAAAATACGCCTTTTTTTGATATTTTGACTTCACTGAGGTATTTCTCTTTTTCAGATCTATCTTAAAGTTATAATTTATCCTATGCAATTATTTGATACTTTTGCATTTTAATCATTGCCTACAGCCCAGGGAAAGCACAAACATCCTTATTCCATTTTGTTTTTCTGACATCAGCTTCTAAATGTGGTATGGTAATTGCTGTAAGTGCACAATGCTAATGATCGCGTATTTCTACTAGGTCTTCTTTATCTGTTTATCTATCTATCTATCTATGTTTATTTAATTATTTATTTATTTTGCTATTGTAAAAATTATTCCTTACTTTTCCTGTGCAATAACCTGCTCAATAGGAATTTTGTTAGGTCTCCTAGATATTCAAAGTGAGCTGCTGCTCTTAAGTATAGTTTTACAGAAAGAATGTGCATGAAAAAATGAAAGTAAAAACAGAAGAAATAGAGAAAAAATGTATAATAACTGATGTCGTAGAATCAGCTATCACATTTTCTACAGATAAAATTTTTTTATTTTTCTCAGAATTTTCAAAACAGCTTTAGCTATGCACAAGACACATGAGCTGATTCCTGTGGTCTTCTCTTGTAAAGTTAGTAGAGTCCAAATGCATCCTGAAGATGTAGATAATTAGATTTAAACTCCAAAATGTTGTTGCAAAAAAAAAAAAAAATCTCCCTCCTTAAAAGAATGTCATGAATGTTGAGCTCTTCTGGCTATACATGAGACCTGTTCATCTTTTCCAACGTAGACCTTTATAAAATTGAGAAGCCATGCATATAGTAGAAGCCTGCTACTGTAGTTAAGATTCCCTTGGCTATATATAAATAAATAAATACAATTTACTTCAGTAATAATTACAGAGAGTTTGGTGATTCTGCTAATGACAGGGCATTTCAGAGCAAGATCTTAGACTTTTCAACACTTGTTTTCAGGCTAAAAATGAAGACATTTACTGGCACAGTACTTGCACCTTGCTGACTAACATTAAGATGAAATCCTTCTGCTGGCAATAAGAAACCAAAGAAGTGATGCAAACACAAACCACAATGCCAGAAACAAGGTTGCATAAGTCTGCCTCTCTTCGTCATCTATAAAAACTTTGAGTGTCAGAGACTTGCAAGTTCATGTTGAAAGAGCAAAGTACATACATAAACTGAAAAGAACAAGGGGAAACAAGAAACTATAATACCAAGAATGTGTACAAGATACTGGTGATAGTGGACTGTTTAACAAAATAGTGAAAAGGAAAGTCAAGTCTTGTCTTTTTTTTTTTCTTGACGGGGGGCGTAAGTTGTGGGACATGGTAGCACAATGATTTCAGCATGCTGCTTCTGTGAGTGCCCCTGACTGCCACCCTTGGAATCCACAGCGGTGTTAATAGACAACTAGAAATATTTTTAAGTATACTGCTGTGGGCCTTAAGCTTCCTGACACCTAGTTTTGAGAAAGAACAGTGCTCTGGTACAGGTTCCTGGCTTACTTCCCTAGCAGACAACAACCAGAGAGCACTGAAGCCTGATGGGGACCGGAGGCACATCCATAAAGGCATGTGAGAATGTCCACCCAGATATACCAGTGTGCTCTGTACAGTAGTTACCACTTGAGAAGTGTTTATAGCATTTATGAAATATTAGTCTGGTGCCAATGTGTTTTGATAACAGTATGTTGCTATTTTGCTCCACTATGTTTTATCTTGGTTTGCTTCATCCTGTCCTTGCTTGCATGGGTGCTACTGTAAGTGATAATTATGAAGGAAATAAAGACAGAATCAATTAATAATCTTTTAAATTTTATTTTAAAGCAATAATCTTTTAAATTCTTCTCTGCTAACTCTTTCTTGTTTTTAGCTGTTAAACAAATTGGGGTTAAGTTCATGTGGATGCCCTGGCTTTATCTTGGTGTTACAAGTAACTGAGACAGGAAAAAAGTTTTAATTAGAAAAAAAAACACATTAACTTTTGTTATGGCAACCATGCCCCACTTTCTTTTTCATATAAATGTAGCATTATACAGCATAATTTACTTCATAAGGCTCTCATATCACATTCATATATTTATGTCAGTACTGTTTTCCAGTATAGCAGTAGCAAAATGTACATATGAGATGTAAAATTAATTATGATTTGGCATAAGCTTTTTATTAAATAAAGATATTTAAAAGTCCATTAGTCAGGGACTGAAAAACCATCTAAAATACTGAAGCTTCATCTATTTTAAAGTAGTTTTGTTTTCTCAATTACTAAGCAAATCCACAAGAAAATGGGAATTAATTTGGTGAAAATAAGTAGATAGTTCTCTCTACTTCTTCCAGGAAAATTTTTTGAGCCAAAAATGGCACAGTAATATGTTTCTGGATGGCAAAGTCAAAAAAAAAAATCAAACCAAAAAAACGCTCCAGCCTATTGCAAGCAAGGACATAAAACTCCAGTATAAAGTATATCCTCCAGTAGTGATTTGCTAAACATTTACACATGACTAACAATAATCCTTGTGCTGATATCTAAAACTTATGTGTTCTCAAGTATGTGTAACTGTTCTATTGGCATCTCAGTCTGCAAATTATAAAAAATAGAATATCAGAAGTTATTATCATCTTTCTAATAATACGTAAAATATGTATTATCTTTTGCAAGGCTTTTATGATTTGACTTCTGAGGCTAAGGCTTTCTGCAATAGTAATTTGGAGATACATAGACAGTAATGTTTTTTAAATGAGAAACATGTACAGAAACTCCAGAATAAGATGATACAAAATATCAAAATTCTCTAATCGCTTGTAAGGGAGAAAAGAAAAAAAGTATCTCTTCATGTCTTGTCTTACCTTTACCACTTATCTAAAAGATTTTATCTAAAATTTCATACCTTTTTGTTTTGTTTTAAATGTACTTGCTTATTGCATATATAATGCTGTTACTACTGGAATAATTAAACAGCATTAAAGACACTACTTTTGGATGGGGACAATCTTAGACATTAGAGGTACAGCTTTAATCTCCTGATGAAAATTGGATACATTTGTTTTGGAGAAATCTCAACTAGTTGTATAGCAACCTGGATGATGTTGCATTTAGATGAAAAATATTAAGAAGTGAGATGAAATCTGCTCTCTCTGGCTAGTTTCATAATGACTTACTATAAAAGATAAAAAACCTTGTTTCAGAAGTGATCAATTTTACCTTCTGAATATCACATTTTGTTCATACCCTAAAAGCAGAATGGCCTTGACCATATTGTCTGTTGGAATCAAGCTAGTTCAAGCTGCCTTTGAAACTGTGCCCCCACATTGTTCAGGAGAACAGTAGGTGATAGGCATCAGCACCATGTCAGAGACTGCTTTAAAAATTTCAAAGAAAGAAAAAAAAATGCCCTCGCCTGACTCTGTGGTCCTGTATCAGATGTAATTTAAAGGTCTTGATTTGGATTGCTCCCTTTCTTGTAGACAAACATAAAAGGATTTGTCTTGTTTCTAATATTTTTAGTTCTTTTCATTTTTACCCTTTGAAGAAAGGGACTTACAGTTTTATGCTCCTAATAACTGCACTGTGTCACTGGATGGCGAAATAATTCCTAATCCTAGAAAATGTGGTTTGTAGGTCATTCTAAAGCTAGAAATAAGAGCATAGTTAAGGCAGGAGGCTGAAGCTGTTTCTTTATAGCTCTTGGTACACAATTCTTCTTGCAGCCACAAATATCAGTTGAAAACTGCATGCTATTTAAAAGCAGCTATGGTGTGGCTTCTAAAACATCTTCAGTTATCCAGCTAGTAAACTTTTGTCATATCTCTGCTGAGGACGTAGAAAATACTCATTAAACTCACGATTCTAATTAACTTCTTCTCCTGTTACCTGAAGACAGAAACAATATTTTGCATTTGATTGATCTTTGTTGCAGAAGTAATGGCTGCTGGGCTTTTAAATATTAAACCACAAACTCCTGCTCATAAGTACTATATAGGATTTGGTAGCTGATATTCATTGCATAGAACAGACATAAGCATAAATTTTAGAAAAAGCACATGACCATAAATCAGAAAGAATTCTTATCTTGAATCCACTCCCTTTTTGAGAGTGTTTGACACTTGATTGAAGAGTTACATAAGAACCTTAGTTTATAAGCAACTTTAAGGGACTCTTTATCCTAGAGCGCACTTCTATATATCTTATACCATGACTGAACTCAGGTCCAGCCTTGGATCATACATACTACTATGGGGATTAGTCTGAGGAAATATTAAATTTAAAGGGTTCCTAACTTGATCATAGAACCCTGGCCTTTAGGGCATTTTGAAAAACTGGGGAGGGATGTATTCAACAGGCAAAACATCAAGGTGGTGAGCTAGTCTTGGAAGCAGAATTATGGGTCAAATTTTTCTGTAACTGTAAAATATTGTAAGCCAGCAGAATACTGTATGATTTCACAAGTGATGCTGGTGACTTAGTGATAAACATTTTGAAGTACTTGTGTGAGTCTACTGTTAAGATGTCTGTTTACGTCAGTCTCATCAGACTGAATCATTAGCACAGTCTAATTGCTAAGTCTAATTGCTTTATCTTTCATGCCAGAAATGAGACAAAAATAATTTTGCAAAGTTGCTCTCCCAAGTACCGTCTTTCAGGTGTGTTGACCTGACTGTGACTCTCAAAAAGAGCACACAATTAATGATCTATCTAAATCACCGAGCGGTGTACTGGCTATGAGGAATATGATAATAAGTACTTCCTTCCTGCCTGATGGTACTGCACTCTCTCAGATCGGTCAAACATATAGAAAGAATAATAACAAGGGCTGACCAAAAAACATGCAGTATTGTGCCATGCAGTTTGAGATCTATGTAGAATAAGTATTTTCCTAGAAATATTTATTAAACAAATATCCATTTTGAGTACTAACTATCCATATAATACTTGGAAAATATTTTTTCCTTAAAATTTCCTTAAAATATCAGCAAGATTTTCTTGATTTCACTAGCTCATATAGATCACATAAATCCACACATTGATGAGTAAAATGAGTACTAGCTATTATTTTAGATCTTTAATCTGCAATATTTGTTTGGTCTGAAATACATGATCTTTGTGCCACTCTGCTTTTTCTTCATTCTATGACATTAACTCACCTTTGCTAGTATATGGTGTATTATTGATTAGATTTTCTTTCTCTACACATACTAGAGATAGTTCTTTCATCATGTTCTATCCTTGGGGCTCTTGGAGCTATTATCCTGCAGGCTGTATGTGCTTGCTTTGATTTTTAGTGAGTATTGATTTCTTTCTCATATGAAAGTATAGCTAGAAATTTACTGAATATAAATAAGCTGGCTTTGATAGGAAACACTTGCTTTTCAGTGAGCAAATTGCTTTGCTTTGCTTAATATGGATGTAACGAAATAACAGGATGATTCTGGAATCTATTTACATCAGTCCATCTTATTAGAGAGTACTGAAATGGCTTTTCTTAATTAAGGATAATATACATATATCTATATGTCTGCATATATATGTAGGTAAATATACCTGAAATCTAAAATTTCAGAAAATGAAATCTTTTATATTTATTTCCGTATTTTGGAACAGCTTTTACAGCTCATGGGCAGTTTCATACTCTGTCATAAACCTCATGATTCAGTCTACTGCTCCATGTGCACTACCCCTGAATTTGTGTGATAAATGAGTAGAGACTGTGAGCTTGCTATGGGTTTAATTCCAGAGAATTCTGTTCTCAGGTGGTAATTGGGCATGCCCTTACCTCCTAAGTCTGGTAATTCAGTTCTAGTAGTCACTGACATCACTGAAATCAAATTTCAGATATTTAATCTATACATAGACAAGCAGTAAAAGCTTGACGGTGACCTTTCAACTACTAGTCCTGTTTCAAAAAATATGGAAATTTAGTGTTATACACTATTTGTACCTACATCAGAAATAAACTTTGGCTATAGCAGAAGAATGTTCTCAAACATATAATATAAAGTTTTTGCCCTGTTTTAACTTCTCTGGAGGTCAAAATATGACTGAACTCCTCATGAAGCCTGAAGTAAGTGTTGTTCTGAGTTGTTTCAAAAAAGGATAATGACATGAAAGACACTTCTCAGGAGTATTACAAAGATTTATAGCTTAGTTAAAACATTTAATTATAGAAGAAGATAAATTGTAGGGGAAAAAAAAAATAGGCCACGATCTACCTCATTTTAGGATACCTAAAATTTCTGTGAAATATATCTCACCATTGATGATTATATTCTCATGTTCTGCAGCATTCTATGATTCAAAACGTTTTTATTAGTATTTTCAGTTATTATGTTTTTGGTTTATTTATTATTTTGCTTTAATTCTAATTCTTCACAAAATACTTTAAGAAGTTCTACGTACAGAATAGTCAGGTGAATGGGAGGACTTTCAAGTTTAAAAGTAATGAAAAAAAAAACAATAAAAATAAAATGGCAATGATTCTGGAAGAAAAATACAAATATTTGATTTGCTTGTATGTGTGTGTATGTGTGCATATACTTGAGCATGTGAATGTGCATGTATACAAATATTTGATTTGCTTGTATGTATGTGCATGTGTATGTGTGCATATGCTTGAGCATGTGAACGTGCATGTTATTGCCTCTGTGAGAATCAAGTAACCAATCAAGTAATCTGAGATGCCTGATAGTATTCAGGTACTGAAATGTCACTTATTTATTATCAATTACAATTTATCATCCTTCTTCAGCAAGTATGCATGATACATCCAGACTTTTTATGATTCCATGCATTTTTCTCATTTGAAAATAATATAGCATTTACCTATATGAAAAATATCTCTCTACAGAACATGGAAAACAGTTTATTAGAAAACTCCAAATTGAATTAAAAACTCAGAATCTCTCTCTCTATATATATGTGCACATATATAAATATATATACTTTATGGGCATTAAGCCCAACATATTCACTAAATGTAATTTCACTGTACAATAGTGCTGAATTTAATGAGCACCATCTAGAGGATGCCACTGTATTTCATTTAGCAATCAAGAAGGCAATTGAATTTTTAATTGTAGCTGATTATATCATTGCAACTGTTGTCTAGTTTTACAGTAATGTGGATCACACAGGGTTTTATAGTAATTAATAAAATCACAAAGAAATAACTTTGTTGAAAAAGCTGGAAATCATATATTTACTGAAATGCACATATTTTTAACACAAATACTGTAAATACTCATTAAGGAGATTGCACATAACTGAGCTGAATTTATGACTCTATTTACAGAGCGTTTTGCACATACCTTATATAAAGTAAACACAATAAGATACAAGGGTCAGTGAAAGTGACAACAGTATAGATTTAAAACAAAATACATGTATGCTACCTAATTTAATCATGATTTCATGAGACTATTTGCTTTAATAAGCACTGAGAGGCTTTATTACTTTTCATGTCTCCTAATGTTACCTCAGCTGTTTATTTTGGACTTTCTCGTGGTTTAGTGTCTGAATAAATATTGTTCACCTTGAGAGGTGGAATGAATTGCTAAATTATTATTTAATTCCAAAAATGTAGTAAATGTTTTATAATACATATAGAAAAGAAGATTTGCTTCTCTAAGAGCTGTCAGTTAATTATAAGAATAATATAATAAATTTCTTTTGTGGAACAGAAAGAGTAAAAGAATAACTGTCAGAAAAATGAAATGAAAATGTTAAAGGATTATGTAGGATAATTTTTCTCTTATGTAAGCCTTTTCCCATTTAAAACTTAATAACTTGTAGCATATGTGTATATACCTGATAGTGCTTTTAGTGAGTGCAATAAAAAGCCTTATGAAAAGAATCATAATATTAATTGGAGATAATCCTGAATATACTATACATTTTTAACAATAAGAAAATTTCCCGACAACTCCACGAAAAGTTCCAGCTCTAAATATATCACACTATTTTCCTTTACTTCACACTGAACCCAGATACATCTTAAACTGTGTATTCTTCAGGACATGTTGAAAATTACTTTTTAGCACAATTTTTCACTGTAGATATGGTTGCACAAATAATTTCCTTTCCCTTCTGCTTGCTAAAAGTTAATGCAGATTTTATACTCCTTGAAACAACCTACTAAATGTGTTTACCAGTTTCTTTTTTTTAAGATGCATTGGAAATTTTGTACACAATCAAGTTTCTAGTCTTAAGGTTTTAAGTGTCAAGTATTCTTAGCTTCTGGACTTGTAGAAATTAGGAAACTTTTTCTCAGTTTATGCTAGAAATTTATGTGTAGGGATGACTGGACCTTCCAAGTTGACAGAACTTACATATGCTTAGTTGTTTTGAGTACCTGTGACAGCACATGAAAATTCACAACGAAAATTATATTCTTTAAAGAAAAAAAAAGACTCCATTTAGATTTTTTTAAATAATATTTAACAGGAAATTTTGGACTATATTTGTCTCCAAATTAATATTTCTTTCACTCTTGTCTGCGCTCAGTATCAGCAAGCGGCTTAATCCTGCTAGTTAAAAGGGTTTGAAAGTTATGGATATTCTTATAATGTCATCTCTGCTGACTGAAAAAGTAGAGCTGTCAACTTGAGATACACAGTGTCATGGCTACTAGCACAGATGTGATAAAAATATTTTTGCTTCTTGGAATCTTATTTGTCCACAGATGTATGTATATATTTATATATACATTCACGTACATAGAGGTGCATGTGTCTGTTTATATTATTTTAAAATAATTTTATTTTCAAGAAACATTTATTTATTTACTTTAAAAACACCCATATACACATAGTTCTTTACCTGTTGGACTCTGTACGTGTTCTAATAGAATGGACACTATGAACACACAGTTACATATTACTGGGATTTATCTGCTTATTTAAAATCAGGTTAGTAAGATCTGGCAGACAGCTAATAGAGACAGGTGAGTCAGAAGTTTAAACAGGAGTAGTTCACAGGCTTGTTCATAAACTCTTAATTTTGGAAATTTAGTACCTCTGAGTGCTTTGGTTGAACAGGACTACTGGCCATGAATACATCTTGCCAATCAGGCAAGATCCAGGACCATGTTTGTTCAAAATTTTGCTTGTTGATTTTCAAAAGAAAATCCAATCCAATGATGGAAGAAGGCATTGTGTTTTCAAACCAAGTGTCCCATCAGGACAACTGAAATAATGGTAAGATGGGGAAAAGAAGGGGAAAAGTGAACCACTCACTGATCAGTTTTTGACTAACTTCAAATCTATATTTTGGCATTCACAGTGTCAATCCCAAAATGTAATTCAAGTTTCAGTTAGGCTTAATGGCTCTTTGGCATGATCGTTGTCTCTTCACTGACTGTGAGGGCAAAGAGATGAAATAACACACTTCTAGTAAAACCTATAATTAGAAGATGCAATGTCCCCTGAAGATCAGCCTGCAAGGCTGATGTCTTCTAATAATTAGTTCTTATTATTACATTCCATGACAATAACATTTGAGATTATGAAGATTAAAACTGTGGGGTTTTTTTTTGAAATTTATTTTAAGCTCTTCTTGAAATCATAGTGTCAACTGTGAAACTTCCTTCAGAAATGGTCAGCCCTATAGCTCTGCATCTATTTATATTCATGACTACCCTTAAACTGTTCTGGCATCTTCTCAATTCTACAATTCTTCTACAATTTCTAAGACATCTTTGTTTGTTTTCATTGAAATGTATTCTATTCAAATTTTCTCAGTTAATTTAACTTTACAGGTCAAGGAAGTTTTACTACTGCCAGCAGAAGAAATTTGATTAAAGTCACATATCCATAAAAACTGCAGATTATTTTGTTAAATGTTAGGGGCAAGGTTTGCAAAGTTCAGTTCTCTTTTCTAAACTAGCTCTGAAAGCTGAACTTGGATACCTAGAATTGATAGTGAGACTGAAATTTGCTTCAAAGTTAACTCAAAGCCGAATACTTTGTAAAACCTCCACAACGTTCTGGTGCATCTGCTTATAAATCATGGATTATATTTACTTTCTCTTTGGCTGCACCTGCATGTGACTGAAGTTACCAGCTCGGTCTACCTACTCTACCTCCTATTGTAACCCCTTTTTTTTTTGTTTTTTTTTTTTTCTAATTCAGAATAACTCAGAAGGCAAATATTTAACATTGTAAACATAGGTCTGTCAAATGAAACCAGGTTATCCTTAACAGCTTAAATGGTAGAACATTACTAATACAACTCATTTTCACTGAGAGAGGCCAACAAGTGATGCAGGAGCAAATGACTGAACAGAGTGGCAGAGATTTTAAAGATGGCCAAAATAACAAGGATGGGGAGAAGCAACCCCTCCAGGAGGATGGTCACTACCACAATAGAACATGTGTAAGCAGTCTTAACCATCTCATGTGAGGTTATGGGTATCTGGTAAGCATCTTTAACACACCTATTTTTTTCCAATGGGATGAAGTGATACATATGATCCCTTAAGAGTCTGTGGAAAGAGAAGATAGTGTCTCCCAACTCTAGTAAACACTATGTAATCTGCACCAAACTCATAGAAATTATCAGGCTTTATCTACAACTATTTCTGATAGCTTTTAAAATGTTTCATCTATGTTACTGAATTATTAAATTGAGAAAAAAGACATTAGAGATTTAGCATGTCAGCACCAGATTCCCAAATGGATCTTTATAATCAGTATAAACCGGAGAGGATAGATGTACTCTATTAATGATTTTATTATTTAATGCTAAGTTTCTTTTTTTTCAGTTCAAGGAGCTTATATATGTTTATCTTGGCAAGGTTGTTAACAGTATAATGCTATTTATATTCCTTGAAATAAGATGATGTTAGTACTTTAGCATTCAGTGGTATGAAGAGAAAAAATTGTTTTATGCTCTCTCTTCAAAAAGCAATTGAAGTCTAGGAGAAAAATGTCAAGTGTTGCAAACTTCTGGAAGACAAAATTCTGAACTCCAAGCAGATGATATTTAAGTCCTTCTGCTTGAAATGTCAGCATTTGTGGTCTGTAACAAGTGCCAAATTGATATAAACAGGCAGTGAAATCGAACTTAGGGGAAAAATGAAAAAAAAAATACAGTAAATGATGCTATTGTTTTATCATTAGGATATGATAGAAGTGGTTGACCAATTTGTAATAAAGTATTTGACAATTTTTACATTTATTTAAAATTAAATCAAGCAGTTAGGTGTCAAGAAAAGGTAAATTATGTCACAATCTCATGGTGATGTGAAAGAAACTGGAAAAACATTTCAGACTTAGTAAACAACCTACCCATTCAAGATACAATTTCAATAGGATGAGGTGAGTAGTATTCTGTAGCTTAGACCTAATCCAATATATTCTATTTTTTCCCTACTATAAATGCTCCTTTTTTTTTTTTTTAATGTTTTGAGGAATCTTTACCAAGAGATAAATCCTAGCTGTTGGGTGCAAGTGCAAATGAATACCTTGTCTCCCTGAGAAATCAGCTACTTAGCAATATATAAGTTTTATGTGACACAAAATGCAATGCGGCCATCCAATTATGTCTAGTGTGCATTTTAGAGTAGTGATATATAGATCTTTAAAATGAATGTCCTTCATTTTGGTTCTCAGAAATGGGATTTGTGAGCCAACATAGACATAAGCTAAATATGAATGAAAGGCGACTGAGAAGCATTATGTTATGATCTATTGCACTGTCATATGTGTAATGAAAATATGCAAAGGTTAGAGAACTTTGCATATCCATTGCACTATGTAAATACAAGATAATGTGAGATCTTATGAAAACATATATGTCAAATATTAGTCTCCATCAAATGATTATTTTACAAAATTAATCAAAGGTAATATAACAATTTGACATCTTCTTATAAACACAAGCTGAGGATATTATTTTTTTTCTTTTTTTTCTCTTTAGATTCAAAGTTGCTCAGTAATGTAAATACCTTAAGGCAATAATTATATTGATTTTCAACTTTGTGAAGGTATAAGTTGAGAGATATGGGGAAAAGGCAGGGGGTTATTCCTTTGTCTTTAAAAGTCTAGATGGCTTTTTTTGTTGTTTTTTGTTCAGTTGTAGCGTTGTGAGCATAACTAGAGTAATTAGTGCTCTCTCATTATTCATACACACTGAATGTAAACTTGTAATTTTCTGAACACAGCAAAAGAACAGGGGAAGAGGGAACAGAAGAATCAGCCTGAATGATGCAAAATGAATAGTACAAGAATGTCACTGTAATATAAGCTGCACCCTGATTTTATACAGGTGAAAAGTAATATTCACATCTACAAAACATTCTGAAATTAAACATTATCATCTTAAAATATTTATTTTATTCCTTCAAAATTATTTTTTTCATAAAATAGAAATGTATTTATACTAATAACAGATGTGACATTACGTTATACTTTATCAGATAGATGATTTGAACTATCTAAATTTATTACTTTCTACTGTGCAACTTTTTATCTACCTACAATATTTGCATCTTATATTCTGATATAGGTGAAATGAGAAAGTTTTAATTAAAAGTTATATATTTTATGTAAAATGTGTGAATTATGTAGATTTGATTAACTTAGCATTGGTGTGTTCCTTTCAGAAATGTGTGACCCAATCTAAATTGATGTAGGTCACAAGATTATTATATCTTTACCTCTCCTGAAGGAGACTGCTTAGTAAAAACTGGCGTTTGTCTGAGAGAAGTCAGTTCTAATGCTCCCTGGAGCAGATTTAAGTAACAGCCCTCTCCATTGCTGATTTATTTGATTGCATTAGTGTCTATTTTGTATAATATTAGGATATACCCTCAGATTCACCATTATGGTGAAGCTATTTTCTCCAATTCACTCCAATTTTTATTATATATGTATGTATTAAAGTATATATGGGAGTATGTAGGCAAATTGTACCTTTAGTGCTGTTTCTAGTATGGATGTGTTTGATATATATTTTTTATGTTCTTTTCAAGTCTTCAGTTATATAGAGCTACAATAGTACTGACTAGCCTACTGAAGAAGTACTTGGCTTGTAAAATACTGAGAAATATACAGCTGAATCATGCTGATCATTTCTCTTGACGGTTATGACATGTTATCAAGACCAAAACCTTTTGCTATTTTCTTTATAATTTCTCACTATTATACTAAAAGACTATTTTAGGCTAAACATTGTGCATTGTGAGGGTTCTTGAGGACCAGTCCATGGCATCTTGATCTCTTAGGGCAGACATAATTGCAATGTTAAACATGTACATGCTGTACTTT
Source organism: Crypturellus undulatus (assembly GCA_013389825.1). Classification (NCBI taxonomy): domain Eukaryota; kingdom Metazoa; phylum Chordata; class Aves; order Tinamiformes; family Tinamidae; genus Crypturellus; species Crypturellus undulatus. The sequence continues at coordinate 25,871 of VWPW01024786.1, read as the reverse complement.
TTTAGTTTTAAGTATTAATAGTAGCAATCAGTAAGTTTGTGAGCAATATAGAAATTGACTTTGATGTTGTAAAGAAAATCAGTACTTTCAAATGATCAAGACAGCTCTGAAAACTTTGCAAACTATCCATGAAATCAGAAAGAGTATAATTGTTGAATAATTTGAATAAGTTAGTCACTCTTTTTTTTTTTTCCTGAATTTACTGACAGCTTGCTTTGGTACCCAAGTCATCTGTTTCTCCTTTATGAAAGATCTTTATCTCTGATTTTGATATATGACATTGGTGTAGTTAGCAGGGCATATCACAGAATCACAAAATAGTTGAGGATGGAAGGGACCACCTAGAGATCACCTAGTCCAACCCCCTGCTCCAGCAGGGACACCTAGAGCACGTGGCGCGAGGTGGCATTCAGGAGGGTTTGGAAGATCTCCAGAGAAGGAGACTCCACTGCTTCTCTGGGTAGCCTGTTTTACTGCTCTGTCACCCTCACACTAAATAAATTCTTCCTCATATGGAAATGAAACTTCCTGTGTTTCAATTTGTACCCATTACTCCTTGTCCTATTGCTGTTCACCACTGAGAGGAGTTGGTCCCCATCCTGTTTACATCCTCCCCTTAGGTCTTTGTACATGTTAATAAGACCTCTTCTCAATCTTCACTTCTCTAGGCTAAACAGGCCCAGATCACTTAGTCTTCTCTGATGAGATAGATGCTCCTGAACTAATTTAGATTGTGTTATGTGCAGTGGAAAACTTGAATATTATTAGCCATGAGATTATGTCTTTATGAGTGATGTCTTTATCCATTTAGATATAGTAAAATGGCTTACATGTATGTATCACTGTGAAATTTCTTTCTATATTAGCAAAGCTCTTAGCTAACTTGACATCTCTGTCTATTTGAACTGTTCTTTCCAAAAACATATATATATACTTGAACAGTGTAGTGAATTCTAAAAGTGAACTATTAAGGAATTGTAACTCACGGTCTGTTATTAACTCCCCTGGAATGTTGCAGTGAACAAACTATGATTTACAATGTGTTATTACGTTGTTACTTGATGTGTTCTGCAAGAGCTCAGTTGCAAAATGCTGTATTTTCAAAGACTGGGCCACTTACTGTGTGAAATAGTTTATCTTTTTCACTATCTAGCTTTATTTACCCCATCATACACTGTAAAGTCAATATTCTGTATTTTTTTTGACTGCTGGAAATTAGAGAAATAACATGATCTTTGATCTTGTTATAGATATAACTTCACCAAGTCCCATAGAGTTTTGAAGGTAGACACTCCGCTTGTTCCAGTTAGATATAATGCATTAGGTAATATGAAAAGTGTCCTGGAGGGCCTCCCACCACCACTGGGTGACACAGTCTGCCACTGTGGTACCACCATTGGTGCTATGACACCAGCAACAGTAAGGATGGAAAGCAGATACCAAAGCCCTTGGTTACCCACGGGGGAGCTATCTGTCACCTCTTGCCTTGGGCCAATCCTGCCCGTACACTGTTAACATATAAGTTGGACAAACAAACATTTTTTGCCCTGGTACTGAAAATTCAAAACACAACTTTGCCAATGAAGAAATTCCTGAGGAGAAGCAGTCAGCTAACACGTTTGATTTCCCATCAGATCTGATCCCAGACTGAGGTTGAACTCTGGAACAAAGAGGAGAAGAACGTAGTTATGTCTGTGCAAGGCACTGCACAGCCTGCATGCTTCAAATTCTTTATTTTCAGGCTCATGTTTTCTGAAAGCGTCCTGCGTAGGTATTTCAGACATTTGGTTTCCCCAGGTTTCTGTTTACATAAATAACCGATTGAACATCATCTGCTGTGTTACTTTTTTTCTTGTTTCATTGGAAATTTTGAGTTGAAGATAGAACATTTTCTAAGAGGAAGAAAAGTGAGCCCAGGTCAGGTAGGGTCTCTCCATATTGCATGAAGAGGCCTTTCTGTGTCCCAGCTTTGGTGCATCAAAACCAATGTGCCATAATATATATAATATAATAATACCATTCAAAACTTGTTTTCACACTATCCTCCAGAAGTCTATAATAGCTGTGTCATGCAAAGATAGGAGAGTCAGCACAGGGCAGAGCAAGGAGTTTCTTCGTCTCCTCATCCAGTGCTGACAGGATGTCAATGGAGGCGCATGAACCTTGCATGAAGGCCATCAGCTCTTGCTTCTTCACCTATCTACACACTCACAGGGGAGAGGGAAGCTGTGCTTTCGGCTCTTTTATTGGGAGGTGGTGGTGGTCCCATGCTCACAACAGACTTAGCAGAGCTGGAAAGAGCAGTTCCACATCAGGCACATGCTCAGGGTCCCCAGGGCCTGTCTCATACCTTTGGGAAGGGTGTAGGTACCTGGCATTGCTGCGCCACTCATTTATTTCAAATCAATGTTGGACAAAGGCTAATTAAGAATAACAGGATTTTTAAATAGCCTGTTTTTAGCCACTTTTTAAACAGTTGCAGCAGTGATTCCTATTATTGCTTTTTTTTTTGGGGACAAATCAGGATAAACATCCGAGTGATTGGGCTATAGCTATAAAGTCTATAATGACCTATAAGGTCCAAAATATCATTCGGTTTATGTCAGAAGCTCTTTGTAATATATGAGCACACAATCTTCAAAAAGTTTATTTTCCCTATCGCTACCCATTCCTACCCACCCCCCTACTGTTTATCGTTCCTTAAACCAAAAATCTGTTTCTGTCATATTTATCACTTTTGATCTTATGTCCAAAGCAGAACCCTCTTGGTCCCACAAAGTATACGCAGAATATGCAAGATATAATTTTTACTTTCCTTGAAACCAAAACAAGCACACTAAAAAGCCTAGCAGCTAAGAGTGTACAAATGTTTTGCAGCATTGTAACACCATTAACAACATTCTGTCTCACTGCTGAGCTTAAATATCTAATTAATAAGTAACTGAAAGTGGAGACTTGTGTTATAAGCACACAGTAGGGTACAGGAAAACATGCAAGCTTTAAAAAAAGCCAGATGAGAGCAAAGTATGTTTAACATGAAGAAACAATGTCTAATGGAAATAAGGCAATCCTGCAACACAAGCAAGATGTTTGGTGAAAGTAAAACAAGGCCTGATCGCCAGATAATCTAAATTATGTCAGGAGCATCTCCTTTTCTTTGAGAAAAGGAGTTAAGCACCATAAAGTATCAGTGATGAGAAAAAAAAGATGGGGAAGAAAGAAAAGGCCCACTTCAAGTTTCAGCTGCCTGCCCCAAAGAGCTCTCAAACCTGAGCACTTTGATCTTTTTGAAGGAAGCATCAAGGACTGTATGCATCGGTATTGACTATTCAGTATAGGCTTTGTAGTATTGTATATTCACAGAAAAAGATTAGGAGAAACTTCTTAAAAAGCTGTTTGTTTTATATTCAGTGCTAATGACTGATAATGATTAAGAACTAACCACTAGCAAAGTGTACTGTGAATGAATATAATTCCAATAAAGTATCACTTTACATTCGAACCAGGCCTGTTTTGTCAGTAGTTTACACACTTTCCTTACAGTAGTTCCCTAACTAATACCGATAGGTATCAATAGATCCATATGCATATACATATTTTCAATTGGAACAATCCAGTGCAATTTATTAAATTTATTAATTTTTTTAAACCGTGGCTGCATTTTATAGTACAATCTATCAGTTCTTGCTTACATAGGCTATATTTTACATCGGGTAATTCAGGATATCATTGCAGTTTCTTGAAGATTTACGTGGACCTTTGCCCAGTTGTTGTTTACAGATTCTAATGCTGCCTTGATCACAACTCTCCCACCCCAAGCCTACATTCGTTTCTCAGATGGGACTACTTCTTGTGCATATTTAACAGCAAGACTTTGTGTAGTCATTCTACAGAGAATGCCGAGGGTCAAATCCTCTAGCCATTTCATCTGTCATAGGAAACCCTTTGAATGTCTAGCAATATGCTTCAATATGAACCATACAATTATTGTTTTCCTAATTCATTAGGATTTTTTTTTTCCTTCCAATCTTGGGGTTTTCACTCCACTAACTAATACAAAACATGCGAATATTATATACCATTGCATTATAAATTTCAGATGTAATCTATAATATACTCATGCAACTTCGAATACATGGCAGAAACCTTGGCTAAATGTCACCTAGTGCAAATTTAGATCATGAAAATTGGATATATGGGTCTGATCCAGCTATGGTAGACTACATTTGTACTCTGTCAAAGAAAATAGGCTTTATCCAGAGAGAGAGTCATATCATTCTATGACACTTGTTAAGACAGGTCTAACAAATGACCCACTGGAGTGCCTACATCCTACTTTAAATTATGGATGATATTAGACATTAGCACTCATGCAGATATCCAGATTTAAAGGTCTACAGCTAGCTGAGCTGCATTCATCCTCAGGCACATGAAGAATTGGTCATGAGATTGAATGGACATTCACACTAATGTTGCCTCGAATAACATGCCTTCAAAAGCTAATAAATTCCTCCTATTCTGTAAATAAGAACATTACATATATTTCTTTTACTAAAAAATATCAAATTATAGTAGAAATAAAAGTTGTGAAATTATTCTGATTTGGGGTTGTGGAAAAGTGTTGCAGTTTGAAAGCTGTAGTGGTGGCGGGGGGGGAGGGAAGGAGATATCAAATCAGTATCGGATTCACAGTCTGTGGACTGTAGGTCCAATCGCCTTCCTAGGAGCGAATCGAGTTCCCAAATAGTATGATAAACTATAAGCTCGACTCTGGCAGTATCAGATTCACGAACAGTCTGTCAACTGTAGGTCCGATCGCGCCCCCCCAAACAAGTAGTCAAGTTCACAAACAGCAGGATTTATTCAAATGCAACATTTCCAAAGCAGGTTTCGGATGTCAGTATAGGAAATTCTCTACTACAGCATGGGGTTTTAGCTAGCTCTGATGTACAAATGTGCAATCATCACTCACCGCAGAAGATGGGAGAGGGCTCTCAGTCTCCAGTCTCCTCAGGCAGCGTCCCGACCCGAGGGGAGGAAAGGAGGATCAACCCGTCGACTGACCCAGGAGTTACGATGGATTCTTCCTTCCTCCTCCTTAGTCTCCTCAGGCAGCGTCCTGACCCGAGGGGAGGAAAGGGGGTTCAGCCCGTTGACTGACCCAGGAGTTACGATGGCATCTTTTCCCCCCTGCTTCTCATCCTTAGTTCACCTTTTATACTTTTCTTTACATTCAGGTGGAGCTTGAGTGACTATAGTCATACTTAATATTGTTATTGATTGGTGGAAAAGTTTCTCGCTTTCATTTAAAGGTACAGTCAATCGAAAATCTAGGGCGCATGCTCTGTAAGGAGTGGTCATACCTCAGAGGCAGGTAACTTTCGGGATGGAGGTGTGCATTGGCATTATAATGAGCAAAGTTCAAGCAAAATTCATCCGAAAAGAGTGATTTGCCACCCTTGCTGGCTCAGCACTGCACATGTTATCATACATTGTTGGACATGTTGGACAGCTACTGTGCGTCTTATCAGCGGCCCAGCACAGGGAGTGCAACAGAGTTTGGCCGCGGTGCCTTCACTTCGCTCCATCCTCCGTTACTCCCCTTTGCAGCTGCGTGAACGGCAGATTGTGGTGCCCAGGGAACCATGGAGGAGCAGAGTCCGTGCGTATAAGCCATCCTGGAAGTGACAACTGTGTATCACCCCAAGCAAGCTGCTGTAAAGCCAAAACTTCTGTTAGGCCCTAGGTTTTCTCTTAAGCTTCCCCTTTTCCAGGCCATTCTTCCACAGGGGTTCTACCTGTAGGTGAACATTTGATGATACTTAGTGCTATGGGGGAATGTTTAACAGCACAAAAGGAAGTGGAATTATTCTGGGCATGATTAAGATGAACAATATCAAATGACATATCACTAAGTTAAGAAAACACAAGACAATAATTTCTCTCAGCCCTCCACCAAAAAAAAAAGAAGGGAAGAAGGAAAGGAAACAGATAAAAAGTTTGAAAGGATTTTATTGAAAGGTGTTTTACTTGATTGCTTTTCTGTTTTTTTGATCGGTTTTACTTATTTTTAAAGAATTATAAACAAAATAAAATGTTAGATTTATAATCAGTAGCCTATATTTAAATAATGTCATATTTTAATAGATACTCTTGAAGTCATTTATAGAGAAGGGAATATGGTCTACAAACCTCTTTAACTTATACTTTGTTATTGTCCTTGTATTTTTAGGTGAAATGTCTGCCTTTCTAATGAATGGACTGGAGAAATATCATGGAGTGCCTTGTATAGTGAACAGAACTATTTTCAGAACTATTAAAAAGTTTAAATTCTATATATAATATATATATATATATATAATATAAATTATATATACTATATAATGTGTCAATAGTTCCATTTTGAAAGATTAAGTAGATTTGTTTGTTTGTTTGTTTGTTTTCCCTAGCAGAACAAATATTTAGTGCATGGAAATCATGATAAATACTATAGAGTGTTGTAAAAATAATTGGAACATAAAGTTAGTACAGATTTTTTTTTAATTTACTTTAAAACTATTAAAGTTTAAATCTGCATTAGTAATGTATCTGGTCTATAATTACTGTCATATAAAAACCTCTTAGCAAACCATAAACCCACTACTTTTTCTTCTGTAAATAGATATAAACAATACTTTTTTTCTAATATTCATTACAAGATTATTTGTCTAGCTCATAGTGTCATTTGAGTGTGTAGTTTATGTTCACCTAGTTTGTCTTCCTAGTTTGAGGCAAAAAGTAACATTCATTCCACTTCTTTCAGAATACTTCAATATTCTGACAGTAAAAAAAAAAAAAAAAAAAAAAGGGCAGTTTGAAGTCTCCACAACTAGAAGTAAATTCCAGCCGTGAGGTCAAGGACTGGCTGGGCATCTGTCACTGGGGAAGACAGAAGTCTGTAGCCTTTGTCCACAGTGGCATATGCACCAGCATGCAAAGTGACTCTTCCCTGCATAGCACATTGTCTTCACAAAATAGAAAATAATCACCAGAAAATGTTTTCATATCTGGTCCTTCTTATTTTGCAACATAATCTCACTTGCAAACAGTTGGCTAATTAAAGACTTAGTGTAATTGCAGTTTTAACTGCACGGATATCATAAAGATGCATACAGATACCATAAAAGAGGATTTTAAGAGATGGATTCCCACTATGTAAACTTGAGGGCTTATTTGTATGGAGTTAGAATACTTCGGTTCATCCTTGTACTGATCATGCTCAGCTACTGAAATGAGAGAAGGAAGGAAATGTGTATTTGTCAAATATTTTCCTCACAGAAAGGACCTTCCACGTACTTAAGAAACATGTATCTGGTCATTATTAAAGGCCATTCATGATGTTACAAAGTCCCTCTAATTGCATAGAGAACCCTGTAATTCTATAAAGATAGCTCTGTCTTCTCCTGTGAGCTTCATTTCCTTTTTCTGAGTTGGAGTTAAATAGCATAAAAGACATATCCAGACTCGTGTCCCAGACTGCAGTCGAAGCAAGGGAAGGAACAATCGTCTTTGTTAACAGGAGAGGAGCCAGTAGAGCTGGAAATGATTATACTCCTCTAGTCTGCTGTTGTTAGATTGCAATTACAGGGCTGCGTCCATTTTGGGGCAGCACATAAATAAACTGCAGCAAGTTCAGTGAAGGACCACGAAGACGGTCAGGAGCAGGAGCACTTGCACCCCCTCCTCCCCCTCTG
>VWPW01024786.1:0-18105 GCA_013389825.1 Crypturellus undulatus | reverse complement strand
GGTCAGGAGCAGGAGCACTAGCACCCCCTCCCTCCCTCCCCCCCCACCCCCCCAAGAAAAAACCTCTAATGTGGCCAGCTACACAGACTGTCATAGACAAGGTGCTGCCTTTAACAACATCCACATGCAGCACCATCAAAACACATAAAACATAAATACACATAGCCAAGTCCAATTCTTTCTTTCCAGGTATTAAAATTAAATTTCAGTTGCGAAAGAACATGTGGCCTCCCATTCTAATTTGTGTTGGTGTATTTTATCACTCTCTCTCTCAATTGTGACTCTTTTGAATCAAAAAGCTCCTTGATCACCTTAATAAATCAGATATTCTCACATTCCGTATAACTTGACAAATACTCAAGTCCTCACCCAGATTTCCACTCTCCATTCTGGCTCCTTGCCTTGTTACTCTGCACCCAGCTCACCCTTCCTCGTGGAGCAAATGGCCATTGCTGCTCCCTCACATTTTCAAAAAGATCCCTGAACAGACCAGATCGTGTCTCCTGAGTTCAGGGTTGTTATCTTTCTCTTTGCCCTGCCTTCCCCTCTCAGGATCTTGAATTCTTGAATCATGGTCACCTCAAATAGGGCCGCGCCCAATCTGAGTTTACAGATATTCCTCTCAAGATTCAGAAAGTACAAAATAATAAATCAGAGTAATTGAATAACTATGCTTTGCTCTCTTCCCCCTGAAGAAGGAAGTTGTTAGAAAAGAATTAAAAGAGGAATATATTGCATACGTTCAATTTTGACATCTTTACTCATGCTAAGGAGAACTTTAATTTGTAAATAGTGCTTCAGAATGATGAAGGAGATTCTAAGCTGCTTCAGTGAATAAATAGTGTGGGTAAATGTGAGCCATTTTTCACTTCCAGAGATTAGATAGCACGACAACATGCAGCAAGTAATGTACTCGTGATATTTCTATATATTTCTTTCTGCAACAAGAACTATCATATTTACTATTTTAAATGGTGGCTATATAGAATAAACTTGAATTTAATAAGGTGTGAAGTTTAGTTGCTTGGAAAAAATCTAAAGCAGTATAAAATATTCTTTTGTATTTTACCTTCCATTTCTCTTTTGAGACACTCAAACAACCTATTTGCTTCCTTAACCAGTAGCTGGCCTGTGTGTGCATGAGCAATTAAGAAAGCATATAAGGATCCTGGGCCTCTTGAAATGACTGAGCATGCTACTAAAATATTCTAATAACTTTATTTAGCTGAATGTTATCTGAGCAAGCTTTAGTTGCTTTTCCACACTCTATGGGCGTAATACAATAACACCTAGATGAGCCTACACTTTAAAAACTTTTGTTAAATGAGAAATATAAACTATTTTTGCTTGATTGAAGATTTCATCTTTAAATTCAGAGCTAGTCAACTACTAGTTCACCACTTATTTACCTTTTTTACCTTTTCTTTTTGAGACTTATCCTAAGAACAAAAAAAAGAGCTGGCTGCAAGACAGATGTAAAAAAAACCAAAACCAAAAGTAATATAAAAGGTAACAAGCTAATGCCTAATGAATGATATAGAAGAAAGAGAATATGAATGTTTTCAGTAGGATTTGATAGAGTATCTGAAACTGACATAATTCTTGAAGAAGTCATGGTTTAAGTGGACAAAATCAATCCTATCAAATTGCCAGGACTGGGTATTACACATACAAAAGCTTTTCTTTAAATCTGAGTTAAAATAGATGAATTACTTAAAGTTACATGTGGCCTTCCATTTAATCTCTCTTGCTAAATGAAGACTGAACAATAGTGAATGTGATATGAGTCTTTAAAAAAGCTGTATGTGGATCTGGGAACTACAAGCCTGTAATTTTGAAATCTGCACCAGCAGAATTAGTAGAAATTGTTATAAAGGATACCATTAGAGTTATTAGAAATTATTGTAGTATTTCCGTATGAAAAACAATTGAGAATCTCTCTGAACCAACCTAAACAAAGTGTGATGTATGATATGACATGACAAAAAAAGATACAAAATCATGAATAGGATGGAATAACTGGATGGCTGCTCTACACTTAGGATTTCCAAGATATCAAATGAATTATGAGACAGGAGGATTTGGTTCCCAGCAGCAGCTGTGAAGTCTATGCTGAGAAATTTGAAGGTGCTAATGGAGGCATTCTTGTGTTAAGGCAGTGCTTGTGCATGACGTTTGAAGAAAAAAATGTTGAGAAAAAAGACAAAAGCTGCCTCTTCTGCTGCTACAGTAACAACAAAAAGAAATATCTGAAACACGTATAATGCTTTTAACATGTACTGGTAGTAAAATAAATAAATAGAGAATAAAAGAAAGAAAAGAAAAATCCACACAACAAACCCTTATCTGAAACCTTTGTGAAAGTGCATCTATACAATTTTATAATGTAAATATTTTACATAATTCTGCTCTATGTTTCTTCCATTAATTCAAAGGTGATGTATAAGCAAACACCTGCAACCTATGTCTGTATTTTATCGGATTATCAGTGCCAAGTGTTTAGCATGAAGAAGTTTTATCTGAACCGTTTAATGAAAATTCCTAAGTGTATAAGATAAAGGACAAGGTCAAGCTGAAAATTACATTTCTTGTATTGTCCTGTATCCAATTAAAATGTAAACTATATTCCTCTGGAGTAAAAATACAACCAATCGTGAAGTATTGTAATATAAAAATAAAGTGTTTTGGGGGTGAAACTCTGGGGAGAAAATGATATTACAATCAGAATGTAAAGAATTGCTGTCTTGATTTTTGGATATATCAGCCTGTTTTTGAAAACAGACTACTTTTTTCAAACACTACTTGAAAGAATGCTCTCCTTTCCAAATGTTATTTGTGGGGAAGTGTGTTCTAACTTTTATTTCAAACTCTCCATTTTGGATCTTATTTCCTTTTTTTTCGTCCTAAAATCTAAACTGGATACAGTTAGCACCATTCTTTTATTATATGAGAACGTATTCATTACCAGATAATGATTTTTTATTTGTTAAATCAGTAAACAATAAAACCACTTTTTATTGGCTAAATCATTAGCTGTAGTATCATAGGAAACTTCAAAGCCTTCAGAATTCTTATAGTTTTCAAATACTTCTGATTGGCCCCTTTTCTTGCTGCTCTAGCAATGCACTTTGCATACAAACACAAAGAAGACATCAGTGACACTAAAACAAAAATATTTCCATGCCAAATTGTGTTAATATTCAACAGCCTCTTTCTCATATCTCTCCTGTGATCATCAATAACCTGTACTTCTTATGATATGCTAAGATCCTTACTTTATGATAGGATGATGCTCCATCATTCATCTAAGACATAAATCTGTCAGGTTTTGCAGGTATCTCTCCTATAACCTCCTCATGCTCTTTCTATACTTTGTGATGTGTTTTTTAGTTGATAGTGGAAGTCACTTCATTTTTAAGGAAGGATGGATAATTGTTGTCAAATTTCTACAGGACATTGGAAAGAGTTTGTCTGCTTGATATTGGAGTTATCTTTTTAAATTTTCTTTTTAGCAAGGCAAAGATCCACATCCTTCTACCTACATGCATGCATTTACAAATATCACTAACACACGTTAATGAGGATGAGTAACAATTACTAGTAGGAAGTTGAAGATTTGAATTGGTTTTGTTAGGGATTTTATATATATATATCCTTATATAATATATATGTAAGGATATATATCCTATCCCTATATCCCTAGGGATATATCATATCCCTATATTATATATATCCATTATATATACATATAAAATATATAAACATGTAATATAAAATACTATCACAAAATAGATGATGCCTCACAGGATGATGTGACATTTACCTGCAGAATGACCCTAATAAATTTTATTAAACAAAACGGACAGATTAGCAAACTATGAGAACTAAGCGAAAAAAGTATATAATATTCAAGTATCATTATTCCGATACAAAAATAACATTGAAAATAGTATTGCATTATACTAAGAGATGTATCAATCTCAGTTCTCCAAGTATTTTTCCAGAACTGCATAGCCGAACAAAATGCATAAATGCTGAATCCTTCACAGTTTAAGGAGAAGACATAATAATGATCAATGACTATGTTGAATAATTACAGGATGATGGTAACATAAAATGGAGAAAAGTGGATCTATGGATTTAACACCTGTAAGACATATGACTGTGTATTGAATGGGCATCTGGAGCAGAATTAACACCTGTAAGACATATGACCGTGTATTGAATGGGCATCTGGAGCAGAATAATGGAATGTACCTTGAAATCTCAGTCTTAACTTTCACCAGTTTATTTAATTAATTTAAAAGTGTTTTTTTTTTTTCCTAGTAGTAGTACTAACATAATTGTGATTAATGAAGCTAGTAAATAATTGAGGATAATAAGTAACCTGCTATGTTCTATATCATACTTTTTTATTACTGGGACAGAAAAGTGGCATTGAAATGCAGCAGACTTCAGAGAAACAAATAAACTGTGGTGGTGACAGAATTCACCCTGTGAATCCTGTGTGGTGACAGCATTCTTTCATCTTTAACTTTTCCTTATAGAGAAATTATCCTTTTTTTTATTGTTGTTGTCATCGTCATCATTTTTGTTGTTATTAGGTATTATTTCAGACAATAGTAGGTTATTTCACTGTATCTTCCATTATTTAAAGGTTATCCAGTTTATGAGCAGAAATCATATCATTTGGTAGTGCATCACAAAAAAACAGAGCTAAGTCAGCAAGATACAACTGTCTAATATAAAAATTAAGAAGAGACAGACACCTTTATGGCTTTAGCTGGACTGCGGACAAGATAGTATCCAGTAGCATACTGTATGAGGAATTGCATACCAAGTTTGCTCCTCATCTTATAATTGGAACTGTGCATAGCTTCAAGTGGTGCAATGAGAGAAAACAGAGGCAACTGTGGATCATAAAAACAAAGTAAAACAAACAACTGACTAATTACTTAGAAGTAAGCAGGCAGTTAAATATTTATAGACTTGTGCAAGAATATTGACTTTAAAGACAAAAAAAAAGCGCATGCAGAAATAAGTAGGGAGATCCCTAACAAATATTTACTGGCATTACAACACATAAATTTATACTTTTGTTGACAGCTTTGAGTCTAAAGATGGGGAATGCATGCAGAAGCAAACAACACATACTTCTGATGACAATTTGAGAAATCTAACTATGTTACCTTGGATTCTTGAAAAATTGTCAGATCTAGTCTGTTTTAGATACAGGCCAACTTGTATGAACCACTACATAATTGGAGATTCAATCAGCTATGGAAATCCAGGAGTAGAAGATTGACTGAAAAAAAATGAAATGAAAAAAAGAAAGATGAATGGCTGGAGAAAGTGAATAAAATCTAATAGTTATGGAAGAAAATAATATTTTTTCTGATAGTAATAATTTCTACAACATGAGAAAATTAATATTGATTTATCACCTCTCTTTGCTATACTATTATTCTGGCTAGGTTTTCAAAATCAAAGCTTTGTTGAACTAAATCATGTTGATGGTGATATGCTAATGTTGCAAATCTTTGACAGTATAATGCAGATATAAGGCAATATAGATAGAGAAAATAAAGATATTAATAACAATACTGGAGCCTGTCCTGTTTAGTCTCTGGTAATGATGTGGAGGAGATGGCAGAGGGTATCCCAGTCAAGCTTACAGGTGAGATCATGCTGTGGGGGTGCAACTGATAAGTTCAAGGGCAAGGCTGGTTCAGAGGGAGCTACGCAGGCTGGAGGAATGGGCTGATGGGAACCTNTGCAGACATGAGTGAATGGAGGGTGGAGCGGAGTGAAGACACCGCGGCCAAACTCTATTGTACTCCCTGCAGAGGTGGTACCCTGATGGCACCATACAGCTGATGATAGTGTGATGTCTGGTGCTGGGACAACAGTGGTCGCAGATCAGTCCCTTCTGATAAGCTTTGCTCAAACCAATTCACAACCCCATCCCACTAAGCACCCCAATAAACAAGCTATCTAGATTCTAGATTAACTTGGGAGACTTTTTGGAAACCAATGAATAACAAAAGCGAATATGACTAGAGTCACTCAAGCTTCACATGAATGTACAAGAAAATATATAAAAGGCAAACTAGTAGAAGAAGGAAAAAGCAGCAGCAGGAGAAAGAAGAAGAAGGAAAAGCAGCAGCAGGAGGGGAAGAAGAAGAAGGAAGAGGGAAGATTCCATCGTAACTGCTGGGTCAGTCAACGTGCTGATCCCCCTCTCTCCTCCCCTCGGGTAAGAACACTGCCTGCGGAGACTCGAGACTGAGAGCCCTCTCCCATCTTCTGGGGTGAGTGATGATTGCACATTGGTAGCTAAAAACCCTATGCTGTAGTAGAGAATTTCCTATACTGACATCCGAAACCTGCTTTGGAAATGTTGCATTTGAATAAATCCTGTTGTTTGTGAACTTGACTACTTGTTTGGGGGAGGGCAATCGGACCTACAGTTGACAGACTGTTCGTGAATCCGATATTGTCAGAATCGAGCTTATAGTAGATTATACTGTTTGGGAACTCAATTCGCTCCTAGGAAGGCAATCAGACCTACGGTCCTCAGACTGTTCGTGAATCCGAAATTGCCAGAGTCGAGCTTATAGTTGATCATACTATTTGGGAACTCGATTCGCTGCCACCACTACGGCTTTCAAACTGCAACATTTTCCTTGACAAATATAGATAGAGAAAATAAAGATATTAATAACAATACTGGAGCCTGTCCTGTTTAGTCTCTGGTAATGATGTGGAGGAGATGGCAGAGGGTATCCCAGTCAAGCTTACAGGTGAGATCACGCTGTGGGGGTGCAACTGATAAGTTCAAGGGCAAGGCTGGTTCAGAGGGAGCTACGCAGGCTGGAGGAATGGGCTAATGGGAACCTAAGGGGTGCAGCAGAATCCAACGTAACATATTTCTCTACTGCAGGACTAACACTCTGCATAGGTACAGGCTGGGACAGACTGGCTGGAAAGAGTGAGCCGAACATGAGCCAGCAGTGTGTCCAAGCAGCGGAGGTAACCAGCAGCATCCAGGCCTGTATTAATGGGAACACAGACAACGAATCAAGGATAGGGATTGCTCTGCACAAATGTGACTATGTCTATCATGTTAAGTCCAGTTTTGGATCTCCCTAGCACAGAATATTTATCAATAATATGGAGAGAGTTCAGTGAAGGAAGCAGAGCTTGCCTAGGAGTGGGTTACCACGAAGATAGAGGCTCTTCACAGTGGTGCATGGTGAGACTACGTGAGATATAAGGTGATAAACTGAGATGAAATACCTTCAGTCTGGATATACCCAAAAGCTTCCTTACCGTGAGTAGTACGGTAGGGCAGTAGAAAAGGCTGCCGAGAGAGGATGCAAAGACTCCAGTATGAAATTAGTGTATGATTATTATCTCTGATGGGTATATACAATATTGCTTACAGTTAGCAAAAGGGAAGAGGGAGTTTCATTTATTTGATTGCTTAATATAATCCATTAAAATTGTTTTAAACCTTTTAGAAAACTGGAGGCAGAATTATTGGTAAAAGTGATGTAGAGTGTTCTTTGTGAATGAAGGAAAGCTGAAAGTTTACTGTGAAAAGATATTATTTTCAGTGTTTCATGTGCTTTCACACATAAACTAAACTCTTTTCATATAATCTAAACTATATATTTTTCATATAATCTAAAATCCTTGGGTGAATACGTAGGTTCGACTTTAATCAAACTTAACCAAAATTAGGCAATGACCCTAAGATGATCCCAAAATAAGGCAAAAAGCACAGATTATCCCAGATGGTCCCAGATGGAAAAGTTAAATGCTTTTAAAACAACAGTTCAAAAAAAGTTATCTCTGCAATAAAGATTATTTCATTTCTGATGAGACAAGTGTTCTCATAAAGGGACAAAAAAGACCAAACAGTACATAGAAGTTTTTTAAAAATAAAATTTAATTTTCCTGGGAAGACAAAAAACAGATTTGGTAGGTAACAAAAACTAAAATATGCGTAAAATTGGGCTGCTAGCCCACTCTATTATTGTCACTGTCAGAATAACAGAGGTAAAAAAAAACAAAAGAAGAAAAAAAAAGCCCATTACATGTATCTGAAACAGAAAGAGTGTTACTATTTAAATTTCTGTTGTTTTTGGTACATCTACAACAAGATCAAAGGTCACCTTATTTTTTCTAATTTTCATCATTGGAAGCACACAGATTGATTTTACAGATATGGTAAATAAAACTATGTCACACGTACCTGGCAAACAATTTGAAATAGAAAAAAAAAAAAAAAAAAAAAGCTATAAGCATGAGAATTGAGCCAAAATGTGCAAGTTTGGCAAAAATAATCTGGGCAAAAATGGGTAAATTTTTCCACTGAATCATGATAAATTAAAAGAAAAAGGCAAGAAGTATATATTAAATCAACAAATCAAGGTCACAATTATATCACTTTTATCACTGAAGATAACATGTATTAATAAAGATGATTGATCCAATATTTGGCAAACAAAAAAGGTGGTCTGGGACTTCAATCTACCATGGGATAATGAATGAGCACACACCACTGCTTGTTCAGCAGAAAGTGACTAGATAGTTTAGTAACTACCTTAAAATGGAAGGACAAAATGGATCCTCTTATAGATAAGAGGGTTGGAGTTGGACTAGATGACCTCTAGAGGTCCCTTCCAATCTTAGGCATTCTATGATTCTATGATAAGCAGCATAAAATATCAAATATATGTTAAATTGAATATTCTTGTTCAGAATAATCTGAGATTCATTAATGAAAAATGTGCAAATGTTTGCCTTTTGATAATGTTAAATTTCCAAGGAAGTGTAAATGCTATACAGTAAGGAGTAAATACTCAAAAAAATGGGGCCAGTTCTAGGTTAAAGAGATTTGACTGACAGAGCAATGATCCCGTGTACTAGCATCACTTATCTAGCAAAATTATAATATGCATATATCCATTTTTATCAAGCAATGTAAATGAAGCAATTCTGTCCAAGGATAACTTTTTCTAGCTTAGCTTATATTGCTGGGATAGGTACTCCAAAAATCTTGTTGACTAGGAAATGAGCCCCATTTCTCAACTTAAAACCTCTTTTGAATTTATTGACAGGTATAGTGGGAAGCAAAGGCTTTAGAGTGAAGGCTCTACATTCTAATTGTAAAAAAGTATTTATGCAAGAGAAGAAATGGCATAGATAATCAAAGTATAGATATCTGTACTGATATTGAGTAGAAGAGTCATATTTGAATGAATCCAATCTCATTCTCATAGGAATATTTAGGGTACAGGGGTGGGGGGTTAGAAACAAAGCAAGCAAAAAAATGTAGAACATAAACAAAGGGTGAATATACTTACAGAGACAAGATCTTTATTCTTGAGCAGAATTGTTTTAAAGGATACCCAGCAACAGCTCTTACCAATGCACAATTCCTATTTCTGCCTGATTCATGTATTTTTGTCTTTTTGTGATATGTTCTGTACGTGGATCACCATCAACCTCTTGAGAAAGAAGAAATTACCATCAATTTTCTAATATCTCTACATCACAACATAACTAAGAATACTGTAAGCTAAATTCAGAATTTCATACTGAACTTCCCAAACTGTAGGTCAAAATCCTTGGAAACAGATGCCTAAAATTAGGCACACAAATAAGTTTCAAAAGTGCTAGGGATTACACAGGGCATGTTAGCATCTATACTGGATATTATTGACCAGAACTTTCTATGATGAAATGGACATTTCTCTGTTGAGAATTTTTTTTTCAGTGAAAAGTAATTAGTGTTTGATTAAATCCTAAGGCAAGATGGTTTGTTTTTATTGTTCTTTGACTATAGAAGTTGTTACCTATATTATCTATATAAATGTCTAATGTTCTCTTTGAGTTCTGCTAGGCTTTTGGTACCGTTAGCATCTCAGTAATAAACTAGAATATATTTAGCAAAGCAAAATAGAAGAATTCTATTATTCCTAGAAGAATCTAAAAGGACTCTTAGACTGTTTTGACTGTTTGGACAGAAAGGCTATAAATATGGGGAAAAAAAAAAAAAGGATAAGTGAAAAAAAGGGCTATTAACTTATGATGGTTGTAATTTTGTGGGCATAACTGAAACCTGGTGGGAAGATTCTCATAACTGGGATGTCGATACAGATTAGCACAATCTATATAAGAGATGTGGAGATGTATAGCTATGGAGCACATCGAAAGTGCTCCATAGCTATCTCAGCAAGCTATAGATTAATAGAGCCAAAGTAAATTTCTATGAACTGAAATACAAAGACTGGAAAAAAGAATGAAATGATAGAGTGTGATTGATATAGCTGATAAGGATGAGAAGAAAAATAGAGCAAGGTCAGTTCAAATAACTTTTGCATGTTGAAAGACACAGGAAATCTTTTATGCTTAGAGAAAAGGATATTTGTTGGGCCATAAATACAGGAAACATGAATGGAATTTTCAAGTTCTTTCCAAAATAAAAGAAAATCTTGTGTCTCCTTCTTGTAGAAGGAAACTGACTTCAGTGTCAAGCATTTGAAATTTATCCCAAATAATGTGCAACTCAGTGGCATGTTTAAGAAATCAAATTTTAATTAAAACAAACAAACACTGTTAGGGTATAATTCCTATTTTTCAAGTACAATCTGCCTCTTTCCTCTAGAAATGTTGAAATTAACATTTGACTCCTTGTGACCAATTTACCAAAATGTCCAGTATCACTACAATCATGGACTTAGCTTGTAACTAGCAATCCATTCTTTATTTATCACTATATATTTTAAAGTAAAAGTTTTATATTTCTTCTAGGCATTTCTTCAGTGTGTTTTCAGTCACACAATGGAAATACCGCCTTTTAATGAATAATTATCTCCTTTGCCATTAAATAATTAAAATGTAAAATATTTTAATCTACACTTATTACTGCCCTAACTGAATTAGATAAATATTTGAGTAAAGCCAAGCTTATCTATACTGAAAGCATAGGCCAGAGTAAATGTGTCCTAAGGAAAGGAAAGGAAAGGAAAGGAAAATAAATAAAAACAAAAGAAAAGAAAAGAAAAGAAAGGAAAAGAAAGGAAAGGAAAGGAAAGGAAAGGAAAGGAAAGGAAAGGAAAGGAAAGGAAAGGAAAGGAAAGGAAAGGAAAGGAAAGGAAAGGAAAGGAAAAACAAGTCACACAAAAAAGTAAAGATGAGTTTGGAAAGTATCTCAGGAAATCATTTAGTCCACTCCCACTCCTGCTGAAGTACTTTTTGAAGTATGAAGTATTAACGTGAAGTATGTTGCTCAGAATCAAGGACAAATGGATTTTGAGTATCTCCAAGGATGGAGACTCCACAGACTCTTCAGGCAACCATGTTCTAGTGATCAGCCACCCTCACAGTAAGAAATTGTCTTTGTATGATCAAGTGGATCACTGTATTTCAGTTTGTGCCTTCTTCTATTAGTGAGATCTCCTAGAAAGTTTGTCTCCATCCTCCTGAAGCCTTCCTATTAGGCATTTATAGACCTGCCCCCAGAGCCCTCTCTTCTCCAGGTTGAACAGTTCCAGCTCTCTCAATAGCTCCTTATATCACAAATGAGCCAGTCCCTTCACCATCTGTGTGGTCAATTGTTGAACTCGCTCTAGTATGTCCATGTCTCCCTTGTACTGGAGATCCAAAAACTGTACACAGTACTCCTGAGGGGGCCTCCCCAGAGCTGAGTATAGAAGGGAAGGATCATCTCCCACAAACTGCTAGCAATGACCTTTTAGTGCATCCCTGTAGATTGTTAGCTCTCTTTTCCATGAGGCTGTATTGCCCACATTCAACTTGATGTCTACTAGGAATCCCATGGCCTTCTCTGCAAAGACATCTATCTTTCTGCAGTCAGGTTGACTAAAATTATTTTCGCACATCAGCTTGGTACTATTAAAAAGAACAGAAGCAAAGAATGCAAAATATATTAATTTGCTTATGTACACTTTTATTTTTCTGGAAAGGAAGATCTCATTTTTCTGAAACTGTACTAAAGACACCAGATTTACAGTAATTTTAGCATTTTACAGATGGACGATGATATGTGGAAGAACCACATAACATATGTCCTTCTGGGTGCTACTAGGTATTTCTACTTGTGGTTGTACATAAACGAGAGTGAATTTTGTACTAACTACCTCCTCTACAGATATGCAGTCATGTCATCCGTAATATTCTGAGCAATAGAGTATAGACCATTATGTAGTCATATATAATTCTGAGTATAGATTATATAGTCATAAGTACTGTAACTTTGTTAAAGTGATTTAAATAAGACAGCCAAGAAGATTCTATAGAAGTAATGTTGATTGAAACCGAAAAGTAATAAGGAATTATTAAGTGTTTCAGTAGACATAGTGACTATGGGTAAAAAAAATAGAAAGGTAGGGACATCCCAAAATATTTTCAAATAAAAATATGTTGCAGATATGATGGTAATGTTCATAGATATTTACGTGTAAATCAAATAATAAAAAGACAATATCTGAAGATGAGAATCCTATTTTATATTTTAAATCAAAACAGATTAGGATTTTACTTCCAAATTTTTCCAAATTTAGGATTATACAGCCTGTTATTTCCACATCTGAAATAATAAGATATTTCAGAAAATCTAAGAATAGTCAGAATAGCTATATCAGAATGGTAGGTTGTTTCAGAACTCTTTTTCTTATTCATTTCCCAGAATATGTCTTCCAAGATCACAACTAGCCCTATAGATTTGTTTCCCTCCTTAGCTCAATAGGTTTTTCAGATAATAGCTTGAGTACTTTAAAAAGCTACATACAATGTCGACATTCTTCTTTTGTCTTTTTTTCCACAATTATTTCCCAAGTATTTTGAGCTTAACTGTAAATGGCCTGAAACAGAAGTGTCTCAGAGATTTCTAGTAGTGATAAGCAACTACAATTGCTGTTTTAGTTGAAGGGAGATACCAATTCATGATACTTCCTTCAACCAAGGCACTTATCTGTGCACTTGAGCTTAGATAATGTTACGGAACTTCATCTGTGCTTATATGCTGGACAACAGTCTCTAGTACTACTTGACATTTCCAGTGGAATTAAAGCCACCCAAGTCTCACTGCAAGACTTGCGGCCTAACATAATCTCATCCCAAACAAATAAATGGATATAGAAGTGTACTAGATTGATATGTATGATCTATCAACTTGTTTAACTCAATATCTTACCTATCAATATCTATCTTAAATTATATTCATTAAAGTTAGAAATGGGCCAGTAGCTGTAAAACTACACTTTCGTATGTTTTTTCAGCATGAGGAAACAGATATCCAATAAATTAAAATATAATTAAAATAATTTTACTTAATTTAATTACAATTAAATAAAACTTTATTTAATTGAAAGTTGTTATGACAATACAGTATAACTAAACATGTTTATTAGTCAAGAAGATAAAAATAATATACAGGTCTAAATTTGCAGTGTTCTAAATAAAATGAGTTGCCAATATTTTATCTCTTAAGAAAAATATGAAATAAAACATTTAAAGGAGTGGTATTATCCAGATCTTTCTGAAGAAATTGCTAACAGTCTCTCTATTTAAAATGACAGTGCAAGATTATGATAGCTGTCATTTAGTAACCAGTATTTCTTCAAGCATTTCAAAATCCCACCTAATCTTTATACAGAAGCTGTTTAGACACCTGAATTCCTCTGCAAAACTGTTGTTCTGTTCATTTTTGTTTCTGCTCCCTTTAGCTGACTTTGATGTAGTTTAAACTTTTGACTTCTTTCATAGCTTTGTCCTACTCGTCCATTTTGATATTTCCTGAAAATTAATTTGTCTACTATGTTCCTTTTTTTTTCTCATTTTTTTATGTTTTAAATGATATATGTTTGTTACTTCTGTCTTCTCTACATTCATTCATTAACTAAATATATGATATACTTACAACGTGATAACTCACTTCCCGATAAAAATGTGATTTGGCTTGTATCCATCACCTTTGTTTTCTCTAATTTTTAAAAAATATATGAATATGCATTTCAAGAAGAAAAATAGATTGTTTATTTAAGGGAAAGGACATTTCAAGCATTTATTATTTCATACTGGTGAATAAGAAAATAATTTCTTCTCACTAGAGAGGCAAATGACCTCTGAACTGAACTCCGAGTCAAAAGACAAAACAACTGAAACAATTCATAATTTTGAAGCAAGTTTGCCAGTTTCTTTGAGAAGAAGCTCTGATCCTCAGAAGACTCAGTGAAGTGCTTTTGAAGACAGACATTTTTAAAGGTGGATTTTAATGATAATGGGATAGTTTTTCAGAACAAGTTTAGCAAAAATGGGATACAGTACACTGTGTTATGTAGCTAATTTTATCTGAGAATCCCAACATGTTGCCTTTGCAATATAATACCCTTCAAAATTTCCTGATTATTTGACAGTAAATTGAAGGTGAAATCTGCATGGAGATCTAAAGAATTACTGAAGCTGATATATTTTCATTGCCACAGGCTTGAATTTGAGAAATGCTGTTTTTGCTGGAATTCATTTTTCTTTCTCTTATTGTCAAATCTAATGCTACAGGAAAAGAATTTGATTCCTTTTCTTTACAGTTGATAAAAATATACCTCTCATGTTGTTGAATCTTAGCATATTTAATCATAATCATGGCCTGTCAGTAGGCCTCCCTTTTTAAATGATAAAGAGCATTTGATTATGAGTTGAAAAAGTTCACTGCTAATAGAAATAATTTGGCTTCTGATGCTCTAATAATAGAGAAAAAATGCGTAGAAAGGCTGCAATTCCAACAACCTGTTGTTTTTATTGCTATTGGAGTGACAAGTGAAACTTTCCTATCCGCTGAACGATAGAAACATTTCTATGGCTCTAAACTCTTTTCATAAGCATACCACAACCAAGGGGAAAAATGTCAAACAGCATTTGTCATCCATCCCATGAATTATTAAATTCTGTCTCCCTCACTGCAAACAGATGGCAGGCAGCCATTCTGTATGGCAGGAGTCTCTAAAATGTCAGGTGAGAATTGCCAAAGCAGAGGGAAATAATGCCGCATAAAAATTGATCTTTAAAGGAAAATTCTTGGCAGAAAATTTAATGGAGTAACTGATACAAGACTATATGACAGCTCTAGGCTACCAGAGAATCTCCCTAGGCTTATTAGCAAGTATTTTGGCTCAATAGAAACAGATCAGTAGCTTGAAACACTTGCTTCTGAGGTCCTTACATCTATGCAATTTGTAGCTTAGTGGTCTAATGTCACACCAGATTTAGTCTGACAGTCAAAAAAAAAAAAAAAAAAAAGGGCCAAAGCTATTCAAAAGTTCCATCACTGATCCATGATCCATGGGTCCTTATTCTCAATCAGGGGCNAAAAAAAAAAAAAAAAATTGGGCCAAAATGTTCCATCACTGATCCCTGGGTCCTTATTCTCAATCAGGGCCTGGAGTACATTTTGTATGTGCTTGGAGAAGACCTCGCATTCAATCTAACTTCTACTTCCAGAAGTTCCAAAACTTTCTACGAACTGAGTATGGTAAGTGAGAACAATCAGGGCTTTTATTACTAAACTGGACAAAAAATATTCAGATTTTTCACTCAGTTTCTTCTATAATGGATGGTGAGATGGACCTGGGAACTACCTTGAAATATTTTGGATGAGCCTATTTCATTCTGCTGACTCCAGAGAGAATGGAAAGACATGTTGTACTCTTCTGCCCCGAGCACATCCACCTTCACCTCTTGCCCCATCTCCTTAACTATGAAATTTTATCTGTATATTAGAATGATTAAATAATACATACCCTGTCCTGGACAGTCAAATGATGTCATTAGAACTGCTCAGCAGAACTGATGGATCAGTTAGCATTGCTAATCATTGCCTCGAGGGTGATAACTCTGAAAATAAATCAGTAAATATTGCTACACGATGGAGACTTATATTCCATTCTGTGAATTTTCAACACATTCAACATCATGCTTTCACATTATCCTGTGAATTATTTTAGTTCATTTTTCTTTCCTGCTAAAGAATATATTGTGATTGTTTAACCAACCCTAGACTACAAAGTGTGGTTTAACATTTGAGGAGCTTTCTTGCACTGAATAATAAAGACAACATTATGATAAACCTAAGCATCACGGTGTCTTAAATATGTTAAATAAATTTAATGAAATCTGATTTTTCGAGTTTAGAATCTGTTAATGTAAATTTAAATGTGAATGCACTAAACGATCTTGAAGGTTAGTTTTAGGAAACAAGAGGTGAGAAAAAGACAACTTCAAAAAGACCTTGCTAAATTACACTTTAATTAGCAAATTTAATTCATACCACCGAGCACATTTTGGAGTGTGAAAGTTGATGACCAGGAATATAAGCATTTGGGCCAGGTTGGATGAGTGTATATAAGATTAAACTTCTGTTTCATTAGACAATTCTTTTTATCATTTTTAAATGATGCTGTATTTGAAAAGAGAGTTGACTGTGTATTTGGGGGATTGGACTGGGAAAAAACATGCATTTGAGATGCCTTGGTTGGAGCTTTTCACAAAAAATGGAAGATGCCTGAAGGATCCTTGCCCTGCCCAGCTCTACCAGGAAGCCTCAGCAAGAGCAAGTTACAGTGCTCAGGGCATCGTCCCCAGCAGGTTGTGGTGCGGTTGCAGCTTTAGAGGACATACTTGATTCTGAGACCTCCAGACTTTTCAATGTAGCACCTGATTATAATGCTCCCTGGTGCTGCCATGCTACCAGCACTCAACCACCGTGAAATTAAAGACACATAAGTGCAAGGAGCAAGGCTTTGGAAAACACGCCATCAAGAAATGACAGCAAACAGTTAATAATAAACAATAATAATGATTGCTGTAAAATATTGAATGGAACATATGGAGAATAGAAAAAAAATACAGAAGAAACATGCTCATGTATAAATAGACTGAAAAAACTGAACATAAGAGGAACAGGAACCATCTTTAACAGATTCTGCATACAGTGATTACAGGGAGCAGCCAAGGAAGAGATGTCAATGTACCTAATTTTATGATGTAATCAGTTTTATTTTCTCTGAGAAGTAAAATAATATGTCAGCAAAAAGGAGATGATAAAACATAATACTAAATTAAGAGTAGTAACTCTCCAGAATAGGTAATATTCATTCAAAAGATACTAGGGAACCTTAAAAAAATCCTGATGACATTAAAACACACTGACAGAATCACATAAGCCGAAGGAGGATCTGTAGCGCACACTGGCCAGGTGACCAGTCCAAGCAGACGGGAAGTATCCTGGATGAACACTCCAACATGGTCCCACTGCTTGACATATACAGAGCCGTGGATAGATGGACATGGAAGATTGGAGCCATGAGAACTGAAATAAAGATAACATATACAGAAAGATAAAATCCTTTGGAAAAAAAAAAAGAAGACAAACAAGAAACAAATGTCTTAATCTTTTAATTAAAGCTAGTGTATCACTCAAAAATGTAGGCAAAAAGTTTGAACAAAGAAAGCATTTGAAATCTGTCCCATATTAGCTGGAAGAAGGTAGAAATAAGTTATCTTTATTCAGTGATTGGGTTGTAGAAATAGCTTAAGAAAATTAAAATAAGGCTAATGTAGTGAGCTTTCCTTGCAAGTCAATGCAAGGAAAGCTCAGTCAGTGTTGTCATTTCTTTTGATAACTTCCTTATGAACTGTCAGGCATTAGGACCTATCCTCCGAGGACTAGCAAAGACCCATACATTTGATGACATTGTACAGGTCTCTAAGGAATTGCTTTTTTATGATTTTATGATTCACTTCATAAAATTTTGACTGCAGGACATATCTGTGGAAATATGTTTTTTTTTTTAATCTTATTATTATAACCACTAGCTAGTGGGGAATAATGGGAACCTCCTCAGCAAGAGGAGCACACATCTCTGCCAAAAGGCTGGCCAACCTGGTGAGGAGGGCTTTAAACTAGACAAGAAGCGGGGAGAGTCACGCAGACAGGGCAATCAGTACCAGGCAGCCAAAGTCAGATTGCATCCAACGGGAGTATGGTAGGGGAAAGTGAGGATAGGAAATGATTAT
>VWPW01024785.1:0-30964 GCA_013389825.1 Crypturellus undulatus | reverse complement strand
TGCTGCGTGGAGACATCTGTATTCGGAGCAAACCCTGTCTCCGAAAGGAACATCCCCTTGACTTGCATCCCTTCTAACTCGGGTGCGATTCCGCAGGTTTCCAGTATGTTTGAATTTGGGTATGGAAAGACAACCCAGAAACACGTGAGATCTGGAACACTGGCCTGCAAAGCCCTGTGAGGTTCTATGGGGAAGTCACTCTATAGTGCAACCATAGAGTTATGGATGCAAACTGTTCATGTCATTTCAGTACTAGAGCTGAAAAACATGTCAAAACAGATGGGTATGTTGTTAAATGAAAGTTCCTTGCTTTTTAGTCAGTCATAGATTCTTCTTTCTTTTTTTTTTCTTCACAACAGACTGAAAAAAATGTTTTCTTAATTTAATATAGGAATATATTGTCATTATAATATTTCATTTATCCCTAGACTAACGGAGAATGTACTGTACATATTCCAGCCACAGTGCAAGTTTTCCTTAACTGCCTGTATATAAGCTCCCCTCTAACTTCCCTCTACAGGAGATTTAGTTTTCATATTAACTCATTGCAGGATCTTTTATGAGCAATGACTGTCAAACTGTGCTTGTCTGCACATTTGTGCATGCTCATATTGTTCTCATTTACACCAACTTCAGTTCCCATCTCAATCTTATTTTTCCCCATGCTGTTTTTTCCCTAATACACCAACAGTTGTTTTAAACTTATTTTGAATAAACAACCTTCAGTGGTTTAGACAAACCAAGCCAATTTGGAGCAATAAGTGTTACTAGATATGCACAGGATGCAAACAAAAGAATTCCCCAAATGTATTTAAGTGATTTTCTTCCTACTTTTTTAATATAATATTTGTGGGCCAACTGTGGCAATAACTGATAATTTTAATACAAGATTACATAATTCCAGTTAACCGATTCTTTAGAGAAAAATTACACTGACAATGTCTTTTCATTTTGTTCTAATTTTATTAAAAAAAAAAACTTGATAATCTAGATGTAGGAAAAGAAAATAATTTGAATCCCCAAGTTTTGAAACTCATTTAAATATTTCATCTCCCTTCTGCTTCCAAATATACTTTCCTGGCAGGTTCTTGCTTTTCCTTCTCCAGCTTTCGAGGTTTACCATCTTTCTAGCTGACAGACTAAACTGAAGTTTTCTTCTGAACCTGCTAAATGTTTGGAAAAAGATCTCTACCATGACATGAAGGATCTTGCTCAATTTTTCATGGCACTTAGCACTCTGACTTAGCAGTGCTACAAATGGACTCACGGAGTCTGTCAGAAGTCTCCACATGGAAAGATCAGTTATTAGGTCAGGATTGTATTTTGAAATCTGAACTAGATTTGGAAATGCACCAAGGTTGTTAAACTTCATTATTATCTCTCTCTCCTTTGTTTTTTTCTCTCCTCTGCCATTGGTAAAATGATAAACTGCTTCTTCAGCATGGAAATGCCAGTGTTGACTTGAAGATAAGTTTTTGGAGATTGATGATATTTATTATATATATAGTGGATAATAGCTGATCAGTCCACATTTTGAAATAAGTATGGTCTCCCAAATAGAGTTTACTTAAATAATGAAATGGTTAAACACTGCTCTACAGTTCTGCAATTAGATGATTAAAAGTAGATTAGCAGGAAAAAAAAAAAAAAAAAACTTTGGGGGCTGCATTCGGTATGCATTCGGTATACAAGGCAGGAAATGATGGGAGCTGCCTCCTGCAGGATGCGGGAATCTGTTCATCCCTCGCCATGGATCATGCCTGGTTCGGCTGAGCTGTCTCCAGCTGCAACTTAGAAATGGTGACCTTAGTGGTCTTGTAATCACAGAGTAAGAGTTTTCCACTTCTGAATGATGGGGCTACCTGGCTCTGCTGGGAGAGCTGACGCAGCTCGTACGGCCCACAGGGCTTGCTGGTTTCAGAGCCTGCAAGCTTCTCTAGCTTGTTTTTCTGGGGAGCAAATAAAAAAGGTGAGACACCTGAAACAACCTGCCTGAATGTACGCACCACTGAGCCCTCAGGCCATTTGTTCAATCACGCTGTACAGCTGCCTCTGAAAACAGTGAGCCAAATTGGGGCAGCTTTTTATTATTTATCTGTCTCTTCTTATGTTTGCTTCATCTTCTGTTGAATATATCACCTGCTAATTTACTTAATAAGTGCTCTTGTTATTCTTCCAGATCACCAATAACTGTGTTTAAAAGGCTTGAATGCTAGTACCAATCCTTCTGGCATGTCATAGATGTATTCTCAACTCCATCCTGTTACTATTTAGCTTCTCTAGTGCTCTAGCTGCTTTCTAAGAAGGGTGATGGTGCTCATTTCTGAGAGATATCTATGAGATATCATACATTGCCTTATAGTTGCAAAGTTAGGCTTTGCTTCAGTCAAGAAGCAGTGAATTTGATGAACCACTATGTTCTTCCAAACTCGTGGCTGTACGACCGCAGGGATGAGAGGTGAGGAAGGAGAGTGAGGTCCCAGTGTACGACATCTGAATGCACCCAAGTATTGCACTCGCTTGTGCTTCTGGTGCTGAGAGCATAGGGCACCCAGACCAGCGCTGCTCAGGGCTGGCATGGCTTATTTCCTTGCTGCACCTCGTCTGCAGCAGTGTTCCCATCTCCAGAGAGCCTGCCCCAATGGTGTGGAGTTGCATTGCACTGCAGTTGTACCTATATAAATCTAGAGTATCCTAAGAGATCCTTGACTCTTGCAAAAGCAAATTGAGGCCGGTCGCGCACGTGCCTCGTCCGGGTCCCCCGGTCGCCGCGGGTCGACCGCGCTGGGACGCTCGCTCTATGGGCCCAGATGCCGTGTCGCCGGGGGAGGCGACAGTAGCGGCACCTCCTCGCTCAGGGTCCCGCATCCAGATGGTCAGGTGAGGAGAATGCGATAGGCCAGCCGCCCTCACGGGTCGGGGGAGGCCGGCGTGGACTACCGAAAGACGACTCGATACGAGTTCCAATCAGCAGCCGCTTTATTCTGGAAACGCACAACTTATATAGGGCAGGTAAAGGGGAGGAGAAGAGGGAGGAGAGGGTCACTGGATTGGATGTACGCTGGTCTTGTGATCCCTGCGGTCCGTGGAGCTTCGTAGGTGGGCGGTCTGTTGGCTGGAGCAGATTGCTCCGACCCTCACCTTCGGGATTCTGGAATGTTCTGGAGTGTTCTTGTTAGGTGTAATGAGTGCGTTGGCCCAGGCTTTCAGCCGGACTGGGCATGCTCCGAGAGCAGGGTCACCAGGAGGTCACCAATACCCCCTATGTACGTGCTTGTTTTACATCAAACATACATTTTCTTCCCAAAACCCTCCTGTACCTAATTCCATATTTCCCTACAGCAAATCATTTACAAACTAGACGTAAGGGTGACTTGCAGCCTGCTAGAGAGCAAAGGATCATATTCCACTGCAGGTGATTTCCCCATCTTCCTTGCATGCTTGCTTGCTTGCTTTCTTTCTTTCTTTCTTTCTTTCTTTCTTTCTGAATGATGATCTGTTATTTTAATAATATTCAAAGGTCAATTTTGCATGTGGTAGTTTAATTCTTCCTTCCTCAAATTAATATTATTTTTTTCCTTCTCCATGCCCCAGTCTTCTGGTGTCTACCTGATTGTGCATGAATTTTCAGAAATAATTGCCAGTAGTTCAGCAGGAGGAGAGGCTGAGGGAGCTGGGCTTGTTCAGCCTGGAGAAGAGAAGGCTGAGAGGGGACCTCATCAGTGTCTATAAGTGCCTCAAGGGAGGCAGTGAGGAGGATGGGGCTGGCCTCTTTTCACTGGTGGTCACTGACAGAACCAGAGGAAATGGCCATAAATTGAAGCATAAAAAGTTCCACGGGAACTTAAGGAAGAACTTTTTGACAGTGAGGGTGACAGAGCACTGGAACAGGCTGCCCAGAGAGGTTGTGGAGTCTCCTTCTCTGGAGATCTTCAAGACCCGCTTGGATGCAGTCCTGTGCCACGTGCTCTAGGTGGCCCTGCGTGTGCAGGGGGGTTGGACTAGATGACCTCTAGAGGTCCCTTCCAACCTTAGGCATTCTATGATTCTATGAAGTTCATTAACTGATTCCCTTAAGACCCTCAGATACATGTCATCCAGACCTGAAGATTTGTATATTACTTTTTTTGCAAGCATTCCCTTACCTGGTTTGTTTTGTATCAACAAATATATCGATAAGTCTTTGTTATTTCTAATTGTCAATATCTATTTTGGTGGATAAATTGATTATAAAACTTGCTCATTTGGCAGTCATTATTCATTTTACTTCATTTATTAATGGAACCACTTTCTCTTTGGAGTTTTCTTCCTGTGATGCTCTGGACTTGTTAAAATATAAATCCAGTTTCACTAGCAATTGGGAAGACATTCTGCTCTTTTTATCACGTTTCTCACTGAAATCCATAAGTGATTCTCCATTTTTTCTTTGTACCTTGCTCCCACAAAGATACTCCTCCAGCAGAGAGTCTTTTCTCTCAGTGAATCCTTGAGTAGCCATATTGGCTGCCTTGCTGTTTATTTTGTTTTTTTTTTTAAATTCTGCAACTGTAGTCCTAGCATATTTTAGGATGTTCTAGCTGTCCCTCACACTTAGCATGCTGTTTTCATGTCTTTTTATTACACCACACTCCTAGGATTTCTCAAACACCCAAAGAATTAATGTCTGTCTTTGCTGTTTACTTTGTGCTACAACCTCTGCTTAATACTGTGTGTTGAATTGTGTTGTTTAAAATCACTGCCATTGAAATTAGTGGGCACAAAGGGTGTAAATATCTTGGAGTAGTCTTGCTTTAGTACAAAGGTGTCTTATTATCTGATTTTTGCAAACGGTTCCTTCTATCCAAAAAAAAACATGGTTTCTCATGCATTTAATTTAGCTTTATCTACTCTTAAACAGCACTGAGCTTGCAGACTTCAACAACATTTTTTCTCTTGTGAAAGACCTTATAGCCAAATCTGTCATCACCATTAGGGTGTAACTCCTCTTGCTTCTGTCCAATCTTATGGGCCTCCAGTATATAAATCACAAATGCATGACCTGCGCAGTGTTAAATTTTTTTTAGGTGTCTCTCTCTAGTAATGGTTGGATGTGAATATGTAAGGACAAAATTTAACCTTTAAATGAGTGTAAAGGGCCAAGGTAGATACTTGGTAGGCTATTCTTATTGCAATATTAATCAAGGAAAGAATCATCATAATCCTAGAAACCATTGTAGTGATTTTATCACCAGGGAAATTGTTCATCTGTCAGTAAGATTGTTACTAGGAAAGGGAAAAATAGAGAATGTTAAAAATGCTTCAGACCGCTGAATCACTGGGTCCCTCTAGACTCAGAGCTTGAATTGTGCCTTGCGAGGGGTGGGTTGAGCAGGGCTGCTTCAGGAGAGTAGCAAGTTAATCGCTTTCAGTAACACCAGTGCACGTGAGCTCCATCCCTCCCGGGAAAACGGGAAGAGTGCATGAGAGAAGGCAAGATAGAGGCAGAGAGAGGCTTCTTAAACTTATTGTTTCATCATTTTTTTTATTTCTGGATGGCCCTTTAGCAAAGGAAAAATGTTGATTAAAAAAAAAAAAAGAAGAAAAAGAAAAAAAAAAAAAAAGGCAGCCTAATCTTCACTACTTGTATATTCAACTAGTTTAAGCAGGCAGATGTTAATGAGCATGAATATGACATAGACATAAAGAAATGGATCAAGGCAGGAGGGAGTGACAGAGATGGGTTCATATGTCTGCATAGGACCCAGAAAGCCGTACATGAAGCCCCCTTTGCCTCGACATGATGCTCGTGTAGGCTGCAACATGGAGGCATGAGACGACCTACCTGTGTTGGAGTGTCCTCTGTGTGCATTACGATAGCATATTTCTCTGTAAAACATGCTTCTGTAGGTGACACCTTGGCTTACGGAGGTGTATGGTGGCTGTGGACAGCCACACCATAGTGTACAATGCAGGTCATGCCACAACCAAAGCTGTTTTGGGCAGGAAGGGTCTGTGGCACATGCCAATGGGAGAACTTTATCCCTGTGCTCTGATTGGGCACCTTGGTCTATGGGATGACCCTCAAGTAGGGGAAAAGCCTTGTTGATACTGTTACTGGTTGGATCTCAGCCGGGAAAGGGGCAGACTGTCTGCATTAGAAGAGCCATCTGTAAGACGCGATAGCTTACTGTCCAGTAAAGAGGATTTGCAAAACCATGGATGAATCTGGAGATGGAAAGCATTTGTATGAAAGATGCCTGCAGGAAATCTGTGTAAGATGTCAAGAATTGTCTCCGTACAAGGGACGGGGGGACAGGGGAGTCCATGTGTGTGTGTGTGTCGTGGATTGTCTTTGTGAGGGAAGCGGCGGCTTTACATGGAGGCTGTTTTGGAGGCGCATGTGTGATGGCCGCCGTGTGGCGAGCTAGGGGAGGCAAACATGGCGGCCAGCACCTGCACAAATGCATTTCTGCAGGGGAAGGCAGCTATTTCCAAAAAGGACGTGTGTTCTGGGCAAGAAGAGGTGCAGTCGGCACGAGAGAGTCTCCATCGGGGACACCGGTCGTGGCAGTGGCCTGCGACTGTTTGGTGGGTGTCTCTGGAGGAGCGGCTGTACTGTGTGCCTCTCCGCCCCCCGCTTTTTTTTTTTTCCTTTTTTCTTTTTTTCTAATCCTCCATTAGTCCAAACAAAATCAGTCTCCTGGAGTCTGAGAAAAGGGACGGAGGGGGGATGGGGAACCGATCGATGCTCGCCAAAGCTTCGGCCCTTTCCTCGAGTAGGAAGGGCCTCACTGGTGGTGGGGACAGAGCTGCCCACCCCCTCCGAGCAGTGTGTGCACTGGGGCCATTAGCGACTGAAAGGGCTGAAACAGGCCCCAAGTTCCCAGAAGAAAGATTCCCAAAGAAGTCGGGGAAGGTGGAGGGGGGAGCGGATGGGGGGGTATGAAAATATGCTGGCTTTTATCTCCTCGTGTGGGTAGTGCAAAAAAAAAAAAGCAACAGTGACAGTCTCATTGAACACCCAGGACGGATGATTTCGATTCATTTGGATCTATGTTTTTAAAGTTTCACACCACTGGTCTTTCATGTAGTGATGTCTTTAGCAGCCAGCGATCTGACATGAGCCTGCTCGGGTTTCCTCGGCAAACTCAGTGACATCGGACGTTATGCAACGGTCTCTGCCACTGAGTGTAGCTTTGGGAGTCTAAAAGTGCCCCGAAGGTGGTGATGAGCAACCAACTTGTTCTGAGAGAAAGCCGAAAATGCTGTGGCTAGAGAGATGGGTCAACACGCGTAAATAAATAAATAAACAAAATTAAATTAAAAGGTTCAGCGAGGAAATCGGTCAGGCAACCTCCTTGTGCGGATCCTCAAACACAGCAGGGCTGTGGGGAAAAAAATAGAAAAATAAAATAAAACCCCAAGAAATCCCTCCTGTGCCTCGCTCATACAGTGCAGCGCGCTGTTTGCAGCCACCGTGGAGCGGTTCTCAGGGAAAGGATCCTGTTTTTCCTGGGAATGCACATCCCCTGCCCTGCTCCCAGGGAACATCACTAATTGTTTTTCCCCTCTAGGAACTTCATCACAAAGTACAAATGGGACGTGTCACATCTAAAACCGCGCGGAGCTGCATAACTCTCGCTCCTGCAGGCAGTGCCGAGCAAGGTGCGGTGCAACAGCAGCTACTTGGCTGCATCCTGGCAAGCTGTGAGATGTGCGCACGTTTGCGGGGAGCCAGAGCTTACAAGGATGTGTGTGCACATATGTGTGCACGAGTGCGCGCCCTACACTCACTCGACAAAGTGTGGGGGAAAAAAAAAGTCCTTCTGGGGAAACTTGGAGGGAGATGTCATTTCTCATGGTACCATCGCCATGGCGCGCGCTTCCACATCTCTGCTCCATTTGGGCTCACATGTGTTTGCGAGTATTTCACTAGATCAGTGACAACTCTTTGCATAATTATATGCTCTGATCTGAAGGGAAAACTAACTCCCAAATTTCATGGGTCACCAAACTGCGACAATCTGTTTTATCGCGTATGCTAAGCAAAGCCTAAGGAACTATATGAAGTTTCTTGGGGAGTTTCTACTCAGAAATTTGAAGATTTGGTGCCTCTTGAATGGACGCAAAATCTCTCCGAGCTCTTTGTAACGAAATTCCGTTTGAAGACAAAACTAGAGATTAGCACGTAGATCTGGATTTCCAACCCACCAGCATTACTTCAAAGTAGATTCAGACAAGCAGCTTTACTGCATTTCTAAATTTCAACGCCTAAGAAGTACTGTAATTTGAACGGCGGAAAAAAAAATAATAAAAGTGGCCAAATGTGTCATTGCAGAAAGAAAATCACCTCCTCTCCCATCAAACCACCACCAGTGACCCGTGCACTTCTTAATTTCGTCCTCTTAGAGTAGTTTTTTATTCTATTCTTCCTAGTGAGCGGTGTTCCCCCACCCCCTCATCCCGCCCCCATAGGGACTAGTAGGTACTGGATGTAAATACAAGGAAAAAGTCATCTCCTGAGCTGCAAGGCTGGTTCCGGCGCATCCGTTGCACAATGTGCCCCAGTTACGGTGCACACCAAGTTGGGAACGCAAGCAGAACACGTCGTTACGAAGAGGAGGAAGAAGGAATTTAGTGGCAACAACTGACCAGCAGTAAAAACGCTGATGAGCGAGGATGGGGGGAGCCGCACACACACCCAACACTCTAGTCTGGTAGATATTTTTTTTAGCTGCCGTTTGGAGTTCTTGGCCAAACAGTGTTTGCTGACGCTTCCGCGCATCCCCGCGGGCGCGTAGGTGCCCTGCGGATCTCCACGCTCGCGGAGGCGGATACATGACCACGCTTAACTGAGTTGGTCTCCACGCAGTGACCTTGTTGCGGTTTGCAGGCTTGCGCTTAGGTCCCTCTTCGCCAGCAGACTTTTTTTTAAATCTTTATATATATATATTTTAAGCAGCAATATCATAGTGCATTTCTAAGCGCAGAGCAGAAAGAGGGGGGCAGCAGGACCACACAGCTGCGCAGTGCTGGAAAGGTGTGGGGGGACTGCAGGGAGAGGAGTTTCTGCGGAAGAACCTCCTGCCGTAGCACTAAAATCATCTCGTAAGCCTCCCCTCACCCCCCTTCTTTTACTTTATTTTATTTTTTTTATTATTTTCTACAGGAAGGGGGTTTCTAGCACAGTCCGACACAGGGAAAGTTTGACTTCGCTCCGTGTCTCTTGGGAGGTGGTGGTGGGGGGATGTTTTTACTCCTCAGTGGTTTGCAACAGACACAGCCGGCTCGCACCGCCTTCTCACCTTGCTGAAACAAGGTGCAGCATGACTAGAAACTACAAAAATAGGAAAAGAGAAGCGTCTCTCCGTCGCTAAGCGTCACTTTAGCGTCTCGCTAAAGGCGAAGCAGAGAGAGCTGGCCCGTCTGTGGTAAGGGCCGGATGTCTTCTTTTGTCCTGTCCACTCTTCTTTCCCCAAGCCTCACCTAACGCCTATTGCCTGGCAAAGGGCTGTCTCCAGGCATCTGCCCTCAAATGCTTTCTTTAAAGCTGCTATCTTGGTCAGGGTTAAGTAAACAACCTTCCCTGGTAGCTTCTCCCACTCCAACTCCCGGGATAGTTTTACTCCTCTCTCTGAGCGTGACTTGCCAAAACGATGAAATATTGTTGAGAGTTGTAGAATGAACAATTTGGGATGAGCAGCGCAACATCCAGGGATAAAAGTATCTTCCTACCCAGTGTTGTGCCCGGTCTGGCTTGTTTCCACGGTGCAGAGAAAGCCATTAACATCCCAGGGAACATGCAAATTTTTAGCTAGTTCTTCCTAGCAAATAGCAAGTGAACTGCTGCCAGTTGCTGTTGCCAGCCCTTGCTGATGCCTCCCTTGCACGTGTAACATCCACCTTCACTCCCGCAGAGCTTCTGTGCTAATTCAATTAGGAACGAGGTTTTGGTTCGTTCTCATGCCTAGTTGGGATATTCGAGAGATTTCCTCCTCTCCCCGGTTTTAATTGCGCTTTGAACGGAGTTTGGGAGATTTTAAGTGGTTTCCACTGTACTTTCTGTTAGTTTTGTGTACATCTATTCTTTGGGAGAATACCAGAGAGATGAACGATCGAGACCGTGGGGTGCTGTTTGTATTTCACTGTTTCCCGTGGGCTTCCTGCTCCACCAGTTGGTTACATCTGATCAAAGTGGCAACTGACCCCGAAAAGGGCAAGCACGACTGGTCAAAGGGCCATTAGAGACTCACCCGCCGCTCACCGCGACTCTTTCCGGGTACTCGGCGGACACGAAGGTCGACGTTTTTGCCCTCCTTTCTCTTGGGCAATGGGGCGCAGCCCGAAACTGTAGCCGTGTCCCGACGTGGCCAGCGCCTCGGCGCAGCCACCCGCCCGGCGCGGGTCGGGCCGGGGCCGGGACTGGGGCCAGGCGGGCCCTTCCCGACCTCCGCGGCGGGATGGGCAGCACCATGGACAGCGCCGGTCACCGCCTCCCGCACGGGGCGACCCAGCCGCACCTGGCGACTGGTGCCGCTGCCAGCCCCCGGGGTCCCCGAGGAGCAGCGTTGCCCAACGGGGCGGGCGCCGGAATCCCGGCCTCGGGGCTCGGAACCACCTCTCCCGGGCGGTTCCTTGGGTCAGTGCTGGTGTTTCAGACGGCTCCGTGCGGGCTGCTCCGATCCACCTGCCGGCAGCAAAGCCAAGGGAAGGGAAAAGAGGACCAAGCCTCCCGCTGCGCTGCCCCGACGGGACCCCCGCCCGGTCTGGCTGGCAGGGATCGCACGCCGCCCTTTGATGCCTTCGATGTCACTACTGCTGAACACCTAGCCCCCCCCCCCCCCCTCCGCCGCAGCTCGTGAGGCAGAGCTCTTGGCGTGGCTGCTGCCCTCAGGCAGGGGGGAAGAAGGGAGGAAAAAGAAAAGAGGTGGGGAAGAAAAAAAGTTCGTTGTTTATTAAACGCCTCTCGGCTACTCTTCGGTGTCCTTCGGCCCCTTCAGCGAGCGGAGGAGGAGCAGGAGGGCCACCGGGCTGTGTGTGAGCAGCTCCGGGTGCACTTGGGACTCGTCTCGGGACACACCAGTGAGCATCGGCCCCTGCCTGCAGACATCCGAGCCCCCGTCTTCCCGGGGACGGCGTTTGGCCCGGGCGCCCCGCACTTCGAGGATCCCCGCCCGGAACCCTCCCCCGCTCCGGGCCCACTGGAGGCGAGGGTGGCAGGGAATCCGTTTACTCCCTGTGCTGCCGGGAGCCCAGGAGCCCTGTTGTCTTCCCGGAGGCGGCTGCAGGAGAGATGCGCTGCCCCTCCCGCCTGCCCGGACGCCTCCCCGCATCTCTTGTGGACTCCTTATTTGATTTGATTTTCCTGGAAGGATGGAGGGGACTCCAAATGGCGAGTATCACCCTCCAGCCACCCTTCGTGACCATCCCCGTCGGGGCTGCACGGGGCGCAGAGGTGGCGGCTCCACCCCCACCCTCCCGGGGCCCCCAGCGCGGAGGACTTCACCCAACGACTTCGACACCGAGGGAGCCGCCCGCAGTGAAGGCTTCTCCACGGACACCCGAAACTGAAGACTTAAATATTTTACAACGCTGAATATTCATCCAGCAGAGTTGGTTGCCTTTGTCTTTTNTTTTTTTTTTTTTTTTTTTTTTTTTTTTTGATTTTTGAAGGTAAGATGGAAACAGGGCTGGGGTCTATTCAGCGCTTTTACTTTGAGCAGGAAAAAGTACCCCTCGATCTCCAGCGAGCCCTGGGTTCTCCGAGTACTTTGAAAGCGAATGGAAACGCTGGAGTTTCGGATTCGGCTCCGAAGTGCCTAGATTTAGTTGTGTTTTCTGTTTCTCTTTTTTTTTTCTTTTTCTTTTTTTATTATTCTCCATCTTTCTCTGTTTCTTTCTTCAGTCCCTATTACTCTGTGCGCCTTCCCAGGAGCCTCTCACCCTGAGCAGATTGCGACACCGTCACTTTCACTTCCTGACGGTTCCCGCGCACTTTGCCCTGCCCGCCCGCCCTGCGCCTCCTGGCCGGATGGCCCCGCTGCTACGCGGCGCTCCGGGCACTCGGGCGTTCTTGGCAGCAGGGAAAGGGTCATTTAAAGGCGTTTTTCCCTGTCCAGGCTCCCTTTTGCGCAGAGAGCGCGGAAAGTTTCTCGTAGAAAAAGTGATTTTTTTTTCCTTCTGGGAGACGGGTTTTCTCTCTTGGAGAGAAAATAAACAAATCTTGCCCAGCCCGGGGAGTGCGGAACCCTTCTCCGCGCTTTCCTCGACCCCCCTTCCCGAAACCCTTCAAAGTCGTTTGAAATTACTTTTCTCGTCTTTCAGCCATTTGAAATGACTTTTCTTGTCTTTCGACCATTTGTCAATGTCAGACCCGCGCTGACTGCTTAGGGGGAGAGAGAAGCGAGCGCGCGTTTCCAGAGAGACCCTCGTGTCCACTGGGCTGCGGAGCCGGTACCAGAACCGGTGCCCTGGACGGGACTCGAGCCCCACGCAGGTCTCGCAGTCCGGGGCGGTGCGGGGAAGCCTCGGGGGCGACCGAGGCAGGTGATACCCTCCCCGGGGCACCTCGGCACTCACCCTGCCACCTGAAAACTCGCTCCTTGCTATAGCTTTCCCCAGTCTAAGCGAAGCTACCATTCACTTATCAACTAACTCATGTCGTCCTGAATATTTTGCACAGCGAAAGGAAGAGAGATTTTTAAAGATATATATTAATTAATTGCAAACTCCAAATGTGTTAAGGTTCCGGGAAATATTCAGGGTGCTTGAGCGTGGCCACCAAACGAGAGGGCTCACTTGCCTAGGCATAGCTCACGGCCAGGGCTGCCTGGGGCGACTTGCAGAGCTGCGAGCCCTCCCAATGGCATCTGTCCCCGCAGAACTCGTCGCCGAAACGAATACCTGGCCCATCTGGGTTGGGGAGACATTTAAAGGCAAGGAAGGCAAGAGCAAACACAATTCCAGCAGAAGGGCCACTGACAGCTCCCTCCTCAGCTAGATGAAGTTTCCTTGTTCCTCTCTCTCTCTTTCTCTCTCTCTCTCTCTTTTTTTTTTTTTTTCTTTTTTTTTTTACAGAAAGGTACAGGGGATTTGTTAGCGATTAAGGAACTCGAGGTAGAACAAAAGCCAAAGTCTTTAGCATGTAAATTTTCATTATCAGCTTTCAACCTTGCAAAACTAGAGCCATTTGTTTAACTTAATCCGTAACATATGTTTGCAACAGTAGCAGATTTTTTTTTTTATGTGTGTGGTTTGGTTGTAAATTTTCCACCTCGGGTTTTCAGCGCCTCTTAGTGACAGTTTAACACTTATTGAGGGAGAGGGACTCCACAAAGATCCCACAGCACCAAATCCAAATAATCCGATCCAAAGCCCTAATAAAGTTTACCAATCAGGCCACTCAAACTCCTTTGGCTTCGTCCTACTGAGAAGGGAGCTGCCACGTTTCTGAGAAAAATGAGTTCAAAAGAGCAATTCAGCATCATCCTCGTCTTGTCATATGCAGAGAGTTCTCTGGAAGGCAGAGTAATTCATTCTTTGTCATTTTTGTCGCCTCGAATAACTTTACAAATATTTGTCCTACAAGAAGAGAAGTTCTTCTTTACAAAACGGCTTGATCTGATTCTTTGAATACGAGAATTAGAGTGAAATCCTAACAAGGCGAAGAATGAATTAGGAAAATATCCCCTCTCTCCTTAGTATTTAATGCTACTAATCTTTGCTTCGCTTATCGACATTTGCCTTTGGAAAAAAAAAAAAAAAAAAAAAAACAGAATGCCTCAGAGTTCTGAAAAGATCAAAGGCCTATATTTAATTTTTGGGTATTTACGCTTTAAATATATCATAATTGCTTTGATCGACTAATGACAGAGTGACACGGGGGCTAACTCCGCCTGACGCGTTTATGGTCCCAGTGACACTAGACCCGCGGAAGCATTTTCCGCGCACTGGTGGCCCATAAGCGGCTGCCCGTTGATCCGCGTCGTTAAGTGCGTCCTAATTAGGCCCGTTTGGGCAGGTGGTCACTGCTTCGGGAGATGTTTTAGGATGCGCGTGGGCATACGCGGGGTTTTGTTTTGATCACCTCTTGTTTTCTTTCCTCCGCGGCGGCGCGCCCCGCCGCTGTCCCGCGCCCGTGCGGCTACCCGCGCTGGTGGCGGTGCTCTGAGCGCCATCTAGCCCCGGCCGCAGGAAGTGGTGGCCAGCGAGGCGCTCAGCGGAGCGCGCAGCCGGCGTGGCAGCGAAGGTGCCGCCGGGGGAAGCGCGGAGCGGCTCCCCTCGCTTTCCGAGGGCTTCGTTCTTGTCCTCCACGCGCTCCCCTGCTTTTTGGGGATAATTTATTTCTCCATCTTTTTTAATGAATTCCGTGGGACCCTCTCTCCGCTGCGCACCTCTTGCTGCGCCGGGGAAGAGGGGTGGCGCGCACCTGCCTGGTGATTATTGCCGTTCAACGCTACTCGTGCCGGATAGTGCCTTTAAAGAGGAAGGAAAAATATTAACGCTAAACAAGCAAATAAATAA
The DNA here is from genome assembly GCA_013389825.1 of Crypturellus undulatus. NCBI lineage: Eukaryota > Metazoa > Chordata > Aves > Tinamiformes > Tinamidae > Crypturellus > Crypturellus undulatus. The sequence goes on along the minus strand of VWPW01024785.1, from coordinate 16,462 downwards.
ATAAATAATGAACCACCTTCTTGGCGCGACAATAAGAAGCAATGACGCAGTCAGCGAATAGCCCCGGATGCGCCCGCGGAGCTAAGACGATTTGTTAAGGCAGCAGGAGCGACTAAATGCGCTGCTTTAAGTGACACTTGAGAGCAGCAGCGGCGCCTCGGCCCTTATCTACGGACAGGCAAACAAGCAAACAAACTTGGGCGGTTATTTGGATCGCGCAAAAACAAAGGTGGAATATATTAAAGGTCCTCTTTGATTAATATCCTGGGACGGGTCACCTTTATTTTAGAAACTTCCTGGACAAAAACAAATAAGTGTTTCGGCTCCTAGTTTACATTATTTCTGCAAAAATTAAAGGGGGCCCTCGGTGATCTGTGGCACTGTACTCACTGTCTGTGAGTAGCTCGAAGCTTTAATACTAAATAGGAGTCATTATAAATTCTCCGTCTAAACCGTCATCTGTGTGTTTGGGGAATAAAAAAATGCACAAATGAATGTCTAAGTATTAAAATATATTTATTGTCATGCTATTGCTTCACATTTTTTTTCCTAGTCACATACAACTAATTCCTAACACCAAACCATGCCATTTTCTATTCTGCAGCATTGTTTCTGTTGTTTGGGCTTTTAAATAACTTATTGATTCAATGTTTTGTCTACATAAGAGTACTAAAATGCTACTGCAGGTCTCTCTAGCATCTTTCTCTTCTTTCTTTCTTTCTTTCTTTCTTTCTTTCTTTCTTTCTTTCTTTCTTTCTTTCTTTCTTTCTTTCTTTCTTTCTTTCTTTCTTTCTTTCTCTCTCTCTCTCTCTCTCTCTCTCTTTCTTCTCTCTTTCTTTCTCTCTTTCTCTTCCTTTTTATTTTCTTCTTTTCTTCTCATTCTCTCCCTGCTTTACAGATTTTTGTCGAAAAAGATCACAAATGTGATTAGGAAAATAACTCACTGTGGCGTAGAGGTATATGCCTGCCTTCCTAGTAGTCGTTTATACAGGCTCTCAAAATGTGGAGTTTCATCTTAAAAAAAATCTCTTCTGCATGCCATGTATCGGTGTCATGATGCAGAAAAGATGACATTAGCATTTACATAATAACAATGCTAAACTCTTTCGGCAGGTGACAATATTTAACGCTGATGCGGTAACTGAAATGCGGCTCCGCACGGCTGCGGGCCGAGGGCTCCGCGGAAACTTGTGCGAAGGGGCTTGAGGGTCTCTCTCCCGTCCGCGTGTGTCCGTCTGCCGCTCAGCCTCTCTCTCAAGTTCACAGCAGCTCCCGAAGCAGCTCCCACGGGGCACTGGGGGTTTGAACTGGAAACCAGTCTTTAACTTCCAGGACGTCTTATTAAACCTCGCACTTCGTCATCCAGGTTTTCTGAACCCATCTCCAAGATAGGGAACCCAGCTGTTTAATTTAGCATTGATTTATTGCTTTTAAAAGTAAATTTACACACATGCCAACAGCACTCCGTTTTGTTTCCCCAGACTCAAAGATTTATTTTCTACTTAGCGCTTGTCTGACAAAACAATGTCCTTTATCGATTGGGAAATCTGTCATTTTTGGTTGAATGTATTGCTCTGTTACTTGCTGAGAGTTTTTGTGTTACATCACAAGCTAAGGTCGGAAAAATACATACAAAATAAAAGAAGGCAAGCATAGAAGTAAACATCAATGAAGGTAGCAGCGGTTAGTTGTGGATGTGAGCGTCTCTACTAGAGTCCATCAACAGCCAGGATCATGATTACAAAAGGGAAAAATCATTTTAATTTGCAGCATGCAGGTAGAGTTTTTTTTATTTTTTTTTAATAATGATGATGACAGGCTCTTCCTTCAATTGCAGGAGCAAAAGGTCTCTAATATCTCATAGCTCTTTGCAAAGACGTTCTGGAAAAAAAAATGTATCTATAATTATTGAAGGGGAAAAAATACAGGGTTATCCATACCATGCTGTCTTACCTCTGCGCAATAAACTCCCAATTATTAAATCTATGTGATGGCTGAACTCGGGGGAATTAGGATGTACTTTGAAGCAGCTTTTACGGTACACTTCATCTACATTTTGATTTTCTTTAGTTCTCATTAAAAGGCTACTTTCTTCTTTTCACTGATATACTGTCTTTGTGTCCTTCATTTCAAACTTAAAAAAAAAAAAAAAAAAAAAGTTCTCACATGTAATGGGGGGGGACAGGGAAAATATCATAGTAAAAATTGTGGGCTGGATTGCTTGTTTTTGTTTTTCCCTTTTTCGCTATTAGTGAAAGTGTTTTATTTTAAAGCAAGGGTTGTTCTTACTACGGAAAGGTCCTTCGATGAAAGTGAGGATGGAGGGAGATTCTAGCAGCATTTGGAAACTAAAATAAGAGACGGACACAGTGTGAACAAATCTTTCTTTCTTTCTTTCTTTCTTTCTTTCTTTCTTTCTTTCTTTCTTTCTTTCTTTGTTCCGTGCTTGGTCTCCCAGACTTATTACTCAGGGAGATATCTAATAATCACTTTAGAGATGTTCAAATGAGGACACTCGCTCTTTTCTAGTAAGAAGTAAAGATGTGACAAGTTTTGTTATCAGGAGTATAGTGAGAGCTTTGTAAGATATTCCCATTCTTTCCCCATAAAGACACCCTCCTTAAATAAAGACCTCCTATCTTAAAGCGTGATTCTTCCCGCTGGCTCTGTCCACTCTCTGTCCGGTGCGTCCACATAAATCCATATTTCGTGTCACTTGACATATTTGAATGATTTTTACCAACGCAGGAAGGGGTTTTTTTTTTTGTTTGTTTGTTTTTTTTTTTTTAGAAAATGGACTTTTTTCCCTCCTGTGCTCAACCCCTAGCCCATTTCTGCTCGGGTCGCCCTTCGAGAGAGAAAGAAACACGGCTCGCAGCCCAGGCGAGGGAGGCTCGACGAGCCAACAAATCTCCTGGTCTTTCAGGCAGCGTTTTGCTACTCGGCCTTGGTGAAGGGGAAAGGGAAAAAATAAAGGAGGGGAGAAAGAAAAGAGCGAGGGGAAAGCACCCTGCCACTCACACAGGGATCGTTTCCTCGGTCTCTCGACCCCGCGCCCGCAGCGCTAGGTCCAGGCGCGGGGCCAGCACGGGGAGCCCCCGCGAGGGTTTTGCGCCGGCTTTGCGCGTAGAGCGGGGGGGTGGTCTCTGTGTGTGTGACCTGGACTGCCCTGCTGCACGCAGGACCGCCCACTCGCAACCTGCGTCCCCTCCCCGGAGCGCTGTCCCCAGTCATCCCGCGCTGGGCGGCCAAGGGTCTGCGCGGGGCTTGCGGGGGTCGCGGAGGCTAGGGGGCGCATCTGCAGCTCATCCAAGGGGGACTCGCTCAGCGCGAGCCTGGCCTCTCCATTGCAACAATGATGCAAAGGCGCTAATGGCTCTAGATCCCAGCTCGTCCCCTTGCCCTCCTCCTCCTCCCCAGCACAGGACAACGCCTGATGCCACTCTCCGCGTGGGAGCAGTGGTTCCGAGGGGTGCCACGCTCTCCGCAGGCGGAGAAACATGCAGCTAGTTGACTCGGTCTCGGCAGGGACATGGGGAGGACACAGGTAAAAAACGTCCAAGTTGAAGCGTTGTTGGACACCGCACCCAGGGCCGTGCGCGTGCAATTAAATTACAGCAAATTCCTCTTCAAATAATATCGTTGGGAATCCTTCTTTAAGAGTCGGGGATGTCTGAGGTTAAGTAGCTTTTTGACCATCCATTCTAAATGGCTTATGCAATGAATAGCTACCTTCAAATCCTAAAACCATTATATGCTATACATATGGATGCCAGTTTATCTCTAAATATTTCTTTTTAAAATGAGGGAAGCATTCATTAAAAACAACAACAACAAAACTATTCAGAACACTTTATTTTAGGAAAGCAGATGTTATTTTTTTCACGTATCATTTTATGAGCAAGTACATGTGCAACAGTGGAAAGCATCCAGAACGCCTCTATTATTTGCTAAATGAGTTAGTTGAGGCGTGTTATTCTCGGCATAATCAAGGTATGGGTTATATCAAAAAAATAAACATCTGTGATTTTAGCAGGAGAGGTATTTTTAAGGGTTTCTATAAAAGTAGGAAAAGCATTTGTGTCGAGCGAACACACCTGCAAAGGAGTAAATTGACTATTTATGCTGCTACATAGAAACCAGGCTCTGCTGCGCAGTGCAAGGAGGTTACCAAACTCCGCGAGGAAAATGCTATCCTGGATGCAGTTTTTCTGCAGAACGTGCTAACATATACTGGGCACTAGATGAAAAATCCGTAGATGTTTCGTAGGCAAGAATTGCTGTCCCACTCGCTCTTTAACAGCACAGCATTTAGCTCACAGGAATGTATTAGCCACAGTTTCCTCCTGTCAGTGTTGAAGATTTCCCAGAGACTTCAAGGGGCTTTTTTTTTCCCTTCTCCATACCAAAATATTTGTGAGATATGTTCGTGTTTGCAAGGGGTTTTACGCGGGCCTACGTGCATAGGGGAAGCGTAATGCATTGGCATCATGATTGACAGTGTGCAATATTTATTGTTCTACGCAGGTTGTTGTCAGGGAGGCAAATGCGCTCAGTTGAGGTTTAACAAATACAAGCGTTATTAATCAAATACAGTGAATAAATATGCGTATGTATTATTTATCCGCGTACACATGTAACACACACAGGCAGGAGTGTCTCGTTCCTGGGGATGAAGAGTGCTGGGTGCAACCGAGAGGCAGCAGCGTTTGCTTCTGCCTTACACTGCCCTATGCTAAGGCTTTGAGTGAAGTGCAGATTGAGACATATCGGGTTCCCTATAAAAGGATCATTTCTTGTGGGAGGTCGGACACGAAGTTTGGATTCGTGACTCGCATTCCTGAGAGACATGCATATTTTAAAACAACAAAACGCGCTCGGAAGAAGGCTTAGAGGAGGGGAGAGGGAGGGGAAAAAGAAAAAAAAATGGATACAAGTTACCAAGTGACAAAGTTACCAAGTTACCAAACATCTGTCAACATGGACCAATTTGTAAGGAAAGGGGACAAAAAAGGTACCTGACTAGTTTGATTTATCACGTTAGGAGCTGCAACTACTTTCCTAGAAGTTTGTGGGACTCTTAAGCCTCAGCAGCGCCGTTCGGTAACGTAGTATTGTTAAGTCCGTTTTTCGAATTAATTGAGAAGGAGGTACGCACCATCGATCGTAAGTAGCGTTTAATATCAGGACAGTATAGTAGAAAGATAATAAGTATTATCAGCTAGCTGGGGTCCGGGCTCATCCCTCACAGGGGTTCCGCCACGGACCCCGAACATATGATACACGGCGCTTTTATACCTTTTAGCTCCTCGGATGTTTCCCCCTCCCGTTTTCCTGTTCTACAATGTTGACTATGTTCTATTGCTCAAATGTTCTTAAACATGTTCTAGGAGTACTAAAACATCCTGATAAGCAACTTGTATTGAGACATCCTTTTCGTCTGGAGCATCATGGCACGGTCTGTTCTTGGTTATTTATGACGTCTACAATTTTCTGCTACTTGATTAGGCTTTAAATCATTAACCCTTCATTATGGCGCAAAACTCGAAGTTTGGGAAGTTTTCTAGACTTTGGACCTAAATCCTAACTCATTTTCTGGCTCTTTGTGTAGGACAGGTTCAGACTTTCAAAGAATAGCTGAACCCAAAAGAAAGGAACCCAGAGAAAAAAGACAAAAGAAAAGCCAACACGGGGAATTTGCACCTTTGTCTGTTTATTAAAGTCCCAGGCGATCCTGTAACGCAAAACATGTTTAAAATACATACATATATATAAATACACCCGAGAGTACGAGGGGAAGGAAAATAGCAGCCCGGGCTCGCTGCGCGTGGAAGCCCCACACAACCCGTGGCCGTGGGGGCAGCGTCCCCCTGGTCTTGAAGAAAGAAAGAGAGGAGGAAATAAATAAATAAATGAGTAAAAAGACGGGGGTGGAGAGCCCGAGCAAGGAGTGAGTCTGTCTGGGATGTCTTCGGAGTGGGATTTTGCGGGGTGCTGCAGAACAGCAAGTGGAAGTTCCCTGCGCAGCTCCCACGGGTAAATCCGTTTCTTTTGGAGCTTTGGAGACAAAAGGAGAGGAGGAGGCCTAGTGGCGAGCTGGATATCTCTGTTAGTTGTAGGAGCAGGTCCACGGGCAAGCAGGGAATGCTAATCAACCCGTGGCTCCGGGGTGGTCCCGACGTGCACACACATATATACATACATATACACGCGTATACACACACGGACCCGCCTCACTCCTCGACGAGCACGGGGATCGATAGCTACCTCCCAGTTTGGCCAACACTTTATTTATTTGGTCGAGCAGTGATATTACTGGCCCTAAACGTGATATACAGCAAATGTCTTCCCAAATCAACACAATAGGATAGTTCAGAGCTACTGCCTGCCTCTTCTCCGAGGAGTCCAGCTGACCTTTCTTCCTTCCTTCCTTCCTTCCTTCCTTCCTTCCTTCCTTCCTTCCTTCCTTCCTTCCTTTCTTTCTTTCTTTCCTCAGACAGTCCTGCTTTGAAACACTACTCACATTATCCCGATTTTTTTTCAAAATTGGGAGTAAGGGGAGGGAGGAGAGATACAATTTCCCACTCTCCCCTTTGTTAATTGTTTTCTTTCCCCGTAATTATATTTATAACCCGCTTGGGTCCGTTTCCCGTTGTTGTCTTTGTATTTCTGGTGGGAACCACGTGAGGCGGGAAAGGAAAGATCCTGACATCCCTGCACTCTCCCATGGTGTGGTTGGGACCCCCAAGCCGCAATCGCTGGGAGTAGCAGCAGGGTGAGGGTCCATCACTGCGGCCTCACGCCTCCCCACAGGCAGCAGGGCCGGGCGTTGCCCGCGCGGGTGACAGGGCAGAGGCTAAGCGGGTTCCGACCCCCCACCCTCACGGGGGGTATTTTATTGTATATACATATATTATTTTCAGGTGGCTGCACCTTGCAGTGTAGCAGCTAGTAGCGCATATTAAGACACACTTAAAAAAATTCCCAGTCACCACACAGGTCTTCAGAAAGAGTAAAAGAGGGAGGGAGAGGGGGCAAGAGCTGCAAGAAGGGAATTACCTTGGCCAGTGTCGCTTTGTGATCTTGGCCGTTCCGTCCTGTCCTCCAGCTCTTCTGCGCTGGATGCCCCGTGAGATCACAAGGGAGAAGCGGAAGGTGCTGAAATATTTAAGGGAGGATGTAAGCCCAGAGCCTTCACTGACTGAAGAAGGAAAAAAAAGAAAAAAGTTGGAAAATGGATTCGCTGACAAGTAAGGATAATAAATGAGGCGCTTTCAGATATATATCTCAGACGTGAAATTGCACCCAACTGGTCATGTAAGCAAACAAATAGTTTCGTGTTAGAGACTCTCGACTTTTGGTTTGATGAATAGAGCACGACAGAGGTAAATGGATCTTTAACTCAATTAGGAATAAAACTCTTTGGCTTCCTAAGTAAAAGACCTGGTGACCCCATGGGTCCTGAGCAAGCACTTTAACAAGAGTTTTATTAGTTGCCATTCGCATTCTCAAATCTCTCGCCTCCTCACTTTTTTTTTTAAATATATTTCATTTCTCTGTCTATTCATTTTCCCTCGAAAACGTCTTCTCGTGTGGGAATCCCTCATGTCACCTGGATGGGAAACCCGTCAGGTTGCAAAGCAGCAGGGCAGGCTTCGAGGCTTCGGGACTCGAACCAGGGCTCGGGGCTTTGCGGTGTTTTTATTTATCGCTCTTACTGAGCCCTGGAATCACCGAAAAAAAAAAATGCTAATCCTCGGCGACTCTGATCCTCTGGGGATTAAAGAGGCGGGAGGATAGGGGGATCTCACGTCAAAGTCAGTGACTGTGAATCCAATTAGAAATGGAGCCTTTTAAGACGAATATATAGGCTTTGTGTGTGTGTGTGTATCTTGCCGTTTCTAAAATTAGCTCCGTGTCGGTGGAAAAGAACTGGAAGAAAAGTGGGAAGAGGGGGAGACCGAGTCTCATCTCTCCCAACAAAACTCAAAGTAGACAGCATTAAGGATCGAGTTTGCTAAAAAGGAAAAAAAAAGCCACATTATTTCAGGACTTTCAATATTCAAATAACCATTTGAATAGTCTGGATGCTGCATGAAACCCGAGAAAGCACATGCACAGTGTGGGTAATAGCCGTCATTAGGGGACATGGTTTCTCCGTGGCTCTGCCCTGGATCACTGGTGCTGTTGAAGACCTGCATCCTGCCCCCGTCCGTCTGTCCGTCCGCCGATCTGCGGGCTCTCCTCGGGGGCACCGTTTCCGAGATCCCCTTTTGCCTTAAGCCCTTTCCATCTAAAATATACTGAAGGGTTAATGATTTAAAGCCTAATCAAGTAGCAGAAAATTGTAGACGTCATAAATAACCAAGAACAGACCGTGCCATGATGCTCCAGACGAAAAGGATGTCTCAATACAAGTTGCTTATCAGGATGTTTTAGTACTCCTAGAACATGTTTAAGAACATTTGAGCAATAGAACATAGTCAACATTGTAGAACAGGAAAACGGGAGGGGGAAACATCCGAGGGGTTAAAAGGTATAAAAGCGCCGTGTATCATATGTTCGGGGTCCGTGGTGGAACCCCTGCGAGGGATGAGCCCGGACCCCAGCTTGCTGGTAATACTTATTATCTTTCTACTATACTGTCCTGATATTAAACGCTGCTTACGATCGATGATGCGTACCTCCTTCTCAATCAATTCGAAAAACGGACACAATACATTTCTCTGTGTCGAGAGCCAGTTACCTTCGTATGGAACAAAGTAGAATTTACTTTTCTTTTATTACTTTTGCTGTCACTTAAAATGAAATGATCCCACGCCACAGGCGCTCGATAAAACACCTTCCGTATAAAATCCATAAGACGGTAATAAAAGAGTGTTTCGTTTCGTTTTGTTTTCATATAGGACACCCCGCTTCAGTTCTTAAAATCACCACTTTTAGTGGTGTTGTGTGCAATGAAAAAAGTCACTTACGGTGGAATCTCCCTCCCCCCTTGTAAACCTCGGCTAATATCGAGGGCTGCCGGCGCCTCTCCTCTATGCAGGTGGAGGCGGCTGCTGCCCGCGGACGGGGGTGTCCTCCCTCACGACCCGTCCTGGTCCAGGTTGGCAATTAGGAGCCTCTCCACACATTTCTTGGGATGAACGTGTGGGACAGGCCGAGTGGGAGGAGGACAAACCGTCCTGCTGCTCGACTGGGCTGCGAGGCTTGCAGCGATAACAAGGCAGGCGAAATGTAACCGGAGTTGGTTTCAAAAAAGTGTATTGTAGGTAAGAACAAGTCAGCAGAAGCTTAACACGGGGGACCTGGCCCCTCGCCACATTCACTTTTTTTTTTTTAGCATATAGCGCTCGGTGACAAGATCATACGTTGTATATGTGTGTGTATTTTTTTTTCTTTAAGCCACTGTATGACTGCCCAGGAGCTGGGAGCGTGGCAAAGGAGAACATCCACGAACACGACAGAGACTGGATATTTAACACTTCAGAACACGATACCGTCTTATAAGCAAAGTTTAATAAGGGGTTGAAACACTTATTTCTAGGCACATGCATGGAAATAAGTGCATCTCGTACACCGCCTCTACACTTGCAAGTTTCTTGGCAATCGGTGGGTTATTATTATTAATAAATATGAAAATTAATTGAAAAATAAGTTTCTGACCTACGGAAAAAAAAAAAAAAAAAAAAAAAAAAAAAGTTTATCTGTTTTCATCAGTGGGATAACGCTGTAATGAATATATTTACATCTCATTGGAAGAAACCGAGAGCTTTTATTTTTTTTCCCTTTGTTTTGTCCCCTTTCCCACCTCATTTTCCCCCCACGAGTCCCCAGCTCCCTGTCCCACCCAAGAGCATTGCCCAGAAGTTAATTCAGCACCTCCACGCCCATGTGAGTCACAAGACTGTCGCCTACAGCGTCCGTGGGAGCAGCAAAGGGAACGGGGGAGGTGTCTTTGTGTGCCCAGGTTTGAAGCCTCCACTCCCCGTGCCCCTCTCTGCCCGTCATACAGCACCTATGGATAGAGATACAGGCTGCGTCTCCAGAGACGGCCTCTACCCCCATGGAGGCTCTGCCCGCGATGTTGATTATCCAGCTATAAGTGCCTACTGTATAGAGCTGCTCTCGCCTCGGATCTGCTGCGCCTGGAATATTAAAAACCCCAAGCGGGTTGGATTGAAGGACCTTGTTAATGAAAAAAAACTGGAGAGTATGGAGGACAGCAAAATAAAAGGAAAACATTGCCAATGACTCCACAAATTGAAAAGCCGGTCTCATCCGGGTTTGTTTGGAGGGTGTGGGAGGTGTCTGCGTGTGGGGGGAAATGTTATTTTTAAAGATCCAGCTTTATTAGTACGGTAAGAAAGAGCTCCCTTGGTAGTATGTGTTCTTACAGCTCCGTCTCAGAGCCTATAAAACATTAATGCACTGAAAGCTGTTACAGAGATCTGCACCACCAGCTAGCAGCATTGTGAAGCCTTCACCTTCAAAAGAGCTCCATTACAGCAGTGATTTTTAATTTTCTTTACAAAAAAAAAGGGGGGGGGGAGAAAGAAAGAAAAAAGGCAAGAGGAGATAAAAAGGGAAGAGAAACAAACCCAAACGACCTCGGACTTTCTGCACCCATCGCCGGCCCCGCTGCAACCCTCCCCGTGGGCTGCGCACACCTAGAGCTACCACGCGTGCTTTGCGCAAGAAGGTTACCCGCGCTTGCTTCCCACGCCGCGGGCAACTCCGCCGGCGGCTTTCGACAGGCAGGGACCCAGGAGACCCTCCGCACATGGCCTGGGGTGGCCGGGGCGCAGGTGGCCAGCGCCCTACGCACGCACACGCCAAGCGCGACACCCACGAGTGCCCCCTCGAGTCTTTGGGGAAAGAAACAACAAAAAAGTACAAGCAGACAAACAAAAAAAAAGCATCTCCAAGCCTGTAGGAAAAGGATAACGTGGCCTCAAGGCGCCGTGTTTTGTATCGCTCCACACAGCGACTTCAACCCATGCCTGAGAGTGCAAGGTGTGAACTCAGCAGCAACTCCGTCTGACGGGGGTGGGGGGGACAAAATGGGGAGAAAATAGGTGTTTGGAAATGCGCAGTCCGGGGTAATCTGCACATAAGCGTTGGACCAAACTCTCCTGTACAACCTCAATTCAGCCAGGGCACTGCGCTCTGCCTGGGCCTGGCAGGTCAGGCCGGGAACAGCACGTAGGTTATAGAGCTTGGTTACCCCTTGCAAGTGTTTTTTACTTCTTCATTCTTTACGCCAGCACAGAAGTTAAAATCGAGGGAGTAGGTTTTTTTCCCTTTTTATTTTTTTTCCTTTTTTTTTCGGTGAACTGTTGGTATGTTTCAAGCAACAAAACTCATGGGTTGTAGGGTGATGAGTTGATTTTTTTTTGCTAAATTATTTTATTTTTGTTTAAATTCTCACTTCAATTTTAATTCTTGAAGAACAGTTTCGACAACATATATCACACTCATTATAAGAAGCAAAGGGTTATATCAAAAATTATTAGTATAGAATCACAGAAAACCTGGTTTGGAACCAGAAAAAAATACAAAACAGATATAGATACATAGACACGGGATATTTTTTTAATAATTATTTGGAAAATGTAATTTTCCCCTAACTTTTGTTTCTTTTTTTCCTTTATGCGCATAAGATGTTTTAAGTTTTACAAAAAAAAAAGAAAATAAAGACTAATATTTTACAAAATGAGTAACAATGTTCGTGGTAAGTGTTTGCGTGTGGGGTTCCTTCCTTGTTTGTTTTTTTCTCTCTCTACACAAGGTTCAGTTCAACTCCAGCGCTTTTGTTTGATTGATTGTTTCTGTACAGAATATATCCACATCAGTCCACAACAAATCCTGGAAGATCCATTATTCTCCTCCTTCTGTTTTATTAAAATTCCCTCTCGGACTTTTTTTTTCCGCCTCCTCGCTCTCTCCCCCCCCCGGCAAAAAACAAACCAACAAACAAAAAAACACCTCCACAGACACAAGGTCCTTTCTTTCTCTGTCTCCCAAACGCGGCCACGCATCTGACCCTCCTCGGGGCCGCCTTTTATGTCCTGCCCGTGGCCGGCTCCCCCTGAAGCCCAGCTCGCCCTCGGTGCGTGCACTCCCGCCCGCGCTCCGCAGTGTCCGTACCAGGGGTGCGCGCCGCCCTCTAGGAGCACTGGATGGACATGTAAGGCCAGTTGAAGCTGCTCCCGGACAGTAGCATATCCCGGATGAGCGTTTCAATGGGTGTTTTACCTACCAAGCGGACGAAGAAGAGCTGCTCGATGACGGAGGAGGAGACGGTGCGCAGCGAGGGCAGCCGCAATAGCAGTTTGCCGAAGCGGCTCGGCTGGTTCGGGTACTGGCTCCGCACGTATTCCTCGAGCGCGCACTGCGACTTCTCCTGCAGGCTCTCGATGTGCGCAGTGTCCGACAGGTCGCAAGTGTCTGCCCGAGCCGCGCAGCGCGGCACGGGGCCGGACGGAGCGGTGCAGAGCGGAAAGGCGAGGCAAGGGAAGGGGGACAAGCGGTTAGTGGCGGCGAAGCGGCTGGAGACGCGTGCCCTCCCCGCTCCCCCCCGCCGCCGGCAGCCCCGCTGGCCCGCCGGCAGGTAAATAGCCATAAATAGCAGTGCATAAATAACGATAAATAATAATAAAAATATATATATATACAGGTTTGGGAGGAGGGGAAGCAGGGAAAGCACTGAGAGTCGCGGCTGCACGCCGCCGCGCCAGTCGCGCTGTCGACATGGAGATGAAGGCGCAGGGAGCGTTGCAGAGCGAGGGGTACGGAGGGGACAGTCCCCCTGAGCCCTGGCTCGTGTCCCCGGAGCCACCCGCATCCCGGCGGTTCCATCGCCATACGGCGGGATGCGGCAGGTCCACACAAAGCTGGAGGCCCCTGCGACGGGGGACGCTGCACGGGGTGGGGGGCAGAGTTGCACCCCTCGACCAGCGGGTAGCTCGGTACACACGGATGGAAATAGAAATCTACCCCTTAGACCTTGGAGACTGCGAGCAGCTGGGCACATACGTGCAAACCTGAACCCAGAATCCTGCAAATCCGGGCGTTTAGCTATTTGCACGTCTCCGTGTACATGTGTGCATATACACACACACATACATATAGATAGGGCTACGCATGCCCAAACACACCCCTATCTGTGTGTAGGCATTACCCCAAGAGTGGAAAATTGTGCAGCGGCTGCTCAGTAAGCGGCTTGCACAGCATCCTACAGTCAGAGCAACGTGGTGCGTTTGCCTCCATGGTTCACATATATCTACATTGTTTCGCAGATTAGTAATAAATATATATAAATATATAAAAAGCACAAAGATCACAGGGAAGCAGTCAGCTGGCAGTGCGGTTTATTATAGATCAAAGCCAGACTTTGCTCATGTATAGATCTGTATATGAATTAATGCATGCTAATGGCCCCCAAAGGACATTACAAAATTGGTAATGTGGAATTATGACCCTGGAAAGACACAACAAATTATTCAAAGCAAAAATCTGTAGCAACCACATTTTTTGAAGTTTATGTCTTTCTGTATCAAGAACTGGCTTTACAAAGATTTCTGAACACCTTCATCTACCATACTATGGCCTCGAGCGAAAATACAAATAAAACAAGCCATAATTCAATATCTTTTGAAGAAAGGACCCTTTGACTTGTACTGCGGACTTGGCATTCCTCAGATATACAATTATCTGAGTCAGGCTGCTCTGCTAATCCATACTGTGCCTTTAATGCAACGATATTTTGCAACATCTAAAGCACCAGGCTGCAACATATATATGTATCAAAAGCATAGGTCTGCTCTTGTTTCCAATACATATCAGAACCACAGGCCTGTTCATATGTTGATTGCCACAAATCACACTCCATATTTACATGTATCTTGCTATTTTACATCCATTATCTGCCCGTTATGAATTAGAATCCTATTCAACTTTCAAACAATGCAATACAAAAGGGACTTACCGACACCGTAGCAGGGCTTTTTTTAATTATTATTTTCTTTTTTTTATATACCCCATATGTCATACCCTTAAGGTTAGTAAAATATTTATTAGATATTTACGATAGGAAGCACCTCTACTTCAGTTCACTGGACAGTGCAGATGAGCAAGTTACTTGCTGCAAAGGTGACAGTGAGGGAGAGAAAAATGAGTATTGGGTTTTGTGTTAGATCTCCAAACGCTTAGGATTTTCTCACGCCGATAATATCTACTGAGCTTTAATTATTTCAAATGTTCTGGCATTTGCGCTTATTTGGATTTTATTTTGCATCCTTAAAGGTGGCTGGGAGGTGGAGAGAGGCTTAATTCTCCATTTAAAACGGGATTAAAATAATAATGAACGGATGCAAAGGTCGAGGGGATTATTCAGCCCAGAGAGGTGGAATCTGTGGAAGGGATCCATCGAATAAATAAATAAATAAATAAATAAATAAATAAAGCAATATGTGTTTACCAAAGGTGAATTATTACCCCATCTAAGAAAGTGGGTTAATGCTAAAATCCTGTGCACCTCACTTTTTTATATGGCAGTGTGCCAATAAGGGAAAGCTCTATATTTCTTCCTGCAGTCTATGGAAAATAAATTATGTAAATAATTAACCATTACTGTTCAGCACACTCCATCCTTCCGCTTTGTAGTAGTGTTGGGAATGTATTTCATGTTATGCGTTCAAAAGAGTTTAGTGTTCAGGAAATATATGTGTAATCAGCTGGCACCTAACTAGAAATCAAAGTTCTTATTGCGCTGCAAATAGATTTATTGGATTTGCGTTATCTAGCCACAAGGGGAGAAACCCATGTCAGCTTTAAATACTTAGTCCTTCAACGAAGGACTTAGGACAATATGCTTAAAATGTCTTTTCCATCAGTCAAAGTTTGTTTAGAAGTTGGATGACTTTGAGAAAGGCTTCTCATGAATTCCCCTCTGGCTAAGCAATCAAAACAAGTTTAGTCGAAAGTGGAAATGTGTGGATGGGGGTAAGGGGAAGGGGTAGATTACTCCTGACAGCTGTATTTCCATTTTCTGATATGCCCCACACGATCCAGCTTCAAAATAATATTATTATTGTTCCTTTCCTAAAGCCCATTCAGGCTCCACTCAGTTGTTGGAGGAGGTTTCTCCCCTCGCAAACATTTAATAATGACGTTGGGTTTTAATCTATGGAAATGAAATGCTCTCCTAAAGCCACTAGCTGCGGTCCTAGTCAAGGTCGATCGCGTGAGGAAGGTAAAAGAAGAAGAGTAAGAAAAGAAGAGAAAGTGAGAGGGAAGGAGAGAGAGGGAGAGAGAGAGAGAGAGAGAAAAATCCCCTCTCCCCCAAATGTCCCCATTTGGGGCAACCGCATTCTTGGGACCTTTTTTTTTTTTTGAGCAAAGGAGCTAAGACTAGCCTCTCTGTTTAGGAGTAATCTCTTAAAGTTGGGGCTGGAGAGGAAAAAAAAAAAGGAAAAAAAAAAGTAAGGTTGGCCTAGGTTGCCCCTATTTATTGATGAACACCCTTAAATGAATGAGGATGGAAAGTATGCACGTATGAATGAAAGGCAACAAATATTGATGGATTATAAACTACTTGCTGTTAAACAAGGCCTTTGAACAATTTGCCATCTTTGTTCAGGAATGCTTTTAATTTTGCCTCGGCCTAGTTTTAAATCAGATTTATTTCTACTATTTATTTATTAGCAACTTGGAGGCTAGTCTACTAGCAAAAAAAAAGAAAAAAATAAATAAAGAGAAGAAACCGAAGCACGAAAGAGAAAAGGAAGGAAAGATGAAAAAAGGAAAACAATCAAGCCCCAAAAGTGGTGATAATTAGAATAATAATTAAAAAGTGATATTGCGAGGCTTCTTATCTTGCCTCGCTTCCCTTCCTTACGTTCCATCCATATCATTTGTCTTTGATGTTTATAAATTTCTCTCACGGAGGTTATAATAATAAAAGATATTATATTATTATAGGCTACAACCAGAGCACTTCAAATGCGATGTTAATGCACTTTCCTGACAGTTAATTTTTAACCATCTATCACGAGGAAAAATTGTTAACATGCACGCACGCATGTTTTCACCGTCTCCACTTAATTTGGTAGATTTTTTTAAGGTGATCTGTTAAAATTACAATATTTGCGTGGCTTTGCACTCAAGNACTAAAAGAGAAATAATAATAATAATAATAATAATAATAATAATAATAATAATAATAATAATAATAATAGAATAATGAAAAGGGAAATTTAACTGCGGGCTAGCTCATGCCCCCTCGGATCTGCTGCTCTTGTGCTGTTGTTATGCCCCCCCGCCCCCAACCAGTCTCGCAGGAGCTTCCCAGCGCTGCAGACCTCTATGTCCCCATCCCCGAGGGTGCCCCGCTCTCGCCCAGGGAGGCCGAATTGAGCGGAGCCGCGTGGCGCTCACCTGAGGTGAAGAGCACGATGGC
>VWPW01024782.1:6618-16674 GCA_013389825.1 Crypturellus undulatus | reverse complement strand
CCAGGTCGTTGATGAATAAATTGAATATATATTTATTATTTATCTGTGCAGTAAAGGGGACTTTAAAAAAAAAAGGTGAAACTGTTAGCAAGAAAACCAGTGATTTCTATGTAAATGCCTCCACCTACATTTTCTCAATATTATGAAACAGCTTAGGCAGGTATCTAGAGAGCTAAAGACTAACAGGACTTACTGACTTAGCTTCAGTAGAATCCAGGCTTTAAGCAGATTTTACAGGCTCTAAACTTGTCTTCCATTGTTTTATTATTCCTAGTTTAAAACAGCCTCTCTCTAAAATAATGGTCAAATTCCTGCTGACTTAGGTGGGAGTGGAGTTGAGCTCTTTTACTCTCTCTGGGAGTGCTAATATTAGCCCATTTGTACACAGCTGCAGATGCAGCGTGCTGTCAGTATGATTTGTATGTGTGCATCACTAATTGAGAGCCTGCTTAGTAACTGGGATAATTAGCCCTGTTCCTGTGCAGCTATAAACCTTTAACAGATGTTCTTCTAGAAATAATACATGTCCCTATGTTTTTTGCAGTCCTTCAGTGGAGTTTATCTGCATTGGCCAAAACTATTTCTTCATGGTTCTCTGTGCCATGAGGTTTTCCAGGACACAGTTAGGAGTTTTCTGGTGTGAAGCAGGGTGGTATTGGTTCCCAGGACATGTAACCCCTTGCTCTGGCAACAAAGCAAATTTGTCTGTATTTTTTGTGTGAACTGATAAAAC
Organism: Crypturellus undulatus; assembly: GCA_013389825.1. Classification (NCBI taxonomy): domain Eukaryota; kingdom Metazoa; phylum Chordata; class Aves; order Tinamiformes; family Tinamidae; genus Crypturellus; species Crypturellus undulatus. Next base: position 15,941 of record VWPW01024782.1, on the reverse strand, counting down.
CAATGTTAAGTGGCATAATATGTGTAGCTAGGTAGTATGGTTTTAGTAAGAGGGAGGAAAAAAACACTTCCTGGGAACAGCTCAGACCATGTTATTTATAACTCATTATGGTGATTGCTTGGCCTGTTGCTCCAAAATTTGTGGTGAAGGGAAGAAGTGGAGTGGTATAAACCCACCTCACTAATTTAACTCAAAAGATTCTGTGTGTGAGTTCCCTCCCTCAAGATTTAACTTTCTAAGGAAGCTTTTCATAGCAAATTCAATAATGAGGCAACCTGAAGGAGCGTTAGAGCTGTGAAAAAACTCAGAAGCAAGAGCCAGCCCTGTGTTACCAGCACATGGTCAGAGCATGGACAAGCAGCAGTGTCAACTTTCACATGCTGTTTTGCCAGGATATCTTGAGCCTGGTTCAGAGAGTGTCACTTGAGTTGAGAAAGCAGCTTGGGCTGCATCCCTTGTGGGCTCCTTGCTGAGAGCCATGAAGCCACCAGTGCCAAGGGTAGCTTGGTGACTCAGACAACTGTCCAGAGAGGTCTGACACAAAATTGCCTTTCTCTGTTTCCAGGACCTCACATGGTCAATGGACAGGAAAGAGTTGCAAATAAAGGCTCTCTAAGGTACATTTTGCATTTTATTTCCTTAATCTCTCAGCTGACTGTCCCAGTGGGTCTGAAGCCTTGGACATAAAGTAACTGGTTTGCTAGGCTGCCTGCTTTTTGTGCTATGGGGTGTGCTTAGGGACAATGAAAAAAGAAGCCCAGTCTCCTGGAGCTTCCCTTGGGTGAGAAATGATGGCACAAAACACGAAGTCTTTCGTGCAAGAGAAAGGGGGGATAATTTCCTATTCTAATGTGGTACCACATGTTCACATACACACAGCTGAATTATTTTAAAACAAACAACATGCCCTGAATAGTTCCTATTTATGTCAGGACACTCTTGGTGATAAGCGATACCCAGATGATGACAAATTAAGCTGTGATGAAGTACAACAAAGCATGTGCAACTGTCATGAAATGAACCCTTCCCAGAGGCTTTTAAAGCACCAGCTGCAGCTGAGCTCCCCATCAATCAGATGTGTTTGCATCAAGTGAACGACACCCCACAGACTTACCTTATTTTCTCTTATGAAATTCCTGTCAGTTTTTACCCATAAATAATTCAGGTAAATGGCTTTGGTTGCTGCAAGACGCCAAATATTGTAATGCCACCACTCACCATAATTAGTTGCCATTGTGTCATCTCTATTACCAAAAAAAAAAAAAAAAAAAGTTTCCAGATGAGAAGAATTAGTCAAGTAATTTTTTATTCCGGAGCACTTATTTTCTAAAGTCCTCCTCTATTCAAAGATATTTGGAAAAAAAAATAATGCAGATTAATACTTTGCTCTGATTGTTACATCTATTCAGATTTTGAGATATGTAGAACTGAGTCATATAAGTTTCTCTGAATATAGAAAATCAGCAAAGCTTGACTGACACTGGAGCTATACTGGTGTCTATCAAACAAGTATCTCACCCTAACTCTGTCCTCAGGTGTGGAAGGTGAGTCATTTGGTCACTGATGCTGAGTTTTTAGTTATCTGAGTCATCGCATTGTGGTACCTTCTCAGAGATGAAATCAGAGCTATACTGGGTTAGTGTCTGTGTAACCACTACAAAAAACACATTCCTGTGAACAAACTGCAACACAAAACTATCTGTGCTCCAAAGGAGTGATATTTAGTCTCTTTCGTGATCTGAAAAGCAGTGGTTTTGGTTTTGTGGTGGTTGTTTTTTTAAGAATGGTGTTTTGGGAGTGAGCACTGTGGTTTTGGCTGAAGACTCGAGTCACACTGAGTAGACCTAAGTGCCCGACATGCTGCCAAGGCATCTTGCTGACATTGAGCTAGTCCCTGTGTCAGTAGTGCTGCACATAAACAGCAAAATGAGTTTTGTCAGTTCCCTACATAGCCTATCTCTCAGTGGCTTCTTTCTTAATTCCTAGGGCTTTGAGAGAAGCAGTAAAAAACAGGATCGAAAAGCATTTCTCTGAAGACCATCCTGCCTACTGCACTGTGATGTGGGCTGTGTGTCAATCCTTCAGGAAGGGTTTAGTGTAAAACAGTATCTTTGAGAAGCCCTATTGAGTGAAGTTCTGGCTTGTAAAGCAGCACAGTGCAGCAATCCCCATACTTTGCTACAGTTTGTCCTTCTTTGTGAGGGGGAAATCCTTCTGGCTCTGAATCAGCTGTTGACCTTTGTTCTGGAGTGGTCAAGTTGCTGTTCTTTGATGATTAAATGCTATTTTGCAGGCTGCTCAGCTGGAGCCAGTCAATAAGCTGTTAGTGCCATCATCACTGCTGCGTCACAGCATGGACCCGACCAACAGGATTAGCTCTATTATCAGAGCCTTGGCAGCCGCTGGTAAAAGCACATTTGGTGATTTCTGCACAAATGCTTCCATAGCTTGCCAAAAGACCTAGAAATGGGACTGCCTTGCCATTTGGGATGCCACATTTTGTCTTGTGCCTAAAGCAAATGAGGAAGCGGAAGAGCAGGTTCCAAAAGGAGGGAGGAATCCCTTCCAGTAATGGACTGGGAAGGGCTTTTTGCCTGGCAGAGCAGTGCTGGGGAGTCACTAATCCCAGGGCAGAGCAATGAAAGGGAGCACAGAGGTTTCCGCTGTGCTCATTTGCCTCATGCTGCTGTAAGCACGGCTTGCTATTAGTAGTGATCTCTGTAAAATGCTCTCTTCTGTTACTGTTTTGTGCAAGGCTTAATAGTGGAGAAGGAGATGAATGTAATGGAAAGACACTCAAATATGTCTGCAGAAAGCTACAGGAATGCTGTTCCCTTGTTCTGCTATTTCCTTGTATTAACATTTACTGCAATTATATTCAGTTCAATTACTGTCGTAGCAATATGATAACAACCCACAAATGGAAAACCAAACAACAACAGAAAGCCCTGGAGCTTGAGGATAAGGAGGAGTCCCTTTAGTTTGCCCTTACTTTATAATGATGGTGTGGAGGCATGCAAAACCCAACCAGCTCCTCTCCTATAAAATCTGTGGCAAGCTCACAAGCAGTAAGCTACAGTGGTCATAGCATACAAAGCAATTTTCTAAGTTGCTTGAGGAGAAAAAAAAAAGCTCCCCATAGCTTCAGTTACTTTATATGTTAAAACTACTTTTAAAGTTGAAAAGAACCTGCTGGTTTTGTGTAGAGAGGAGGAGGACAGTACCTGAATCTTGTCGAGGGGCTGTTGCTCTTTGTTTTCTTGTATGTTTTTCCTTTCATTTTGTGCTGAGTTTGATGAAAGGTGTGACAGTTTGTCAGGGTGATCACCAAAAAAATTGCAAAGAAAGGATTTGCCTTAGGGGTATTTTTGATTTGGGAGACTAACCTCACCTGCCATCTGCATCGAGGTTTTCTATGAATGCCATTTCCTAGAAATTAAATCTGATCTCATGATTTGTCCTCTGTGTGTATACGTGTGCATGTATGTACACACATTCCTCTACCCCCATCCTGAAGATGTTACAGGCATTATAGCAACATAGCACAGACTTTGCCACCAGTCGTGCTGACACAAAAGCAGCCAATGCGAGTTATGTCCTGGGAAAGGCACTGGTTAAAGCTTGATTCCAGAAAAAGGTACATGTTTTTACATTACAGTATCACATATATAGCACCTAATTTTGCACTGTATCATCCCTAGCCAGAAAGGTTGTCAGTTCATCAAAGCTGTGCTGTGTTGGTTTTAAAAAGAATGAATGCAAAGAGTCAAGATTATACCAGGTCATTCAGGGAATTTGGAGGTGGAGGAGAGAAGATTCATTATCTGAATGTTGGATCATCCATTTAGAATATTAAAAAAGTTCAGTTAAGGAACAGATTGTTTCTTTAATTTGGGGTTTAGATATCCCTTGCCATCATTACTCTTATGAATTCTGCTTTCTCCTTATTCCTCAATAACTTCTTATTCATTAATAGTCAGACTGAACAAATCTTGATAAAGGAGCTGAACACAGAGGAAGAAATGAAGCCAGCAACAGGCCAAAGGAGCAATTTAATTTACAGAAGAAAATGTTGGAAAGATTTGCAGGTATACGGACAATCAATGGAAAGGATATTACAACATATGTTGTTCTCCCCATCCCACCCAGCCCCTGCATCTCCTTTAAGTCTTCTATATGCAAAGCTTTGTTCCCCAACTGAGCTGGAGGTCACAGCAATGTTAGCAGAGTAACTGGCTAATATTGGACAGTCCATTTCTGATAGAATCAGGCCAAAATCATGCTTTGTTCAGGCTGATTTGGAATCTGTCTAACTTTGATTAAGCTGTAAATAAATGAGTTGCCATCTGCACATCCAATTTAGAGCCTATTCAGTGTAATGTTGCAATAAATTCCCTGCATTGTATTAGCAAAGGTCTTAGCTTAAAAGGAGTTCTGCAGTCCAAGGTTACATAAAATGTTACCATACTATATGAATATGAAACATGAGAACTTTGGCAGGAGATAAAAGGAGGAAGATATTTTGATAAGATTTGGAAGATTTCAGGCTAAAGAAGGTTTTTTGGCATTCTCCCCTCCTTCCCAGTTTTCAACTTGTGTTGCAGTAACATGAAAATAGCATACCATTAAAACATGGATCCTAGAAGCATGGACTCTGCTTTCAAGGTGGGAATTTAAAAGAAAACTTTATTTTCAAGCCTGATGTGAATCTTTTTTTAACAAACACAAGCAGTCTCAGCAGGGATGGATCCATGTCTGTTTTAGCAGAGAGTTGAATGTAGTTGGAGGAGCTTCCTGACCACAGCTGCTTCATATTCTGCAATCTTAGTGAAATAGCTAGAGCTCCTGGCAAATCCACGTCTTTCAAGAAACTGTGGATGCCTAGGGAGTTTGTGAACCAGGAGGGTTCATAAACAGCTCCTGCTGTTTATATCCTTCTTCCGCCAGCCCTTTGACATCACTGTAACTCAGATATTCCCAAATTGCTTGAGGTCATGAGCCCTCCTTTAGCCTGATTGCCTCCACAGGTCCATTTCAACCTAAAATATTCTTTGATTCTGTGATTTTTCTTCCTTGAAGCAGTGTTAAACTTCAGGCTTGCTACACTTAGGTAGTGTGGTTTTGAAGAAAATCTCCTGAACAGTGCTCTTGCTGCACTTGACATGGTGATGATTTTGGCATGTTGCAAGCTGCATTTCTTTCAGAGGAAACTAACCACATTCTCTGCTTCAGTCCCACAGCAAATGCACTGCAGCCCTAATGGGGACATAAGGGTCTAAACAAGGAACTGATTATTTAAACAGTTCTCAACCACACACACAGTGAGGACATTCATATTAAATCTTGGTTCAGGTAAAGCACTTGGCTCTCAAGTACAGCACTCTGCTCTAGGAAGATACCTCTTCTTTTTCTTCCTCTGCCCTGTGAAGGGACCCATGATGGCACCTGCAGTCTGAGACCTGTAACATTCACTACATGCTTGTGTACGCATTTTGTTACCTTACAAGGCAGCATCTGGGCCAATATGGACACATGCAACTCGGGCCTTTTTTTTTATGCACACCTTCAGGATGGTATGATTTGAACTGGCTTAATTCAGAGGTGCAGGCTATATTTCCCAGATCATAGTATCAGCTCAAAACATGGCAGTTCTTCCCTACCAGAGGACTGTGATGTCAACATTGTCATTAATACAAACAGGAAAAAAGTCATGTATTTATTTTAGTAAAGGACAAAATGAGATTAATGTGCCATATATAATGTGTTATTTTTAATTAACTTTGTTGGATTTAAAATTCAACACCATTCAAATTAATGCTATCTGATAGTACAGTTTATGATTGCAGAGGCTGTGAACTGATAATCTTTAGAAAAAGCTTTTAAAAGTTTTAATTATAGCTTTATTTGAAGCCATAATTAAATTACTTTTTTGTTCAACTCCTAAGCATCTTTCTTTAGCTGATTTATTATGTGTAGTGCAGTATCTGCCTGGAACCCTCTTGAAATCATTGGAGGTGCCTGACATGCATAGGCTACAGACCTTGCCCATCATTTAACTGTTGGTTGTGCCTCCCAGGTCAGATCTGTTTTGATTTACAAGGACAAATTCTGATTTTGCATAGGCCTGTGAATAGCTGGAGTAGGTAACATAAGGACTCTGTGTATGGTGTAGCTGGGTCAAAAAATCAAGCTGTTTGTAGACATCACTTAATGCTCAGTCTGTTGATGCATCACTGAAAAGTGTGTTCAGCTGAGAGCTTTTGAGGTCATAGCAATGATCAATTGCCAGAACTATGTAACTGGTCTGGGCCTCATCTGCCCTGTCTGTAGAGTGGAGTTGTGAAGAATGATAGCTATCGTTATTATTTTAATATGAGCAGTATATTATTGTCAGTAGTGTTAGTATTTCAATAACAGCATTATTATTATAGTTACTGTAAACTATAATTATTTTAAACTATACTATAATATGGAATAATGCAGTTTAACTACAGTTATTTTTATTATTTTATTATTATATTATAGTTATATAATTATGTAATTATTTATTACAGTTATTAAAAGTAAAGAGTTGTGGTAAGGGTCATTGCCCTATTTTTGAGGTGAACCTATACACCAGGTTGGAAGAACCAGTATCAATACAAGGCATGGAAACCATGCTGTCTTACTCCCAATCATGTGAGTTACATGTGATATCTGAAAATTTAGCTTTGTAAAATTGAACATAGAATCTGTGGAATTCACCACTCTTTCCTTCTTTTATACATTATCTTGGTTCATAAGGATAACTTGCATCTCCCTGATACCATGGATTTGCAAAACTACAAAAATTTAAACTACAAAAAAAATTGAAAAGAGAAAAGGATCAGAAAGAAGAAAGTCTCCCTGAGAGTAATGTGAGCGCATTTTCCCTGAAAACATTTCCTACACTTTTCTTTTGGCTTAGGAAAAAAAAAAATCTCACCACCATTGCAGTAGCTCTCCCACACACAGAGGGCAGCTTTGCTTTCATTTGGGATCATCAAAGCCCTCTCCCCACACTTCTGGTCTGTCACAGTATACCCCATGTTTTTGGTAATCTGCTTAATATCTGCTAAGATGCAATAAGAACAAAAAACTCATTTGCAATAGAGGTTTTTACTCCTGTCATCGTGCTCTGGGATTGACCTGTATTCTTATGCCTTGTCCATTCTTCTGAGTAGTCCCTAAGGACCATTTGGTGGTGACCACTTGAACAGCTGGAGGGATTAAGAACACAGCCTTCCTCTGATTCCTCTGATCCTCGCTCAGAATTACAGAAAAGGGAAGTTATTGGGAAGGAAAATCTGTTTAGAAGGTTGTTCTAATTAAATAGGTGATTAGAATTGATGAAATACAGGGAAGTCCTGCTGCATGGAAAGCTGGTGGTGTAAGATGCAAGAAGAAAAACTGCACAAGGGTAAAACTGCAGCAGTGTGTGGACTCTGTTAACCCTCTGTATAAGTTCAGAGAAGCAATAGCTACAAACCTGACAAGTCCCCAGCATTACTGAATCCTACCAGGGCTCAGAACAATCTGGCATCAGCAGAGCGTAAATGGCTTTCAGAGCTGCGATGTCGAAGTTTATTCCAGATCTATAAATACTTCCATGGAAAATATCCTTCTAAGAGGCTGAAATAATCCACTGTGCTTTCTTGTGAACGGAGTTGTCAGGATAGCAACAAAACTAAGTGTGGGGAGGTGCCATATTTCCATATTGTTGGGAATTTTTCTATAAGCCATTTGCATCAAGGAGCTGTGAAATCTCTTTGCATAAAGAACTGTACATGCATGTAACACACATCATACTAATAATTATTAAAAAAAATATATCAGCAGAGTTCAATACTGTTTGACTTCAATTATGTTAAAAACTAACTAAAATCATTTTTTATTTCTAACAGATGTTGTTACTACTTGAAAGCTCATTAAAACAAACCTCTCTACACTGAGGTTTTACCTATCAAGACAAACACCTCTTAAGGTAAGGAAAAATATGGCCCTAAGAACCCCACAGCATCCCTAGCTGTCCTGTGATGAGGAGAGGGCGCCAGTCTGGCTCACTGTATGCAGGCCCGAGCCAGGGCCCTGTCACAGGCCACGTGGTGCTGTGGCCATCGTGAAGCCTTCGGGCTGCCATGCTGCAGCTGGGAGCTCTCCTGTCATGCGGGTAGTCGCTGGGACCCAGGGCTCTGTGGCCTCCAAGGGACAGCCTGTTCCTGCCTGTCCGGGTCCTTGGCACCACACCAAGTAGCTGCAGCTCGTGATGCACTTTGTTTCTGCGCGCTGCTTTAGCGAAACCATATGTCTTCCCTCAGCTCAAGATGTTGGAGATTTTTTTGTGTGTGTTACGGAGGTTAATTATTGGCTTAGCTAAGTGTGGTCTGGTGGGTAAGAGGCTAAACTAAAAAGCAGGAGAACGGGATTCAGTTTGCATTTTGATTCCTTTTGCTGGGTGACCCGAACTACTCTTGACTGCAGCAAATCAATCAGCATGATGTACTGGTGATGGGCTTAGGCAGAATCCTACTGATAGGAAAAAAGACTTTCGATACTTAGTTACTGATGCCTTGAACTCGAAGTGTGAATGAAGTAGGTAAAGGGGAAAATAGAGGGAAAAAAAAAGGAGGGGAGGTGAGAAACTGGTTCCGCTGGTGAACGGGATGGGCACCCTGGTTACGAATAACACAAAAAAGCAGAGTTGCTGAATGCCTTCTTTGCTTCGGTGTTTACCAAGGGCAGCCCTTTAGAGTCCAACGCCCTAGAGACAAGAGCAGAAGCTGGGAGAGAGGAAGACTTGCCCTGGGCAGAGGAAGATTGGGTCAGAGAACACCTAAGGAAACTTGATACCCACAAATCCAGGGGCCCCGATGGGATGCACCCCAGAGTTCTGCGTGAGCTGGCGGATGTCGTAGCCAAGCCACTCTCCATCATCTTCGGAAGATCCTGGAGAACAGGGGAGGTGCCAGAGGACTGGAAGAAGGCCAATGTCACACCAGTCTTCAAAAAAGGCAAGGAGGAGGATCCGGGCAACTACAGGCCAGTGAGCCTCACCTCCGTACCTGGAAAAGTGATGGAACGGCTCATAGTGGCCGTTGTCTCCAGGCACATGGAGGACAAGAAGGTGCTCAGGACTAGTCAGCATGGATTCACGAAAGGGAAATCATGCTTGACTAATCTGATAGCCTTCTATGATGGGATGACCGGCTGGATAGATGAGGGGAGAGCGGTGGATGTCATCTATCTTGACTTCACCAAGGCTTTTGACACCGTCCCTCACAACATCCTCCTGGACAAGCTCCGGA
>VWPW01024780.1:0-15145 GCA_013389825.1 Crypturellus undulatus | reverse complement strand
AGATCTGAAACTGGGTGTGAAGTGTTACGCCTAATTCTTTTCTAGGGCCAAATTTCATCCTCATTTAAAATGGAATCCCTGAGGCTTCCTGGGAACAGTAGCACTGAAGTGAAGAGGGCAAGTACCAACCAGTACCCTAATGACTTCTATGTGTGCTCTATCTTTCCATTCATCACCCTCCCACATAGACTCTTTCCTGCGATAATTTTGGGAACAAGGCCTATGTCACACTACATTCACATAGTGAATGCCAGCGCATTTTTAGGACTTCCTACAGTGCAACAGATGGAAATGTATAGCCTGTATATATCTCACCAAATACTCTGACTAGCCACTGGAAAAGTCAGGAGTAAAACAGATAAATAATGAATACTGCACTTTTCCCAAGGCATCTTTAAAAAATATTAAGTGGTGGCAGGCAATCTCAGGCAATAACAGCACTCCACAAATCTTAATTACTTTACTAGTTGTTTAGAAACTAAGGTGACAAGGTTATAAATCCTTAGGATTTAAGTTAAGATGCTATACAACTGAGCCTGAAGGGGTATGTGTTTTAAAAGGTTTCCAAAGGGATTCTAAAAATAAAATCTTTTTGCTAAATGTGTGTAAAACTATGCATCTAGGTGGGAAGATTCTTTTTACCTATTGTAACTAAGGTACTGTAGTTACAGTGCAGCGGATAAACACCAATGAGTTCTCTGGGAAATTAGTTTCAAATGAGGAGAAGGCACTAAATCTATAAAGAGAGAAAGGATTAGAAATTGCTCAGTCTCTTCCTATGACAATATCATATCTCATTAATCATCGTTGAATTCCAATTAAAACATAGGTATATGGGTGGAGCTACTACAGTATGACAGGACTTAGTGAACTTAGTGAACAAATCAGATGAGAAAGAGCAATGTCTTTCTGAGGCAGCTGAGTTTAAATCTGAGTGTTGCCTTTTTAATATCCTAAGCAGGCAAATTTAATACACCGGGTTGGGGGGGGAGAGGGGAAGAACAAATGAAGTAACTAACTCCATCAGTACAGAATTTCACTAGCACACAAACCTTCAGAGGACAAAAATCCTCTAGAACATGTCATTTTGGCTAAAATGTTTTCTACAGTCTAACGTGAACATTGTATGATCTTTATACGCACTGGAGCTGCTTTAAAAAGGAAGAATTAAATGTGAAACACCTATCACGTATCGGTTCTTAGGTTTCATGCAGGATGCATAAACAGAATGCAAAGAGCTGGCATTCTTCTGCACAGAGCACCTCTTTACAACAAGTGCAAATATCGAAAAGGAGCTGGGAAGTAACCTTGCTAAAACACGGCTGCAAACAATGTAACAAAGGCTGAGCTTCCAGAAGCTGTTACGGCTTCCCAGGATGACAGAGTATTCTTGAAGGGACTACGGGGAAGGACAAGTCCTGCCTGTCCTGCCTCTTGACAGAGGAAATAAATCACCCTGTACACTTGAGGATACCTTTCCAGGCTGCATGCTGGGAACTTCATTACACAAGCTGTGCCACATATTACTATGCATATTGCCACTGATTGGACATAGCCTCAAATCCGTAGCCTATTTCTGTCATAGTCTTAGGGGGAAGGAATCTGTTTTCTGCTTAAACAGATACTGACTTGGAAGGGAAAGGGGAAGGAAAAGACACCGAGGAGCTGAAGAGTTCTCTGTGGAAAAAGATCCCCTTGACTAATGATATGTCTAATCTACACTAACCCTGCCTCGTGGTGCATAAAATACAGTCATATTGTCATGGTTTCCATATCCCCTTTGATCTTAATGCAGTTGTTGTCAAAGCGAACAGCTATTCACAGGAATCCCTGCTTCATTAGGAAGATAGAAAGTCCTTCCTTCCAGAGAGCTTTCTAATATGTCTTTGTTTTCATGTTATAAGTTTATAGAGCTGCTTCATGCCTGTCAATAACCGCATTAAAATATTAAAATAAATTTGCAAATGAAGAGTTTATTAGTGTTATGTGCGCTTCTAACACATAATAAAGCTAATATAATTGGGAAGTGTTTGGTTATATTTAAAGATGCTATACTTTGGGGTAAAGCTAAGGCTGGAACACACTGCTGTGATTTATGAGACAGAAAGGCTGCCAGCAACCCGACAAGCACAAGGGTGTGAAGGGATGGGTCCTTATCACCCTTGCCTTCTCGGGTACTGACTCACATGCACCAGTGGATTAGGCTGGGTTAGTTCTTACTTTCAGCTGTCTGTGTCAGTCCTCTCCTAAAGGTTAAAATCCCCTGCGGCACAGAGAGGCCACCACAAGTGGTGCTTTCAGCCTGGCAACCTAAACCCTGCATGCTTTACTTGCAGGTGCTAACTGGGGCTGGGGCACGGGGCAGATGCGAAGCTCACAGACCCGAAGCTTTCTGTGAGCAGCAAGGCAGCCGCTGGGGACACAGCCGCTTCCCGCAGCCAGCCCAATGTCGCACGCGAGCTGTCACCTCCACCTGCCTGCCTGCTGCCTGGCCACTCTCCTGCTTCCCAGCTCAGCCTAGTGCTCAGTTCACTAATGGGCAGTTCATACCACCTAATAAGTGACTGCTGATTTTTGGTCCTTGGCGTTAACAAAGAGAACTGCAAATGACTGTCTCCTAGTCATCTGGCTGGAAGCACAGTCGTTGCTATAGTGCCATTTTTGGAGTCACAACATAAAATTAATGAACCAAATGAGACAAAATTAATGAAGACAATCATTAGTAGGCATCCTGTGGACTGAACACACAAATACATTAGAGGTGAGATTTGGCTAGTTCAGGATATATCAGCAAGGGAGCAGGAAGAAAGCTAAATGGTAACTAAAACATGCCATTTTTTCCATAATAAAAATGCCGCTATTGAAAAGGTTCCCATTATTTTAATATAAGTTATGCCAACGTGATGGGTATTAAATATATGTATGTCAGTGCATAATATATGTACATATTTTTTTTAGAGTGTGCTTTGCTGTTGAGCCTCCTTTTTCAGAAAAAAAAAAAAAAAAAGAAAAAGCCCTCTCTTCCCCAACATTTGGACAAACAGGATTCTGTTGTACATGGAACCAAATGTAGCATTTGTCAGCTCTTATGACAAAGTTGTAAAAAAATACTGTGAATATTTTCATTTGACTATAAAGCAAAATCATTTTAAACAATTCTATGTCATGCATGGAGCTCTTGCAAAATAATAAAATTGACACCAAAATAAGACACGCACCATGTAATTATTTCTTTTTCCTAAGAAGGTTAAAGGGCTTTGATGGGCCTTCTGATAACCAACAAACAAACCTGCACTCTTGTTGATGTATTGGGGGATATTGAAAGGATCTTCTTGCTTCTGCTTGAAAATGTGCATTAAAATAGTGCACATCTATCAGTAAGAATTATAAAAAAGTCAGGTGTAGAAAAATTAGTTGTGAAACAGCATTAATAAAATTTTGATTTTTAAACCATGCATCTTTGCAAAGGGATTGCTGTGGCCTATTTCATTGCAGAAAGGGTGCCGTTCCAAGGGTCATGAGCTATATTAGAAAAGCTTTCATCTTCACCAAGTCACCATAGACTACAAGGTGTTAAAAAAAAAAAAAAAATGTATCCATTCCCATCCTTTGCTGGAAATCAAGAGTTAATTAGTCTAGCATTCGTGCAATTTGTTAAACAGATTGTTCTGTATGTAGTACATTTTTTTCTTGTTTCCTAGAATAGAGATATCTGCCCAAAGCTAATAGGTAATTCTCTATTTGTAGCTGGTACGGCATATTTGAGAGCGGAGCATCTGAGAATCCCAGGTGCTATTATGAAGTGCCACCCAGACAAATCGTGCACTATTTCACTGAAGTCTGGGGATATTTTTGCTATGATATTCACGTGATTAAAAAAAGACCCAAAAATGTGCTATGTTCTTGCTTTATTAGCCCTGAAAGGTGGCTGTTCTAACAAGCTCATTCCACGTAGCACTTACCGCACCCAGAGAGGTCCATCTCTCAAGGAGACAGGCAAACATCATCTTCCAATATGAGGAAGGAAAATGCAACAACAGAAAACTCTGCTAGCCCACAAAGATATGCTAAACGATAGGAAAAGTGACTACCATTCTTTGGATGCTGCAAAATAGAAAATGTTCTGATTTGAGAAGCATCATGCCAGTAATGTTTGTCTCACTGTTATACAATAATTGCTAGAAACATCTATCCACAACTCAGAAGCACACTCATCTCTACTGCCCAGACAAGTTCTGAACTGGGATTTGTGAATGAACATATATCAATGTAATTTGATAACTAGACATCTATTCAAACTGTAAGTAGGCATCAGCTCACACAGATACCGTATTGTTCAGGCACCAACATTTCAAAGTGGGACCTCTGTTGAAGTACTTGACTTCCATGCATCTATTCTACCTGTGTGCATCCACAAAAAGAAAACAGAAGTAGAAACAACATGACAATATAAAGTACTCAACTCAAGGATGAAAAACAGGGCAAGGGCTACAGGAGTACTGTAAACAAAATACAAATTAGTAAATGCAAAATTATTTTCCTTAAATTGTGTTAACAGCAATGAATCATGGTGTGTTATCATAAAATGTGACTCAGTGCAGTTTAGGGTGGTGATCGTCATGACTCAGCCTTGAAATTATGACGGTCATGGTGTCATTGATCATGCACACTGAATTAGACAACAGCAAATGGAGATGCAAACTGCACGCAAGAAGAATCCCACTGAAAAACTGCGTTTAAGAAAAATAGCCCTCTAAATTTGTATCTGAAAATCAATTCCATGTATAAAGGTAAATTGTACTCTTTCAATAAGGAACTCAAGTTTAGGAATATGTTTTCTTCCTGAAACTCTGTCAGAAGTTGCATAATTCTTATTAGCGGTACTGATCATTATGCACTTAAAACCACTCGCTGTCTTTACTTGGCATATTAAAAACTAATACAGATAAAGCTGGTTTCAATTTCAAAGTGATTTTTGCATGAAATTATTGCAATTGTAGTGAAGCTAAAGTAAAGCAAACGCTACAATCCTAATAGATTTCTTCTATCATAACTCTTCTCACGGTGCCTTGCAAAAACTGCAGAGCCTTTTTTTCCTCTAAGGGAAGTATCATTACTATCACACTTTGTAATAGCAATTATCCGCTCCAGTCCCCTGCTTACCTTAATTAATGTCTAATTTGTTAAGGAAAGAAATGCCTTCAGCTTTACTATGAGGTAACAAACAAGCCAGGCAACAACTAGTGCTAAGGAAGAGTGTGTAACAACGCATTGCAGAGAGGAGGGCAACATATTAGAGCTGTCATTGCAAATGCACTTTGCAAATGATTAACGCGTTTTCTGCGTGCTTGTTTTTTGAAAAACAAAAACACTTATATGCACCAGTAGCTAGACACACATAGTTTATTTAAAATAAACATAGGTTTGTGAAATACCTTTTTTTTTTTTTTATAATGTAGCCTTAATGTGATATTTCATCACAGAAACATTGATTGGATGGGACCTTGGAGGCGTTTAGTCCAACCTCCTGCTCAAAGTGGGACAGGACAAGCACTATATCAGGCCAGTTTCATCTTCAGCTGCTGAGTCATGAAAATCCCCAAGGAAAAGGTTCCTCAGCCTCTCTGGGCAACCCGTTCTAGCCTCCACTACCTCCTGGTGAGGAGGATTTTGCTGAGGTCTGATATGAATCTCCCAAGCCAAACTTGTGGCCATTATTCCCTGTTAAGATAGCCCGGTACTACCTCGAAGACTTCAGCTCTGCTGTCTTTGTGACAGCAGTTCACATAGTTGTCTCCTGGTATAAGACCTTCCTCAGCCTCCTCTTCCTGAGAACAATAAACCCAGGTTAGCATCCCACTCAGCCACCTTTGTAGCAACTGAGGGTTGAGACTCTGCCTTCATGTCCACCACTCCTCCAGCCTCAGTGTCAACAACAAATTTGCTGAGGATGAAGCCTTTTCTCATCCTATAGGTTGCTGAGACCTGGACCTCAAAACAGACCCCTTAAGTATCCCATTTTTTACTGGCTACCAGTTGGACATTAGGCCATATACTGTCCCCGTTCATGGCTCGCAGTCCAGCAAAGTCTACCCATAATGTTAATCTTATTCCCAGTCATTGGGGGCTTTCTTCAATCACCGTGGTGAATTCCAGTGAGCCCTACTGCCCCACTGGTGTCTGTCCCCTTCCCTCTCAAACTATGCCAGTCAGAGGTCAGGGACAGGCTTTGACTATAAATGTCAATGTCCAAAAGGCATCAAATACTTGCAGAGAAAGTGGGAAACTGCTGCGGGGCTGGAAAAATGTACAAAATGAAGGAGAGTGTCACTTTGCAGTTTTAATAAACTTACTGAACTTTTCTCCATTTTATAGTATTTAAACGCTATAGAGGTTTAAAGTCAAATAGAGGTCAACAGAGGTCAGTTTAGCCAAACACTTTGAATGATCCTGCATTTGTGACATCAACAGCAAATTTGTGAATTTTACATCAGAAAACTTCATCTGGAGTATTTCACAAATGCATTTATATTAAAGGTACATCTTTCTATGCAATTCCTTCTATGTTTCAAATTGAATTATTGCACTATGAATGACAGCTCAGACAAGGCACTATGTTACTTGTGAGGACTTCTCAAAGAGCTCTTGACTTTCCCAGCGCTCTCAGACATACTCACTCCCTCTGATTTTTGAGTTGAAGTAACTCTCCTTTCACAGGGATTGTGAAAATTGGGGTTAATACAAGGCTGAGGGGTGAGGAGCACAGAGGGCAGAAAAGGAAATTAAATTACTGGAAAATTCTACATTTTAAATATAAAATATACTCAGATAAAGTTCATTTCATTGCAGTGCTATTGGGATGTTTCAATAAAATGTGTAAGATGCAACAAAAGTTGTTCTCCTCACACAGTTTAAGTGTTGAGCTGCTTGAAGGAGAGGTGTTAACTCTGTCATTTTGATTGTGCCTGAATCTACCACCTCCATGTAGATGTGCTGAAATCCAGACACAAAAGTTTCCTTCTATGAGAGATCTCCAGGGCAAAATCAACCTAAATGTAACTAACAAAGAACAGAAGATTGTAAAAAAATATATCATTAAAATAAACTAAGACTTCAAAGTTGAAGCACATCCTTAAGAAAACTCTTCTTTTGTAACAGTGAAGGAACAATTTTTCTAACAGACAAATTTGAGGTATTCACTTCCAATCTATGCAAACAGTCCATAAACGGTTCCACATTTACATTAGTGATGCAGTGTGAGGAAAACTAGTCTCCCTTTTGGGACAGCAATCTTAAGACTAGTTTTTACCAGAGACCTAGACTGGATTCTCTGCAAGAGTGAGCTGGCTTTACTCTAGGAATATGGAGCCATTAGAGCTGATGATGATGCGGTTTTAGCTACAACTGGATATGCATTTTTTCTACTAACACAAGACCAACGAACTCAGTATTTGCTGGTGTGCGTTTCTCATTTAGTCCTCCCTAATGTCCAGAGTGGGCTACACTACAGTTGGCTTATTTAGATAAATTTCCATTGACCTCACCCCGCTCCCCCCTTTTTTTTCACTTGTTTGGAAATAAAAAGCTTTAAAGACTTTGGGAGAGTATTTTTTTCCCAAAACTTGTCCAAACATCATACAGACTGAAAGAAATCAAGCTTTCCTCTCAAGCACAGATCTTACACATTCCTGTCCCTCTGAGACAAGCAGCACCAGTTCTTCAAACTGAGCATCTTTAAAAGGTGGATGATTCATTTCATGTACCTGCTGCAATGACACCATAGGATGGAGGAGAGACACAACACCCCTGGACACATCAGCACATCCAAGCATCAAAATAATGACACTAAACAAATATATCACTTTCAAACTTAACCTAATCTGATTGATTTTTGTTCAATTCCCTTGTTCTTCCCCGAATAATTCATGAGAGAAAGAGAAAGGGTCACAGGAACTGAACGTTTTTGTTACTGTAGGAGGGGTGGTTGGAAATGTGAGAAAGCATGCATGGCAGCAAACCACAAAGTTGGTACATCTACTAAATTGAAAAGTAGTATTTAGGTGGTTTACAGTAGTCACCCTGTTTGTATTATCAACGCATCACGACCCCTTTTATACTTAAATTGCTCTAGCTCGAGCATCCCACACAAATAAAAGTACTTTAAAACAACAGTGATACAAAGATAAGCTTACTGTCAATATTTGACCTTCCTCGGTTTGCACAGCCTAATGATAACAACTTTAACTGTGCATATGACAGAATGGTCTGCTATTAAATATTTTTATTTCATTTTTTCACCTCAGCAGTTAATATTGCTCCCATTTCTACCCTTGTAAGGTAACTGCTTATACAGATTTAGTCATTTCCAGTGGTTGTTGCTATGACTCATCACATAATTAAGCAAGAGGTGGCCAAACCTTTGATGTGAATTAATAATTAAAGGTTGCTGTTACAAGAAAATGAGTGCATATTTACATATATACACACAATTTTTGAGTTTATAAAATATAGAATAAACCTGCATTTCAACAATTTTCATCTTTGCGCCTTTGCAAAGGAGTCATAAGCTGACATAAACTAACCCTCCGTTTGCATTTGCCCCCATTTGCAAATAGGCATCTATGTAAGGCGTAGAAGATCGGGAAGAATTTAAGGACAACATATTAATTAATGGATAATTTTTCTTGCAGTCTCAGATGGAATGAAAAGATTCAAATCAGCTTATAGTATCTATGAAGCACTTTGCAACCATAATCTTTTTTTTTTTTTTCTAACTGCATGATGTTTGATTAAAACAGCCAAGGACCAAAATGCAGCTCTTTGGCAGAGGTCTAGACTAAATGTAATCCAGGATGCATTTTTCTCTATTGAGAGAAAGTCATAATCATTTCAACTGCACTCAGCCAGCCATTTTATTTTTCTGTTAAACAACCATACAGTGTAGAATATCATACTTCAAAAATACACAAATATTGTTCCTTCCAGCTAAAGAGGACAGACAGACATTCAGCGACATTTGCTTCAGCAGAAGTGACAAGTATAGTTGCAGTAAGACCACTGTAAATGCGCAATGGATGAGCTAATCTGCTACTAACATCTATTCTGCTGAAGGGACTTATGAAAAAAAAAATTACGAAAAAGATACAAAAAAAGGCAGAATGAGAGATGAATAAATCACTAGGATTTTTTTTTCTGCTTTAGAAAATTTTGAGATGTCAGGGGTAGCATGTCTTCACAACCAAAGTAAAAACTCCACTTCCTCACTATTCTCATCAGGAATATTGGTCATACTTCATTATCTGATCACAATTACCAGCAATGATCTGCTACATATTAGGTCAATGCCTGCCAGGCAAAACAAAAAAGAGAACTATTGGCAGAATACTCATCTGAGAGAAACAAGTCATGAGAGTTACAAGACCAGTCTTTAACTGAAGAAATTTATAGCAGAACTGGAATAATATTATGACAAAAGTTTCTGAAACTGCCAGCTCCTCTACAGAAGTAATCTTGCCTGCTATGTATGATCCTCATTCATCAGAGCTGAGAAAATCTTCAGCTGTGACTTTTGTTACAATCAGAGGACAAGACTGAAGTACTTTGGCAACTGCAAAACAAAAACTCCAAACCCTGCTCCTATATTCCATAAAGATATTCTTCAGGGTCTCTTTTTACAGAGACTAAAGGCTAAAAGTTTGTCCAACATTTTCCAGCTAATGAGCTGGCAACTCTAGCTTGACTGTAGCTCCAGAATTTGTTTGCCAATTGCTCGTTGTCAATGCTGACCTTCAGAATAGAGCTCTGGAGACATGCAAATTTTTGTGAACTAGGTCCTACACCTCCTCGACCTCAGCACTACTGAGAAGTTGCAGCTCCCTCAGATAGCACTCCCAGGATCTGCTGTGCAACTCTGTGTCTGCAATGGAGAGAACAGGCTCCTCTGCTGTGCACTGCCAGCACAGTGTTGGAGAGCTCTATACCTGTGAGCATTAGAAGTACTTCCAGATTCTGTTTTGGATGAGCACACAAAAATCCAATTTGGGATTTACTTTTTCAATTAGCTTAAGGAAAAAAAAAAGTGTTAGATGGAGTGAACTCTTCTAAGTAAAGTAGGAGACTGAAGGTATAAATCTATCTGTTGACAACAAAAAAAAATCTGCTCTTGTTTCCATGCTCTTGGTTCACTCCCTGAATTGGCTTGAATTTATTTTTTTCCAAATGTATAAAAAAGCAGGCAAAGGAAGGAAGTACAGCACTGCATGAAGAACAACTGTTATGTGTTTGAGACTATATGCTGGAATCTGTTGTCTTTCTGTTACACTGCTGCCTAAAAACACTAAAATGATGACTATTTCATGTGACTATCTGGACATATTATTTCCTTTAAATATCTATTTAAAGGTATTTAAAGATAAAGCAAATAAAAAAAGTAACAAAGGTAACAAGAAGTAAAAAAAAAAAGTTCCTCAAAGTGGGTATCAGGTTGCTTGCTTGCTTGCTCATTAAGTGCACTCATAACAGTAGAACAGTCAGTTTCAGAAACACTTGGGAACCACAGAAATTAGGAAGCTGCCCTTAAAACACTCTTTTTTTAGTTGAAAGAATATAACACTACAAGATTCTGTAATTAGAATGTATGTATGAAAAACAGAGACGTTGATTCGCCCATGTAAAACATGTTACTGCTAATATTGTTCTAATAAATAATAATACTATTGGGATCTACAAAGTTAGGAAGATTGCTTTACAGTGAAGTGAATTTCAGATTGGCCCAGTGATAAGAGCACAACCCTGTCGTACTGCTGACGCATGAAAGAGTAGTGCCATGTTAAGGAGTAGACAACACTCAGCTTCATGGCATGACTCACTGAATGTTGAACGTGATGTTATTTCAGTCTATCTACTGAAATAACCTATCTACCTATCTACTTTTAGATCTTGCTCCTTCATTATTTCTTGTTTGGAAGAAAGCAAGCCACAAATTAAATTATCTCTTGCTTCCCATGTTGCCACTGCTACTATCATACAGTCTCAGCATTAATGGTACCCTACAAAAGAATATAAACATTTTTTAGGATTATGAGCACATTTTCTACGGTCTTGGGGAAAGAAAGTAAATGATAAGTAATTTCTTAAACAATCATGTGCTTAAAGTTGCTCCTTTACCACATACAGGAAAGGAAGGAAGATCATAAGGATTTCACCTGGAAAGCACAGGAAAAGTGCGCATATCATGAAGCTTCCTTACACTGATCTTGCATGAAACTATGTGGTAAAATTGTCAAGTGTGGATTTTACAAATCAGAAAATAAGAAGCTAAAGAAAAGGTCTGACTTGATGGGATTGTTCCTACAGTGATTTATAATCTGAGATTATAAAACACTACCTGAAAATACTCCAAGAAACAGGAAAACTACCAAGGGAACGTTTGATAGAAATCTATAATCTGATGTGAAACGATCTACAGTGTCAGTGTCCAGACAAATTTTTTTCATTACGACCTGGAGGGAAAGGAGAGATTAACAAAATGGAGAAAGGGAATATAATTTCCTGAGTCAAACTCCCAAAACACTAGTTACCGAACATGTCTGTGTCTACAAAAAAACTCAGTCTGAAATAGCAGATTCATTGTAGATCTTTTGCCAAGCTTTATGAGTTTGTCTGAAGGAAGCAGTATATAGATCCAAGCACTTTAGGACTTTTCAGAAAATGTAAAAATGTTCTCATAACTGGATGCCTGATCTGTCATTTGGCAATAATGTCTGTTCCTGCTTCACGTCTTTCTGGATCACAAAATCTTTCAGGTCATAACTCTGAAAAGCTTGATGGAGTCCTGTGCCAAATGGATAACATCTTGGTCAAGAGAAGGCACGAAGCAGCTAAGCACTTTCACAGGTCTAGAATTTGACAAGTTTAACCCTTAAATCAGGCCTGCATTGGTAACTAAGCCCTTACTGTTTTCCAGAAAAGCATTACACTATCACCTTTACACTCTTATTCCACATTTACTGACTTCTAATCCAACCGTGGAAGTTTTGCTAAGATTTTAAGTATGGGCCTGACCCAATTGGTTTAAGCAACCCCCTTTTTGTTTGTTTGTTTGTTTTTGGCATTTAGCTGGATTTATGACCTTTGAATCCAAGAAATCTCATAATTCACCATTCCTGGCTTTGTTGCTGAGTTTTCCTCCCTTGGGCATGTTAAGTAAAGGCAAGCCGAGAAACAGATAAATCATTCAGAATCAGTTTGCAGAAATGCTCTGCTCTGCAAATAAGATGCACAGTGTAGGTAACTATGGTAGGAGCTACAAGTCATGATACAGTTTACATTCAGCTGCAGTCTGATCAAAGGAAACATGAGTCTCATGTATGGAGTTGTGAGATGAGCACAGGGTTGTAAATACAAGTTTCTAAGGGACATTAAACAATTCTTTGCTTAATAATTAACATGACAGGAGTCAAAGGAGCCCCAAAATAAATGCCAAGATTTCAGTTGTGCTTTCATATGTAGGGGTGGATGACAATATTTCACACAGACACATTTTCTGGGTATCACTGGTCAGGTGAACCTTTCTGGTCAGGAATCTTACCTCCCTACCCTGCAGAGCCTATTGCACCTGTTCACTTGGTGCAATAGGTTAAAATGTCCTCCTTAATAGGTTAAAATGTCCTCCAAAAGTCCTCAAAAATGATCCATCCTTTGAAAAATGTCCTGCAACATTCCTGAAAAGTTACATCAGGCATTCAATAACTTCATGGAATAGCTTTTTCTAGCAAATGAGTGTTTTTCCATGGCAGAATAATCCCCTCACATGTTGCAGGCAGGTTGGGGAGGAAAATACTAATCTAACCAATCACTGGGCTAACTCTGATAGGAAATGAACCTGATCTTTCTAACCACCACCATGCATCTGAGCTTCTTTACAAATAGTAAATAATATTTGATCAGACCTAAACTACACTCCTGAATATTTCACACTACCAAAACACTACCAGTATATCTTAAAGGCTCCATACTATGAAATATTCATCGACAAAATGATGCATTTTGCACAGTAATCTCTCAAGTACTGCTGGATGTAATAGCCTCTTGTGAAGTGCAATAGAAAGTACTGCAGTCTTCCTAGGCCAGATTATCCTAAATGACCGAAATTATACTGCCACTACCAGCAACTTCCTGTAATGCTTATCTATTGATTATTTTTTAAGCTGGCCTGTATCTAACAGGTTACTGAACTGTTGTCACACAGAATTTACAGGCATTTCTCACCCTGCTTGCAGATTCATGTTGCAGTGAATGCTCTTTCAGAAAAGTTGGGCTGTGACTTGAGGCAGAGCTGTGAGCGAAAGACAAGGCACAAATTGCCCCATCCCAAGAGGTGATTCACATCTTCTTCATAACTTCTGCCCTGCAGCTTCTTCATTTCTCGGGGGTAATGACTTGCTTATCCCTCACTTTACACAAGGCATGCCAGCATTTATTAATTCCCTCTGGGATTAATTGCCTCTGGGTCTGGAGCATCTGTCATATGAAGGGAGGCTGAGTGAGCTGGGGCTATTCAGCTTGGAGAAGAGAAGAATCAGAAGGGATCTTAGCAATGCGTTCAAACATGTGATGAGAGGGAGTCCTGAAGACAGAGCCAGACTCTTCTCAGCAGTGCCCTGTGACACAACAAGAGGCAATGGGCACAAACTGAAACAGAAAACTCCATTTAAACATGAGACAAAACTTTTTCTTCTGTGGGGCTGGTGGAAGATGGGAGCAGGTTGCTCAGAAATGCTGTGAATGCTCCATTCCTGGAGATAAGAAAAATGCAACACTGGGCATGGCCCTGAGCAAACCTGGTATAGGTGACCCTTTTCTGAGCAGGGGAAGCTGGTCTAGACCATCCGGGTCTGGAAAGCACCAGACGGTCTTTCCAACCTCAGCAATTCCATGAATTCCTGGGATTAGCAAGATCCCAAGCTCTGTTCAGGTACCCCAGGTATCTGTTCTCCTCTATCAGAATGAAAACCCACCACTCCTTCTGGCAAGACTTTGTGGTGAAAACTCATCGTATCAATGTTCTGAATCAGACCCTGCTCCTCAGAGCTCACCTCTCCAGCCTCCCAGGGTCACTGTCACAGCTCATACCCATCTGCTCTGCCACCCTCAACACTTCAGGCTGTTTCTGTAGCGTTACGAAGTCTTGCCTTTCTGACAGGCCTAGGTTTTCTGAACCCTCTCCTTTTCTTCCTACTGTTAGGAAATCAGCTTGTCCAAAATCCTGTCAGAAGCAGACTCTGCTAAGCACAAACCCTGAAGTCTTGCAGCTTAATTTGCTGCAAAAATAAATCTAATTGGCTGCCTCTAGATCCCACTAATGACCATCAACACCTTAACACTAACTGCTTAGACTGGAAAAAATCATGCTATGAGCTTTTTTATTAAGTGAAAAGCACAGTGTGAATGACACCCAAGGGAGAGTTGTCTTCATTTTATTTATTTTTACATTTTCAAACATTATTATTTTCTTCCTTTTTGCACTCTGATGGACACTCTNGACACTCTTCTAACAGGAAACTGCTTTCTAATTGCTAGTTTCATCTACCATGCCAAAACACATTATTTTCAACACAAGAAAACCAGAGACGGACTCAAGAAATTCTGTAAGCTAGAAAATCATCCTAAACGATATCTATTTCAAATGAGTATTCACATATTCCAGAAGATTACCTCCCTTTTCTGTCTAAAAACTCCCAAGTAGCAGAAGCTTCATTACATATACTTACAGAAAGTGCTCCAGTTGAGCGACATAGGTACCAAACTTCCAGAGAGGCCTATTTTGAACCAGACCAAAGAGGAAGATGGTGAAACTTTGCCTAATTCCCAGATCACCTGCCTGTGGATTCTGAGCATGCATGCTGTACACTGAGAGTACTGAATTCAGCCCAAAAACAGCATCCAGGATGATTTTCATGCAGACATGGAGCACATGGAAAAACAACTCTACATGCTGTTTGCAAGAGAGAATCGTGCTTTTAACAGTCACGATCGAAGAGAAGATGTGAAACATAGACCCCTCTCAGGCTGTGAAAATTTCAGCCCGTCTTCTGCATTGTCAAGTTATGATATAACCTTAAGTGCAAAAAAAAAAAAAAAAAAA
>VWPW01024774.1:114718-158055 GCA_013389825.1 Crypturellus undulatus | reverse complement strand
TTTTTTTGGCTCTTTGCATAGCCTCAAAGCAGTTACATTTTTGAACTGTCTAGCAGCTGCTTTTAGATACTCCATACCAGCTCTTCAGTGAGCTCCCTGAAACACGTTATGGCACTTTGGTTTTAGTGTATTAATAAGACTCTAATCAAACACAGTAAAATGTCTATGGCCAATTCATTTACAGAATATCAAAGGAATAAAAATAATGGTACAATGGTGCTATTTATATTATCAGCCTTTGCAACCCAATAGCTTTTTCTTACAGCTTGCCTTGCTGTGAGAATAGAGACGTTGCCATCTGTTACTTCTAGGGAGCTCCTTTCATTCCCGTGTTTCTTGTGCAGACAGCACCAAGAGATGCCGCTCATGGAGACATGAAGCAACGTTTTCAGGCTCCTAGTGCACTATATAACAGCAGGGAGGGCACTGACGTCACTGGAGCTTGGATGAAAAAGACTGCCAGGAAATTATTATTTTTTTAAATGAGCCTGCTGAGAAGACCCATGCATGGACATGAATGTCTTGTGCATAAGTTTGGGCTTTAAGCGCACCAGACACTTGTGATCTGAATATTTGTTTAGTGAAACCTCACAAAGTTTGTGCTAGCACTAGGATCTAGTGCACTTTTGAGGTTTGTGAATGTAGATTTACAACATAGATCAGTTTTTGTGGCTTTTCTTTAGCTCTGACGGTTTTAATTTTATTACAGGGTGGTCAGGTGTTCGGGGGGGTTGTAACTCCAAGGGTGGACACTTGGAGGAAGTTAAGCCTCTGTGGATCTTTCTGACTTAACTCTCTTTAATGTGATTTCCTGTAGTTGCAGGGAAGTGGCTCAGTGACCTAAAAGATCCTTTCCTGTCACTAAGACAAATGCTTCTGTATTGAATCTATAATATTCCAATTTCATATAATGAATCACTGCTACTGGCTTGGCATAAAATGATATAAAAATATGCAAGATGACAAAACTATAGAATAAAATACCAAATAGTGCTTTTCCATAGCCAATGTTTTTCAGCTTTTCTTTTCTTTCCAGGACATTCTTGAGTTTTGCCCATGTGTTTGTTTCAATGCAGATTGAAATGTGTTTAGAAACATTTTGCAGAACAGAAGTTCCAAGGTTTGACCAACTCTATTAAGTAAATAGAGGAGGCTGGAAACATGCCTAACTCAGAAGGATGAGAATCAACCCAAGCCAGATTTGGTGCGTGGTTCTAGCCAGGAAGATGAGATATTTCAAAGGTGATATCTTGCCTATTAAATCATTCATTCTAATATATCCATTTTTATGGTGTTGACTGTATGAAAGCAGCAAATGATTATGCAGCCTCTTGGCAGGTCTAAGTACTCTGTCACTAAGAGTGAATCTGTTTTTCATCGTTGCTAACTTAGAAGTATCCTGTATCACCTTTCCAAAGGGTCTTTTGGAAAACCCATTTGTCTTGTAATCAGCCTGCAAGCTCATGGTTCCTGTCACTCTAAATCATTACAACTGTCTTAGGTGGCATATGCTAGCTCTCAAATCAGCCTTCAGTGTGCAGATTCAGAAAAAATGCAAGGACGGTGCAGGCAGTAAAATGTCTCGTTGCAGTGAACGTGTTACATGGAAAGGGATGTTGCAGATGTGCCACTCTTCCCGGGCTCTTGCTGATGGCATTTGCTTTTAAAAGTCACTTCTAGTGAGTACCTCTAGTTCAAGTCATGCCTTGACTTGCGTAGCAAAACGTTGATCTGCGAGAAGTACAAATCAATAGATAGAAGAACAGTATATAATTATATAATAGAGGAACAGCAGGTAGTAAAATTCACCATTCTCTTTGGTAACGTCATTACCACAGATAAATACAGAGCAACTTTTTTTTTCTTCAACTGCTTCAGCTTCAATTTGTAAGCATAGGTTACCCATGGAAACATTGGGTAACTTTGTGTTTTGAAGCCTGAGCAGGGGCTCCGCTCTTGGCATGGGCGCAGCGAGGTTGTTGCAGTGGGTTCAGTGCAGGTCTGTTTGTGCAAGAGAGATTTCGCCAGATGATTTTTCCTAATCTTGTCCTCATGCAGGTCACTGAAATATTTCCTGTAGATACTTTTTGCAGTGGCAACAAATACTGAAATAGTTCCTCATTCCACGGCACCCTGAGGCTAGGAGCTGCATAAAAGCAACAATAAGTTTAGAACAGGCACGTAAAGGGCTGCAGGCTTTCACCAGGCAGCTTTTCTGCTCGCAGGAATGAAGGTGAGGCCTTCTTCTGAGTGCAGCTCATTTGTCCCTCTCCAGTGGATGTTTGCCAGCTATTTAACCTAGTTTATTGAACTTGTATTTGTTGCTGATTCACCAAGTAGAAAGTAAATGAGAAACTGCTTGAGAAAAGATTGAGCACTTCCTGAATAAAGATGGATGAGATTCCTCTGAATCAGTTCAGCAAAACATGAAGTGCTTGTGGCATCTTATTATCTTCAGCAAAACTCTGCCTGATTGCAAGCAAGGACATTATCCTCATTTTTCCCCTTCCCAGGTTATTCACTGACCCGAAACTAGTCTTTCTGGTTGGAGTGTTGTTCCCTTTTGTATGCATACATGCTGGAGCTGAGACTTCAATTTGGGACTAATCTAAAACAGGGTTTTAAAAAAAAAAATCTTAGATTTTCTTCATCACCAGATTGGGTGTATGGTCAACAGTTCACTAGAGAAGTCTTTGTCTTTTTTGTTCATTTGTTTGCCCTTTTGGCCGGAAGGCGGGAATAGAAACACATTGATTTAGTGGAGAGAGTTGCATCAGGAATGGATAAACATTTTTGGTGACCTTACGTGTTCTGGACTCTGATAGGTATTGGGTAATACTGTTGTTTCATCAGTGAAACTTCTCAAAATGGATTATCCAAACTTCTGTTTAATTGTCTGATCCTGGAGAAAAATCCTGAGAACAATAATAATTGATATACCAAGTCACGTGACATTAGTATGAAATCATCATGAATCAATTTTTATGCTCAGAATCAATTTTCTGCATAGGGACCCACTGAACACAGTGTTTTGTCAGGGCTGAATTTACCACATAGATACGGGGCAGTTTTTATGTGCTCACCAGCACTGACTGGAGTCAGTTTTTCAAGAGCTCAGTTTTCATTCCAGCCCTGAGAATATGACCAGTATATTCCTAGATCTAAGCAGGAGGCCACTGTATTTTTATTATTATTATTATTTTCACCTAATGCCCACTTCACTGAATAAGAATTCAGTTGTGTTATTTTTTGTCTTTATTCCTCCAGGCTTATTGATTTTCCTAAGACATTAAACTGATACCTGAGACTCAAGGACTCAATCCCGTCTGTTGAAATAAGAAAATCACACAAGTTCACACAGGTTTTCAGGAAGCAGCTCAAGATGGACCTCTGGTAGCACCCTCTGCCCCTAAGCTGTCCATGTCTACAGGAGCATTGGTGTTCCTGGTGTCGCTCAAAGGGAACTTTTACTCCACACAACAACCTATCTCTATAACAAAGGTCAGATTTGTTACCCATCAGATTGGAGCAGTGGGATAATGAGTTGCCTTGAAGAACCGGCCTTTTTACCTCCTGAATGGGCTTCTAAATCAAGCAGGGGGAGCATTGACTGAAAATCATTGGGGCTGTCTGCTGGAAAGGTCATACTGTGAAATAATGCAAGGGAATTTCACCCTAGTCTGTCTAGTGAAGCACTCTAGCACAAAACCCCCCACCACAGCAGTGGGTCCGTTCTACAACCTGCTTAGGATTTGAGATGATCTTAGGAACAGAGGAAGATTAGCTGAAGCTGTCACAGACCTAAATTAGTCACGGAAACGTAGGTAACAATAAGGATGTTAATATGGGCTGGCCATGTGTTTCTTCCATGGCAAAAGCCACAGGCTTGCAGTGATTTTTCCTTAAAGAAAGCGTGTGACTTCCTTACAGCCAAGTCCTGCTCTTGTCTGTGGCAAACAGTGGAGCATGTTACAGCCTGTGTGGGGGTTGTACATCTCCCCAGGGCTCGCATTCACAAGGCAATTTTTCATCTTGCTCCATACCTTACTAAATATATCCATTTCTTTCCTTTTTTCTTCCCAGTTCTGAGGCACTTTTCTTTACACTTGTCAATCAGGACTGGGTATTAAACACCAGGCTGCAATGCTGGGTGTAGCCAGAGAATTGCAGCTTCCCCCTTTGATGATAGCACAGTTCATATTATCTCTCTTGGCCTGTGACAGCAATATTTGGCTTCTGTATGCAGACAAACACTCATTAGCCTTGTCAAATGGAGATGCTACAACCTTAGGTGCATAAAATCAATATTCAGCATTACACAAGTCAAAAATAAACAACAGTAACTGGTAAATTAAGCCATTAAGGAATACAGCTGCTATTTTATGTGTTTTGGAAGGGCTTTTGCCTCTTGGCATATGGGTGAGTATCAGATATTGGGCAAATGAAATTCTCTGCCTTTCCTTGAACTCCAGTTTCTTTAGCAAGTAACCCAACTATATTTCTTTGTCAGTGGTATTTGACTGGGTATTCTGCTGGAATTCTGCTGGAATTCTGCTGATTCTAGACATCAGTCTAGGCAGAGATAAATTCTCTCTCTGAAGCCGGATTCTTACTGTTGTGATTTCCCAATGTGTCTACAGTTTCCTGACTTGCCTCTCATATGAGTAGGAAGTACCAGTAAGTTTCTTTCTCTTACAAGTAGACACACTCAAGTTATTAAAGGTTCTAAAACTCAAAGTCAACACTTCGACCTTCCACACTTATTTCTTGATTTTATTCTTGCGAATAGAATCCATTAGGGAAATGGTCCCTCAGAACAAACGCTGTTCACTGCAGCATTCACAGAAGTCCTTCATGAACTACGCCGCTCACCTACGGAGGCACAGACCCAGCATTCTGGGAGAGCTTTTTCATCTTTAATTAACATGATCTGCTGAGAAGATTTGAAATGAAAATGACTTGCATAGACTTCTGTAGCTTCATTTTCCATTCAGATAAAGGGCAAATGTTTGGAGATATAAAGATACAGCTTTAAGCTTCATACAGGTTAGGCTCAATGGTACTTCTGTCATACTGAATGTTAACCTTGGTCTCCTAGAAATGGTTCAGTGTCAAATTGGGCAGTAGTGACTGAGTATTTCATTCTGACGTTGGGTCAAAACTCTCAGCTTCCCTCTTTTTCCCGGTAGGCAGGAGAACATTTCCTGCAAGATGATGTTATGACTTGTAAAGTACCTTAACCTTCTTGAACAGAGCATTTCACCTGCATGCATTTGTCCTTCTGACACAAATCCTTCTCTGATCCAGAGTAATTTTAACTCTTTGGGGCAGAAGGCAGATCTTGGCTGCAAAGCCAAGTACTAAGAGTAAATGATGGCCACAAACCTTTCCACCTTCCACATCAGAAACAACTAGCTTTCTTTGACTTCTTTTTTTTCTCACAAAATACTGAGGAGTGGGTCAAAATACAAACAAAAGCTGTACGCGCCCTACAAATTAAAGCCGAGCACTTCATGTCTCACACAGTTCTCCCTAGAGGCAGGATGAAAGGAAGGCGGAATAAACCAGGTCTGACAGATGCTATTGAAATACAGAGACTCATTTTAATGAAGCACTGGAAAGTGGCCAGTCTATTGTAGTTAGGACATGATAAACCAAATAGAGAAAGAGGAGGAAAAAAAAAGTATACAGTGAAATTCATCCACTTTCTGGGAAGTACTTTCCTTTAAGGCTATCTGGGAGTTTTGTGTGGTTGTCACAGAGCATCTTCGTGGATTCATAAGCAGAAAGTCCTGAGTGCTGGGAGGCAGAGAGGCTCGAAGGATGGTTCAGGTTCTCGGGCACCAGCACCGCTTCATCCAGATCTGTTTGTTAAATCCTCCCCTGGCTACTCGGGGAATAGTTTCAAAAGGCCAGTAAGCACAGCAAATTCCAAATGACAGGTTAGGAATCTGGTTCAGTATCAGTGACTGGGTTTTAATCCATTCTAGGACTAGTCAGCTCCCTAGGCAGTTAAAATGATGCTGCAAAGGAGCCTTTCCCAGAGCTGCCAGCAGCGGTGCCTCCTTCCCCTGCACGGGATTAGCTGGTGACCCGGGCTGCTCCTGCTTGGAGCGGTACAGGGCCGTGCCTGGCTGCTTTGAGCTGGGCTTCATGTTACGTGCAGGCTGCGTCTGCTTTATCTTCCATCACTCAGGGAGATTATGATATTTAAATGTGTTACTCTTGAAATAATATTATAAGTGGTAAAATATCAACCCAAAAGTAATAAAGAGATAAAGAAGCAGGTGCATTGGGTAAAATGCTAATTTCAAATGGTTTAAAAAAAAAAGAGTTTGGGTACTTTTGGGGTAGCAGTCTCAAGATTTATTCTGCATTATTTTATTAAGTTCAGGCTTTAAAACCGGCTTTTGTTCTGTACGGACTCCTTAAGGGGTTGTGGCTAATTTTCAACATATTTAAGATTGTACACTGAGCCATCCCCAAAGAGTAATTTCATTAATTGCTTGGTAATGCTACTGCTTGGACCTATAATCCTTTTCTTAAATTACAAAGTGCATTCAAGCCCAGACATCTTCCCTATGTGCAGCACCGTGCAAGATTACCCGCCGCGATTGTGCTGCAGCTGTTGACACAGTGGTTCTCTGCAAATTTCATGGCAAGGGATCTGTCTATCCTAATACTAGCGTATACGTGATCCCTACAAGACTTCATGTTAATCTTAGTTAAACAGACAAGTTATTAAATAGTAATTCCTGGTGCTGGAGAAACATTGCCATCCCATGAGGCAAAACAGGAGCAGGGAATGTTTAAGGCAGTGGCATTTTAAAGCTAATTTAAGGAGGATTTATCACAATTAGGAAAAGAGATAATGAGGGATATGTGCAAATTGCCTGGCTAATAGTGCTGCAGATTGGACCCCCCTCATGGAGCCGGGTTAGGGAGGGAAGCGCCTGCTCCGTGCGGGCACCCACGCGGCTGCCGCAGCGCCCGCTCCGAGGCTCCACTGTCGCTTTCTGCAGCATCAGGAGCAGAGCAGCTGTGAGTTGCACTTAACAGCCCAACCAGACCGAACTGATGCTGAAAAGAGTAAGAGCATTTCTGTAGTTTGAGGCAGTGTGTTTAACCCTGCCTTTATCGCTGGTTTATCTACCTAGGACTGCCTGTGCTTGTGGCTTCTGTGAAGAAGAGCACGTGAGGAAGGTGAATACTGGCTTAAGTCTTCATATTTAGGAAGTNGAGTAAGAGCATTTCTGTAGTTTGAGGCAGTGTGTTTAACCCTGCCTTTATCGCTGGTTTATCTACAGAGGAATACCGAGGACTGGCTGTTCTTGTGGCTTCTGTGAAGAAGAGTACGTGAGGAATACTGGCTTAAGTCTTCATACTTAGGAAGTTGTTTAACTACTAGCAACCAGAGTTTCGTCTTTTCTTGCTGGAGTTGTCCATCTCAACTGAACNAGAGCAGCTGTGAGTTGCACTTAACAGCCCAACCAGACCGAACTGATGCTGAAAAGAGTAAGAGCATTTCTGTAGTTTGAGGCAGTGTGTTTAACCCTGCCTTTATCGCTGGTTTATCTACCTAGGACTGCCTGTGCTTGTGGCTTCTGTGAAGAAGAGCACGTGAGGAAGGTGAATACTGGCTTAAGTCTTCATATTTAGGAAGTTGTTTAACTACTAGCAACCAGAGGTTCGGCCTCTCTTGCTGGAGTTGTCCATCTGTCTCCAACTGAACAGGTAGAAGTGCAGGCAACAAGTTCAGTGCCGTTAACACTCCCCAGGCCCAGTTTGCAGGCCTGGCTTGTACAAATTCACATTCCTGGTCCCCTTTCAGTGTTTATAAAGACATGACTCCTGTCTGCTCTAGGACTGGGTTTCCTGTAAAGCTAGAAGCGTTTGTGTGGATGAGTGAATGGAAGGAAGGAAAGCATGCGAGAGGAAAGCAAGCAAGGCAAACAGGCACAGGAGTAGGTTTTTTGAGCTCTCTCCAAAGGCGGCATTAGCATTTTGTGAGAAGGGTAGCTGTGCTTGGCAAGAGCTGAGCTGAAATCCGGATCAATGGCAGGAAAAAAGAAGATTGGGTCTTGGAAAGCAAGCTGATGGATATGAGAGGTGGGTTTTTGAGAAGGTTAATCCTAAACAGAGAAGGCAACAAACATGAAAGCAGTCTCCTGAGTGCCAGTTTCCAGGAAACAAAGCTCCAGCAGCCATTCTGTTACAGCGGCAAGCTCTAAATAATGAGCAACCACTTGCAGTGATTTGACTCACTGGATCTTATGTGCAGCAAAACAAAACATTCTGCTTATTGAAGGGAAGTTACTTTGAAAATGCTGTTACAGAATTTATTATTTTTGCCAGTTGTAGTTGACAGTGAGATCTTGCAGAAGATCTGTTCTGATTTGGGGGATCCAAATACACATTTAGGCTTCTCATTAAAGCTACGCGTTTGAATTGTAGTGATGTACATATTCTTATGCAGAACTCTGCTCGTGATAGTGCACTATATTGCATATTTTCTGCAAGAGACTTGAGCAACAGGAACGACAAGACTTCAACTGGAGCTCAAGTATCCTGCTCACAAGATGATGGTGCCCAATTAACTGAATCAAAGCTGAGGCTAAGCAGTATCTGAGATCTGTAACCATTCAAGTGAGACCAGTTAAAAAGGGAATGCTGATTTAGAGCTAGTGACCTTGAGCTGTTGTATTAGCAGATACAGCTGCATATAGATTTGATTCTGCTGAGTTAAATTGGGGATAGGCATGGACTCACAGTAAAGAAATAATAAGTAACAAGCCACTGCATGAGGGGCTCTGTCTGCCTTGCTTTCAGCTCTCATTCCCCACAAAATCAGAAAATGGATGGTAGATGCACATCTTATTGTCTATGGGTGGTTAGAGAATTCCAAAATGAAAGGAGCTGGGGGCATTTTGCATAGCAGATGAAATGCTAACTGCATTTCAGCACACTTGTGTGAAGCAATGAAAAACATAATTTATTTGGGATGTCAGGAGTGACATTGCTTTTCATTAAATTTAAATAATATTATGAGACTTCATTCTGCAACTGTGTAGGTACCATCAATTTCTATGCATATGTATAGACACAGAATTGAGACAGTGCTGGAGATGCCTCAAAACCTTCCTGGGAGAAAACTGTTCAGACCTTTTAACAGGTATTTATTTTATGTTTTAAAGATTCAATAGGCTAGAGTTAATCTACCCTCTGGTAATCCACAGAATGGTGATTGAGCCAGACACTTAGCTGGTGTAATGTAGTGGAGCTCTTCTGCAAGCAACAGTTAGGCTGCTGCTCTAAGATATAAGAGGCTTAGGCTCAATCCTCTGATTTAAGACAGATCTCTTGTACGTCCTCGGGCAAATTCCTTATTTCTAGGTCCAATAAAATTTACTGGCCTGGAGAAAAGTTTAGAATCCTGACGATAATGCTTAGGCTTCCTACCCAGTGCATAAGGTGAGAGAGGCCTATAAAACGACACGCAAACTCAAAAGCACCACAGCCAGGCGCTTAGAAGTTGGCACCCTCAACAGCCTCAATTATTTCCTAGATATTTTGGAGAATCCTCTGGTCCTGCTTACGTGAACAGAGGAGCCCCTGGTTTCTAGCTGCAGCTGGAGGCAAGTGTGGGTGAGGAATGTGGCTGTTGGATTCAGTGGCGACCAAGGCCTTTGTGGGTAGGAATGGAGGCAAAATTATTTTGCAGCAGAGAGTGTGTTTCAGGCATTGTGGCTTTGGGGATAACCACTGAGAAAGGGACTTTGGAGAAATGAATGACTCTAGCTCCTCCTGTCTCCGTGGCTGCTTCACTAACTCAGTGTGGAATTGTGAGGATGAAGGCATTGTGGAGCAGGAGGGATTCAGAGACTGGAGCAATGGGGACCATATAAGCAGGCAAGATTAATAGATGCTGTCATTTATAATTGCTGATATTCTGAGCCCCACGGAGCATTACAGGAGAATATGGTGGGAAGGCTTGAGCTCTTGGGAGTGAATAGTCTGATCTGTGATCCATGCAGGTAGGGCTGTCTGGGGGACCATTCTGCAATGATGTGCTGGGCTATAAAGGTCTGCCCTGCACACAAGGCTGCAGAATTAGGTATCTTCATAGCTGTAGAGCAAATAAGGGAGGTAGAAGTGTTAGTGGTTGAGTGAGCAGTGATCTTACTGCCCTTGCTGTATTTTTCTGTTCCAAGTAGTAAGAGCAGAAATGTTTATTGTGGACCCAGTTCCAGGAATAAGCAGATGGAAAATAATTTAGGGATAAATTCTGTCATGAGAAGGGGTGGAGTGAGTTGGGTAGTAGTTTAGAGGTCAACTGAAATGGAAACAAGCAGCCCTCTCCCGTGGCATCAAAGGCTGCCTGGAAGGTCCTAAGCATGAGGCTCTCACTGATGAGCTGTGTAGTGACCAGCTGCGCAACATCATGCACCAAGAAAAGCTTCCAGGTAAAAGTCCCCAGATAATTCCTATGTGGTAGTGAAGCAAACTGCAAAATGNATGGAAAATAATTTAGGGATAAATTCTGTCAGGAGAAGGGGTGGAGTGAGTTGGGTAGTAGTTTAGAGGTCAACTGAAATGGAAAACAAGCAGCCCTCTCCCGTGGCATCAAAGGCTGCCTGGAAGGTCCTAAGCATGAGGCTTTCACTGATGAGCTGTGTAGTGACCAGCTGCGCAACATCATGCACCAAGAAAAGCTTCCAGGTAAGAGTCCCCAGATAATTCCTATGCAAAATGACTGGATTCTGATAGGGCTCTTTAGCTCCATGAGCTTCTTTGAAGTGATTCAAGTGATCAGTAGAGCTATGACAATAATTGACATTCCATAAAAGAGATACTAGGCTTTTATTTCATATTATAAATATGCTGTTTCAGTAACAGTGCCTGCAGATTAACCTTCTCTTTACTGGTTCCTTTACTTACCTTGGCATCATACTCTTTCTTCCTCAAGTAAGGATCTAGGAACATAGATCTAGGAACATACTGGATTTTTTTGCTTTACAGGAAAGAGAAGTAAAATAAATCCAGCTATAATCAAAATTAAGAACACAAATATATAAGCTCCTCTACCTTTTAAACACTGGAGAGAGCAAAATCTGCTGCTATTGTTATTTTTATCCTTAGAAGGGACCCTGTGCTACAACATACTGAATAGCACTGTGTATGCTGTTCACTCTAAAACAGCTAAACATCCATGAGTCATTTGTTTAATCATTTCTGAGCTTTTATGCCAAGCACCTGCCTTTTAATTTGTTACGACCAACCTGAAACATCTGTCAATTTTTCCCTATGAATTAATAACTCTGTAATTAAAATCCAGCAGAGAGCTCAGCTGAGACTCCTGGTTAATTAGGACAGGAGATAGTCCTGTGAGCAGCATTAGCTGGAGACGGCTTGGATTTGAACCAGGCTCCTGTCGGTGACATGGAGCTACTACCCAGCTTTGGAGATTGGGTCCAGTAGCCAATATGCCCATTTTTTGGGCAGTCAAATATTGCTGCCATTATTTAATCCAGGTTCCCTGCTTGAAAAGTATTTCCTTTCAATGAATATTTTCAAAGGATTTATTTTTAATTATTGCTAATCACCAAATATTAAGAAAAGGAGGAGGGACGGTACCGAGCTCAGCTCCTGCTTTTGCAAAGTGGCCGTTGGAGCATCTCTAAGAGCAAAATGACCCTCTTGGTACAGCCCAGCCTTGTGCTCCAGTGCCAGCCCAAGGGTTTGAGTTCGGTGCTGCGCACGGGGTGCAATCCAGATGTGGGTCACAGAGGAGCAGCAGTCATGATGACTCAGAACACATTCCTGCTTTAGTTGACAAGGGCATTATTTCAGCGCTGACAAAATTTACAAAAGATCTCCTATGGAATACACCTTTTTAATAGGCTCTTATGTAAATAGATGCTTGGCTAATTCATACGTGGTTATTGACAGCTTAAGAGTGAACCAATTATTTCCCATTTTCCTTTGTAGACTAGATGTTAGAAAAGTGCCTACCTTCTTGTTTGCTGCTTCACTGTAAATCTGAGGTAGCAAGTACAGACTTTATTTTTCATTTTGAGCTTGTTCTTATACAAGCTATCAACAGTTCTTGTAATTTAAGACACAGGGAGTTTTTGTTTGTTTATAACTTTTCCAGTGAGATTTAAACATGCGGTTCTACCTTCCAGTGGATCAGGTATATTTAATAATTAATCCATACAGGGATGTCAAGTCAAGACTCTCAAAATTCTGCTGTATAATAATGATTTCATTCTTTCTATGTACATCTAGAATCCACTGCAATGAACAGGAAGGAAAATATGCCTCTGGAGAAAAGCCAGGGGAATTGAACGCATCCGTGTCTCCGAGAAGGTAAACTTGAGAAAAGCTTTGGTAAGCTCCCTAAGTGTGCAGTAGAATAGCTGTCTCCAGCCTTCATTCGGGGGAGGAAGAATTTGAAAGAAAAGATGATTTTTGGAAAGGGTTTTTGGAAGGATAGCTTTGGGACTAATGCCACATTGAGGGGGTAGAATCCCAGCAGGAGATAATGTGTATGCTATAGAAAAAATATGTGAGTAGATGTAAAACACATATTTCTGAAGGAATTTATACTCGCTCAGCCTTATGCAAAGCAAGATGCACATGGTTTTAGTTTCTGAAATGGTGCAGCTCATATAAAGAGTTACTAGAAAAGGACGTGTCTCACAAGTGATGCTCAAACCCCAGGTTAGAAGGGTTTAGATTGGTCCAAGTTCACCTGAAAGTGAAGAGGCACCTGCGTGCTGCGGCTCTGCAGTCCAGGGCACGGAGCATCCAGTGGGAAACCCTGGCTGTTGTCCACTGGGATCCAGCCTCGATGCACCACACAGCTGTGCTCTAACCCGTGATTTGTTATTCCAGGCAACAAGACTGTTTCTTATTAATATTAGAACAGCACCTGTGCCTGTAGAGCTGTGATGTTGCTTGGAACATGTGTATTAGTGTAGTCTGAAAAATTATGGCATTGTTATTTTACATCTCCCATCTATATTTCTGCAGCCTTAAAAAATACCATATTTCCCAGCCCTCCTTTCCCTTCAGAGAGCTTTGCATTGCATATACAGATTTATTTTTTTATTTGGGGTGGCAAGACAGCATTATAATTCTAACGAGCTGTATCTGAGCAATACTGTATCTGTGATAAACCCCAATATGGCTGAAGGGCTGTTACTTTGTTTGACAAACTATCCTTTAGCTCGGGTAGCCACCTCATGAAAAATTAGGCATTAGTTAAACAAGATTGCCCTCTCCTGGCCGTAAACAGCTCGGCCACTTCGCTGCAATATTTTTCCCCTTTTGTATGCAGGCAAATTATGTGCTAGCAATATAATCGGCCTTGGATTTTTTTTTTTTACTATAAAATAATAATTAATTAAATAGATATTTGGGGACAGTTCTTGGGGACAGTATTTTCAATGGGACTGCATCCCAAAACAGACAAACATTAATGTAATTTGCCCAAATGGCTGCTGATTAGGTTTGCTGATTAGGCAATGAGCTAATGGAGATTATGCAGAAAGGATCTGATTTAGCCTTCTAGCTGTTTGTTCAAGTTCAACTAGCAGCACAGACCATAACCCACATCTGGTCTAATGAGCTACAGCGAGAATCCTGCTCATTATTGTTGTCGTCCCGGATAACGAGGAAGAAGCCAACAGAAACAGATTTTAGGTGAAAACTGTAAATACAGACCTTAGAAGATGGAGGTAGGGAATATTTTGCAACTCGTCAGCTAATCGTCACCATGGCTTGTAATTTTCGTACACCAAATCACAGCAGGTATAACTCAATATCATGCATGAGTTCATTAATATGACAGACAGCTATTCAAGCAAAATATTTTGTTTGTGCATGCATGAATCCTTGAAAACAGCTGAAGACTAAGGGAAAGATATGATCTATTCAAATTAAATTAATGATGTATGATTTTAAGCGTTTAGGCCTGCAAATTAGATTAAGAATCCAGATTAAGGATCCCTGCATACCTATATAAAAATCAAATATTTCTAATAACTTTATTGTAAGCATTTTAGTAGGATTTTCCAAAGAATTTAGATAGGCCATACCTCTAAACTAACATGAAGCAGACCTTTGGAACCTTATTTGCCTTAAGAGTATTTTTAGGAGATTTTAAAAAGACATAAAATTTAGCACTGAAATCCCACTTCATTTCCTAATTCTAAAATTGAGAAGTTTGAAACATGTCCTCAGGCAGCACTAAACCCTGAGGAAACCTAAACTTCACAGAGACTTTAAATAAGCCAAAAGTTATTCTTCTGCACATTCCTGATAAGACTCAGTAGTGTCTCTTTGGGATTCTTCCCTGTTCTTGCTTTAGGCTCTTCCTTGTTTCTTTTTATTACGCTACTATATACACTATGTGTGCTTGCAAAGGACTGAAATATCCCTTAATGACACTAATTAAGCGTAATGCTAGATCTGTAATGATAGTAAAATTGCAAGGAGTGCAGTAGGACTCCCTGGGACTCTGTGATCACTGACTCCTAAATGGCAAGGTCTCCGGAAAGCAGAGGTTGGGTCAGGCGCATTTCACTCACAACCATTCCTGAATCCCATTGGAAGTTACAGACTTAGACCACTGGCAGATATCAGTGAGTAACTTCAATCAGCGAATGGCCATGGAAAAGGGCTTCAGCAGACAGGTTGTGGGGGGGCTTTATTACTGTTATTTTATTTTCCCCAAGCAGCTTCATGAAATAGGTCTCTGGTATCACAGGTTTAACCAGGGCTAATTTAAAAAGGTCCTCATTTCAGTTAAGGCTTTAGGAGCTTCCACCATACAGAAGTGGATACAGAAATAACCACCAAAGTTTCATCAGTGTCTTGCAAAATTCATCAACAAAGAATAATTAAACTCCTATTTTGAAAGGTGCTGTCTGGCTCGTAGCCATATGACAGGAAAAACGTCAGTGTACAAAACTGCGATTCATTAATTATTAAGAGTTTCAAATGGAATCTCAGCTAGTTTCCATTTGCTCATCTAACTCCACCTGCTTCCTATATAAATGGTAGGAGAGAAGCGGATTCAGCTTCTTCATTCATTATAAATTATCACCTTGCCTAAAAAAAAAAGTTCTTGCCATAAGTCAGTTTCGTAGAGATAGTTGCAAGTACAGGGAAGATTCTCTGCGTGCTGCTTCAGGCATTTTTTAAAGCTATCCAGTAGATGGGGCCATAGAATTAGCAAAACTGCAAAAGAAAGTGGAACGGGTTCGTGGCAGGGAGAACTCTCATAATCAGTGCAAATAGAGCTTTGTTAACTCATGAAATGCTAATGTCAGGCAAATGACTTATTGGCGATATCGTGTTCTGACTGTAAACCCGATTAAGCTGTATTCAAGTGGAGGTTAGCACGATTAGATGTTTGATACTGAAATAATTACGGCTTCAATCAGCAAAAATTACGAGGCTTTAGCTTCCATTGACAGCGCGCTCCCGTGTTCCTCCTGGCCTGAGATGCGCCGCTTGTGACGAAGCCACATGGCAGGAATCACAGGCAGTGCCTGCAGCGAGCAGGGCCCATGTGGGGATGTGTATGGGGTGAGGGTCTCCTACCTGGTGCCGGTACAACCCCTGCGTGTTAGTTGTCCTGTGTGGGCTGGTTGTCCTGCGCGTGGAGCTCTGCGCCCGTCCCCTGCCCACCTGGGACAGCCCACGGGCCCGAGGAAGCCGATATGCCAAGGCCGCGGGTGCCACGGGCTGCCCTGTGATTTCAGGCTGGTAGGTGCCAAAATACGTTGGATCCGTACAGGTGTGAGCATGTCGTGTGCAGTGCGGGGCAGCAGAAGTTGTCGTTCTCGCTGTTATCTGCTCTGTTCCTTAAAAAGAAATCGGTTATGTTCAGCCAGGAGAGGACAAACCTGTGAACGCGGGTGCGTCAGGAGGCAGATGGGCTGAGCACGCGTGTGGATTCCAACCTGAACGTGCAGGTTAATCCTGCTGTCTAGAAAAGCCCAATTCTTACAGGTCTTTTCTCTAAAATGAAGCTCTCAACACTTAAGCAGACAAGCTGATCCTTTAAAAAGGGTCTGCTTAACGGCCTGTATTCAGAATTGTCTACAAAGACAAAAAATGCAATATTTGTGCAGCCTAAGTGGCGAGGGAGATTTTATTTAGTTATTTATTCCCATCCCGGCCCTTTCTGCCGCAGGTGAAGGGGCCCCACGCGGGGCCGCAGGGGGCAGCTCCAGGCCGGGGCTTCGGGCGCTCTCCCTCGGGGTCGCCCCTCGCCGCCGCAGCGGGGCCGGAGCCGGGGCCGGGGCGGCCCTTCCCGCACGTGATCGGGCGCGGGAGCCGCGGCGGTACCTGGANGCGGCCGGCGGGGCGCCCGGATCCGCCGCGGGGCCGCCGCTCCTGAGGCGCGGAGCCGGCGCGACCCTCGGCGGCGGCGGCCATGGCTTTCGGGAAGGCCCCCAAGGACCCTTTCGGCACCGCCGTGGGGCGCCTGGTCGGTGAGTAGCCGCGCGGCGCGGGGTGACAGCCCGGGCCGTGAGGGGGAACCGGGGGCGCCGCTTCCCCTCGCCGTGAGGAGGAACCGGGGCTGCCGCTTTTTGCCCCCCGCGACGCAGTGAGGAGGAACCGGGGGCGCCGCTTCGCGCCTGGCGCGGACCCAGCCGGGCTTCCCCCAGTAAGCGGCGGCCGCTCTGGTCGTTTCAGAGCGGGCGACGCTCGGATCGCTGCAGACCGAGGAGTGGGGCCAGTTCCTGCACATCTGCGACGTGATCAACGCCACGGAGGAGGGGTGAGCGCGGCCGCGGCTTTCCGCGGGCACGGGGATGTGCAGCCGGACGCGGCTGTCCTGGGAATCGGGAATGTCCAGTTGGCCGATGCACCCATGGAGTTGAAGGGAAGCAGCGGCGAGCGAGGTGCTGGTGCTGTTAGTTCTGCCCAACGTGGGGGTCTTGCGCTATGGTCAGGGCTTGGATGCGCTTTCTTAGACGACCAAAAGGTGGTAACAGGCGTCCCAGCCGCTGGGGTTCTGTCCAGCCTGTGCTGCTTGTCAGCGAGAGCCGTGGCCACCTGAACGGCCCCGCGCTCGAGGCGCTGTCTGTGCCCAGGCAAACACGTCCTCTGCACGAGCAGAAAATCCCTGTGGGAGCAAACATGGAGCAAGGGCTGTGAATTTGGCATTTTTGACCCTACCAGGTTCCCCATCAGGTGTTTCCTCAGCCTACCTACATCACGACAGCGCAGGGGTCGAGTGACACCCGAGTTTCTGTCCAGTAAAGAACCACAGTGTCACCCAGCAACCTGGCGTGTGTGGCTGGTGCTGCAGAGCAGCATGGTTGAGTTTTGATACTTCATTGTTCCTATATCCAAAACATGGAAAAGGAAATTAATTTCCATGTAAGATCCTGCTATTTGCATTGCAAAAACTAGTTGCTACCGGGGCCTATTCCTAGCCCTGACTGGAGGGCTTTCTTCAGAAGAACAAGGTATGCAGTAGGGTCAGCACAATTATTTTGTTTTATATAAGTTTTTTGTTCCTTTCGTTTTTTTCCTGATCCCATGCTGTCATTGCCGGTCCTGATGTAGAGCTGGGAAGGTCAGTAATATTCCCAGTCGCTGCCATCGGCAGCTGCCTGCTTTAACCTTCAGCGTTAGTTTTTATGCGGAGCAGCCTTACAACAAAGCTCTTTTAAA
The DNA here is from genome assembly GCA_013389825.1 of Crypturellus undulatus. NCBI lineage: Eukaryota > Metazoa > Chordata > Aves > Tinamiformes > Tinamidae > Crypturellus > Crypturellus undulatus. The sequence continues at coordinate 140,355 of VWPW01024774.1, read as the reverse complement.
TAAACAACTTCCTCCTGTGCGCTGCTTATGCCCACAGAGGAACTTCTTATAACTTCCTCCTAGGCAACTACTACTGGTCATAGTCTGTAACAGGATATTAGGAACAGCAGAACTGCTGTATCTAATTAGATGAATGGTTATTTTAATGCAATATGCAGCTTCCGACGGGCATTTGTCCAGATGCTCCAGAGAAAGCAAAAGAAGCAAGAATGGAAGAGCTTTCTGCCAGGCAAAAATTTCCTCTTCCCTTTCCCTCTCCTTCCGTCACTCCTATTTTGACTTGGTGCTCTGCTAGTATGAGTAAGTGTGGTAGCTCTGCTGCCGTAGCATAAAGAAAAGTAGAGAAATCTTTCCTTTTTTCATGAACAAGCCTTTCAAATTGAAAAGTGCAATAATGGCAAATATATGTTTAATTTTACTGACTCTGAAATAATTTCTAATAAAATGTATTTTTTCTTGTTCAAAATCTACCTTTATGCATATTGCTTTATCTTAGATTCTAGAGAGAGCCTAAAGAGGCTTCAGAACATCTTGTTTCTGTTTACCATTAGCACTGAGGTGACCCTAATTGTTGTAATATCTGGGTACACTATACAGAGGTCCTATGAAACAACCAAAACTCTTTTCCACATGTGATTTTTTCCCCCTCTTTCCTCCTACACAGATATGTAAACAGATACAGGGTGTATATATAGAAATCAAAATAACTAGGATGGAAATGCCACTATCTCTGGGATGGAATGGGTTGTCCATCTGTATGTGGTAATTACTCAGATTAGTTAAAAGCGTCCTGCCATTATAAGATCGGAAGCTAGCCAAGACATCCCTACTCTTGACAGCACTCCCGGAAGAATATTTTTAATTGCATTATATTTGAGAAATGGGTATTAGTCTACTCCGACACATTTGGCATTTTTTGCTGTTTTATGGCAATAGAAGTTAGATAAGTAAATCTCTTGTACAACAATGAAAACATAATTTTGCAGGAAACTATAGAGAGAAATAACTTCATTCCTCTGCACAGTCTCTGGAGTAACGTATGGTTGGCAGTAACAAACCTGATTCACTGCTCTGTTACCCTAGTTTGGTGCTGAAGTGATTTTGTTGAAATCAATGGGGCAATTACTTTAGTTTTATAGGAGGTGTAAATATAGGGATGAATTTGGTCCCATATCATGGGATCTTGGATGAAGTGATGAACTTGATAAACAATCTAATGTCGCTGGTACCCTTTTCTCTTTAATATCTTGTTACAGGCCTAAAGATGCAGTTAAAGCATTAAAGAAAAAGCTTTCCAAAAACTGTAACCATAAAGAGATCAGACTTACCCTCTCTGTAAGTACAGCTATATTTGCGTTAATTAGACACTAAAAAGAAAAGTATTTGAAAGGTTAATATGTCTTACAAGTCATCATTGGCACAGCTGTCTGGGGCGTTCTCTGTGCATATAACACTAGCACAGTGCAGATGAGGTGATGCATACATGGCTTCATACAGCTACTGGATGATTCCAATTCTAAACTGTTTTTTTTTTAAGCTAGCTCTATACTAATAATATGGTTCTTACTCTGAGTGTCTATGCATGAGTGCCCCACCTGTTTGTGAAAGATACAGGGGCTGGGGTATTACATAAAAGCTGTGTTTGATCGTTCTATTACTCACATTGTTGTACTGAGCTTAGTTAAAGCGTGTTATGCAGCATTGTGGAATGTGTGATATTTGTTTTCTAAAGCCAAGTGTTATCACATATAGGTGAGAAACTTCAATCTGGTAACAATGGTGAGGTGAGCAAGGCACAGGATAAGCCCCATAAGATTCATATATTATGATTAAAGTTGATGTGACTGGGAATATCCTCATTTGAAGGGAATATCCTAATTTGAAAATATCTAGTCTTCAGAATTTGACAGTCTCTGAACTTTGCCAAAGTTTGGGTCACAGTTGTGATGTTGGTCAATGTAGGCTTCATAGGAGCATGAAAACATAGTTCTTTATTGTCTACTATGTAAATAGTGTAGGAAGTATCAAGAAGTTCCTAATACTATCAGAAATCTACTGATTCCCCAGTTGAATTGAATTCTTGAGTTATTCTCAAGTTATTCACATATAATGGAGTTATTCTCAAGAAACTAGAATAATTGTAGGAAAACCTTTATATTTTAAACTCTTGTGGATTTCTGTGTTTCATTATTTAGAAATAGCTTCACCATTTTCTTCTGGGGAAGATGTAGAGGTCTGTCTGCATTACTCTCTAAATACCATTATACATGGTTTTGGTATTTGTTGTGCAAAATCATTATCTGTATCAACACATACTGAGAAGTGATGACGGAAGATAGGCAATTGATAGTGTCAAATTGTAGGACACATAGTAATTGCCCAAGTGTCACCTGACAAGTCAGAGATGGAGATAAATATGTTAAATATACCAACATATACCTTTAGCTCATTCAATTTCCACACGTCTTTCCTGGTTTCCTCCTGCAGTGTCTTATGAATCACCTTTCTGTGTGTTTTGTGTTTGCATAATAGAAACACGCTGTTTCTGTAATTGCTATCCCTGTATCAGATCTGCTCTCTTTATGCTACAGATTGTGTGTGTCTTAGTCCTTCTCTGTATGTCAGACAGAATCAGCTGGAATTAAAATACAGTAGTCCTTAGATGTAGGAGTCTTTTTCTGTAGATATGCACAAAATGACATTCTAGTTCTTGTTCTTATGGAACATTAAAATGGAGAAAAATATGTTTTTGTTATACTTAAGGAATAGAAATCTCATCTTGACTTGGAAGCTCATTGTATGTGCTTGGAGATGGACTGCATACCAGCTAGCAGCTACGCAATGAATTTAACCTTTTTCTCACAATCTTTTCCAGTTTTCAGGGCTCTTTTCCCTATCTCTTGTCACCCACCCGCATGTGACTGTGCATGCCAGGCAATCTTATCCTTTTGGCCCAGCTTCTTTTCTCTACCTGCAGACTTTCTCTCCCTGACTTTCTAGTTCCTTAATCATTTATTTATTTATTTATTTTAATGTAGATGCCAGCATTTCCTTCAACTCTTCCATTTCCTGCTTTTGTTTTTATGCAACTGTCTTGGCTCCTCTCCTATTTCTGTTTTTCTCCCTCTTGTGACATAAGCATTGCAGGTATAAAACCTTTCCTTTGACTTCCGTGCTGACCATGTTTGACTTTTACTTCCTTTGTTTGCAAATCACCGTGTGCTACAGATTGTAGCATATTTTGTTTTGCGTGTTCTTGATTGTCATACTGAAGCTGTTCCTACTGCTCATTTTGAAATATTAGAATGAAACAGTAAGACATATCTGGGAAATATTTTTCAGTTTCTTAAAAGCAAAAACAAGAAATACATTCCTGTTTTTCCAAGTTCCTGTATTTTATGTTACTGACTTTTCTTCTAAATGTCTATGAAAAAAATTTTTTTTGATCTTTTTGTTCTGGTGAACTGTGCCTTTCCTGAAGCACGTGCTGTCTTCTAGCTTTTGAGAAATTGGCACAGTAAATGTAACGAAGAATACTGCAAGTCTGCAGGCGGCTTTTGCTTTGACGCATGCTTTCATCCAGTTTTATTTACTTGACCTTCAAATTCTAGAATTTAATCTTTCTAATGAAACTGCTTTCTTAAAGAGCTTATTCCCAGAGAACATACACAGACTGAAATGTTATGAAAGTCTTGGCCTGGAGTGGCAGGATTGCCTATGTCAGTCCTAATTCTGTCGTTGAGATGTGTTAAATCTAAGCAACGTCATTCTCGTAGTGTCTTTTAGATGCGTGCTTATTTACTCTCAGGCAGCAGGGTGAGCGCCAGCTTGTGCCTTAGCTTCGTGTACTCTGATCTGGGGAAGGGACCTGGCGCTTCCGAAGTCACGTGGACTGAGCTGTATGTGTGTCAGGCCATAACGTTGCATCATTCGCTATCTTTGATAAAGCCAAGAGGTCGGGCTTGGCAGTGCTGATTTCGTAATCACAGAATGAGGAGGATTAGGACTTTTAAACAAGAATACAGTAAAGTATTTATTAGTTCCGTCCTTAATAATAATAGACTTTGAATAGACTGCATAAAATCTGTTTGCGCAGTGAACACTGAGACACCTGAGCAGTTTTCTCCTTAGACTTTGTTTTGTGTTTGTAAAGCATTTACTTCTGTGCCCCCATTGTGAAGCCTATAAGTCCTTAAGAGCTGAACAAACAGCATGTGGAACTGTAAATGTGCCCCCTTGGTGCTTTTGTCCACACACCCATGTGCACATACAGTACACACACACACACTTACGTACAATAGCGGAGGGAGGAACTTGAGACAGAAAGACTATTTAATCTTTGTGTTATGTTATTGCAAAACATTTCAAAGAAAGCAAAAGAAAAAGACTGTATTTGATGATACTGTTTTTAAAATATGTTTCTAGAGAGTTTCTATTAACCTGCATGTTTGACTTGGCCTCAGACCCATTGTATCCCCTAGAACTATTTGGGAAGATGAGGTCCTATATGAAATGATAAAAATAAGTACATTAAGCATCTAACAAAAGATGTTATTAGCCTACAAGTGGCTTGTTCTTTAATGATCCAGATAAAGATACTGGAGCCAAGTTCTTTTCCTGAAACCAGCTTAGTTTCACTGTGAGGGGGCTGCACTCACATGACCGAGTGGAGGATCTAGCCCAGTATTTTCATTTATAGGGTAAATAATCAGTTCTTTAAGTAGGGAGTAGCATACCAAATTTCCCATGTACTAGGTTGAAAATGTTTTGCACAAGCCATCTTTGAAGTACTGCATAGGCAAATGACTTGGCCTATTAGCATATGTTTCATGTATTCTTTCAAATGAAAAATAATGATTTGAGCCAAGAGTTTTTGGCAATTATTTCTCAGTTGGTTTTTTGCACAACTGGCACTGTTTCTTTGTTCTGCCTTTTCTTTATTTCAGCAATGTACTTCAGCAATATATTTTCATCTGGTCTTACACTTTTTCCTCCATAAGGTCTGATCACATTGGGAGGATACCCCCAAGTCCTGAGGCTAGAAAGTGAGTTGCTGCTCTAGGAAAGCTTATTTCATCTACTCGGTCATGAGCATGGTAGTGTCCATTACAATCTGTGTACCCTTTTGAGAAATATTTCCTGTATATTGCGTGATTCAGGAGCAATTGTATGTTTATAAAAACATGACATTTTGCAAACTTTTGCAAATCCTACCCTCGTGTTTCATCTTCCCATCTCCCTCTCAGACTGGAAGGGAAGGTAAAGATACAGTTGAGAAATAAAAAGTACAAGATTGGCCTCTCTTCAGTAGATGTGGCACTATAGCCCTGTGGTCAGTCTCCAGATCTGAGTCAGGCAGAGTAGTTTCTGTTCCTTATTCTGCACCTGGTCTGACTGGCCCATTTCCTATCATGGCTTACTTGGACCTGATTGCAGGTTGCTGGGACCTATACTTTCTGCTTTTGTTTCTATAAAATGGAATATGTAACCAGCCATCTCCGAGTCTGTAATGGAAAGTATGTTGTTATCGCGTAGTTTTATATGCAATTGGGGGAAATTCTGTTTGCAAGGATCCTAATCTGAGCGATCCAAGCACACTGTTAAAAGCAAAATTTAGGGTTTTTGTTGTTGTTTCCTCCCCATTTCTTGGTTAGTCTCCACTTAAAGGAAAGAAGTAAAGCATTTATTAATCTTATTTTCTTGTCATGTAGAGCTCTTCAGAATCTTTCAGGCAGGATACCTGTGAGCTAGACGGGGAATTAATACTACTATTAATGTATATAAGTCATTTTTCATGCTATGAACAGATTTCATACTTAAGGTGCTGTACGTTCACTAACTGCTATGGCATAGGAACAGGTGATCATATCTCCTGTTCTTTTTAAAAATAGAGTAACTGGCTAACCCATTTTTTATCTGCTTAGGAATAACAGTGCACACAGTGAACTGCCTTCCGTAGTAACCTTTTCAGGTATTCTAGTGAAATTGCAGGTATTTATCTGTTCATACATAAGTGTTCTCTTCACAATAGCACCTTGGAACAAATTAGGAAGCAAAAGCAGGTAAATTATTTTTCCTAGCATTTATGTAATAGAAGCTTTTTTTTCTGCGTGCAGTTGCTTGACATGTGTATAGAGAACTGTGGCCCAAGATTCCAGTCTTTAGTTGTGAAAAAAGATTTCTGTAAAGACAAACTAGTGAAGCTGCTGAATCCAAGATACAATTTGCCAATCGACATGCAGGAGAAAATCCTGACATTTATCATGGTAAGTCTTGAGTAAATAGTGTGTATTTGTGTATCTGCTATATGGTAAATATTTAATGATGCAGCACATTGCTGTGCTCTAATGTATTCATGGGAACCTCTTATTAAAGAGGACCTGTTGCTTGTTCTTGCTGCGCCTGCTTCATGCAGGAACAGCACAGTGAGATATAAAGAGAGAAAACCAGAGGTAATTCTGGAAAACTGTCAAACTCTGCCTTTTGGCATTCTCCTCCCAATTTGTGTAGGCAACTCCCTCTGTGGTTGCACTGAACAAGCCGGGTGAGGGGAAACTTTGAAGCTTTCATCTCATTCCTGCTGCTTTGAATGCAGTTGTTTGGAAGGGGAGAAGGGAAAAAACAAGTAGCTCAGGCGAAGGGAAGCCCCTACTATTAGTACCGTGTGTTTTAGAAGTGCTTCTTGGACGTACTGACTCTCCATTTTTTGTGACTGTTACTGTTCCTGCTTTTTCAAAACTAGACATGGGCCCGAGGGTTCCAAGGAATGGTGGATGTGAGTGAAGTAAAAGAAGTTTACCTGGAATTGCTGAAGAAAGGAGTGGAGTTTCCATCTTCTGAATCCAGTACAGGGGTATCTAAGGTGAGGATACATAAGGATCCTGCATAAGGATCCTGCATTACCCATTGTAAGACAGAAACAGGATGTGTTAATTGTATGAGCTCTGTAGACAGAAGGTGTGTTTGTTTTGTTCTGAAATGCTCCAGGGCAATCTATGACCAACTTCCTTAAGGACGTGAGCAGAAATCAGTTTCAATTATAACTAAGATCAACAAAGGAACTTGGCCTAAATAATAGTATCTTTATTTCATTTCAAAACACAGATGAGTGAATGTATTCTCAAAAAGGAAGCATCTGTCTCTTGAGACTTTCAGAGCATTTAAAGGATTTGGACATGGTTTTTATATCAAACTGAATGAGAACCAAGTATTGCAAACTTATCAGCTTTTGAAAGTCTCAGCTAAACTAAGATTTTTATGAAAACACTGTCATTCAGAACAGGGGCAATATATATGTTTACTTTTAAATTGAGAAAGGTAGAAACCTATAACAAAAGATAATCTATACATCTATCCAGATAGTTGCAAAGCCTGTATGAGGTAATCTCTACCTTCATTATTTAAACCTGTATGTCATAGATATTATTGCATAGTATCTAGGTTGCATTAAATTATAAATATGGTTTGAGCATTGGATATCAGCTGAAAATGCAGTATACTCTTTAGAGGAAATCTTTTCAGAATTTGTTTTCTATTAGAGATGATTTCACAAGACTTTGGAGAGGTATGAAACCGTTGGGTGGAACCTTGCAATTATAAAAGTAGATCTATAATCAGCATGCACGGGAATGGTTCAGAGTTATCCTGTGTTTCGTTGGTGACTGAATAGCAAAGTGCACAAAAACTCATTTGGGTCTGTTTGGACAAGCTGTATAGAGAATACTTTCACTAGATGTTTATTTTTCTACACTAAATATAAAAGAGATGACTTAGCCTACCACATCTAGTTCAGGAAAATCAGTGGGAAACATTCTGATTTCAGCACCAGCAGACTTGAATACAGTGTTTGGCTCAGAGTCAGAAAATAATCAGAAATGTACAGTCTTGTGCAAGTTTTTTGTACTGCTATTAATTCAACCCAGAATGCAAATGAAGCTTTTTGCAGTCCAAGTTTTCCAGCTTTTGTATCCCAAAGAACTTATTAGCATTCTGCCACAGGGACCTGGACCCTGTCTCTGCTTACACATGTGATCCTATTCTAAACTATATTTTAAAGTTACAGCAATGCTTTAGGAGGGACTGTTCTTTCTGTTACATAGCTTAAGAACCCAAGGAGGCACCTTGGACATTCCCACTTTATTTTGGGATGCAATCCTTTGCAAACAAACTCATTTAAAAGATACCTGCATTCTAAGTCTGATTTCATTACAAAGTAGCTATTAGATTTATTCTTGTAAATGTAACTTGACCAACAAATTCCCTGAGAGTTTTGATTGTGAAAAAACTAATGCCCAGTTATCTAGTCTGATAAAGATACTTTGTAGTGCTCTGATCTGGATGCTAGTTTCAATTCTTCCATTAAACCAAAGCTCTGATCTCATCTCTTACAGCAAACATCTTCTCAGCCTTCGACAAAGACCTCCCCATCTTCTGCTTCCCCTGCAAAACGTTCTTTATTCCCTCATCCAGCTGGTCCCACATTCTTGCTGACTTCTGAGCAGGTACAGTACTAACAGACTTGGAGGTAGGAGATCCCACTTGCAGAATCCTGCAGATATGTTTATGATTTCCACAGCTTGAGTGCACAAGCCACTAGAAAGACCCATCACTTTTAAGTGACATAGTTCTGTATTCAGGATTCTAGGTTTGTCCTATCCTGAAGACGTTTTTATGGTGGTATGGCAAAGCAGAGCATGAAAAAGTAGATTGAATTAATGCCAGAGCATGGCTCAAGTGGGAAATGGAATCATTTCCTGATCATGAAATTTTCCAGTGATTTTTTTTTAATGATGATAGCATGCAAATTTATAAAAGATACTTCCAAGATAAGTGAGAAAAAGACAACTTTTTGACTGAGAGTTGTGCAAAGAATTTACTAATAATAAATCAGAAAGGAAAGGACAGTCTGCTTGCATTTCCATTTGTGCTGTAGATAACTGAAAAGAGTCACAGCCCTGTCAATAGCAGGAGGGCTTACCTGAAAGCCCTGAAAGACAAATAGTAGATTCATATTTAAATCTCAATTTGATGGGGTGTATAAAAGCCAGCCTAACTCAGTTTATTTTCATTAAGAGTCACTGGAGTGAAGCAATGCTAATTAGGCCTGTATTATACTTGATGGAGAGGAAAGTACATATTAAAGTAAGAATTATTCTGACCACTCTGTTTATGTACACAATATTCTGTCATGTTGAACTGAACAGATTGGGAAATTGTACAGTGAACTGGATATGGCAAAAATGAATGTGAAAGTCATGTCATCAATATTAAGAGAAAACGTTCCTGGCTCTGAAAATCCGGATGATATGAATCTTTTACAGGTATGCTATAATTCATTTGGTTGTTGCTTTGTGTTGCTTGATGTTAAAATATACATTGTGTCCATTCTTGTGACACATGTATTCAGACTGCAAAATAGAAACCAACAGCAGGTTTTTATTTCTGGTGGTGTTCAGCTTTCTTGTTTCCTTCACCTTTCCCTGACATCAAGATAGCCTGGCAAGGGCAGGACGGCTTGCAATGTAAATTTAAGCTCTGGGGAATTCCGAAGGCAAAGGAATACCATAATAGAGGGTTCTCTGTTAAGTATGTTCTGTCAAACTGCCCCAAGAACATTCCAGCTGAACGTAGCTGCCCTGTGGGAAGAAATGATGACACCATCTCCCACATATCCATCCTGCAGTTTTCAGGGATCTCTTTATTATTGCCAGTCCCTTCAAGGCAGACTGAAGGCCAGTGAGCAATATGAAGCATTGGTTTTTATGTGCATAACCTCAAAGACTGAGAGCTTGCTGTGCAACAAATGAAGGCACGTGCTCTTCAAGTGTAGCCTGAAGGAAGTATATATTGCAATCAAGTTTGGATTTGTCAGTGAAGATACAGTCGTCTTTTTATGATGTCATTATTTCTAAACGCTTTTCTGAAGGCTCTGTTTTCTACTTTGGAAACTTAAAATGCTGTACTACTGTAGCATTGAAGTAGCTAGTGACCTGTACCAAATGGGCATTTTTCTGATTCTTGTTTTCTACAGTAATTCAGAAATTGCATCCTTTTGTTTCTAAACTTACCTTCATATTTAAATGACAAGGAAACATTTCTCATAATTTGTCAACATTAAATGTGTTGGAGAACTGATGTAGTTTCTACAGCCTTTAGGTGTGATTCTCTTGGCCAGTGGATCATCCTTTCTTAGCCAGGAGCTCTCGTTGAGAGGTGTTGAGTTGACTTCAAGATTGAGTTATTTGGCTGTGTCCTTTCACGTCCTTTCACAGCTGTTGAGGAGTGTGCGTGTGAAAGGTATGGAGGGATTGCAACAGTTTCCTGTTGCATCCCACCTTTTTTGGCTGCAGCATTGTTGGTCTGGGGGAACCAGACGAGGATTTAACCAGAACTTTATGTCTGTGGAGAGAGACAGAATCTTTCTCTTGGTGCCTTGTATTACCCTTGAAACTCCTGGCACCTCCAACACCGTCTCTTCCACAGAGATCTATGGAGCCATAGGTGCAAGGAGGAAGTGCCTCCATAGCAAGATGAGAGAGATGTGAACAGAGTAGCCTTTAAGCAGAGGCAAATAGCTGTTGGCAGTAGATTGCAAAGGCCTCACTTTATCTGTACAAAGGAGTTGAAGAGAGGATGTGGCAGCAATGGGCACCACCTAAGCAGCTGGTTGTAGGCACACTACTTTGCTTCTGTACTGCTGCTGCCTCTTGCTGGATTGCCAGGATGCAAACTGGTCTGGATTTAACCAGACAGAGAAAGATACCCCAGGTAAGAGATAACATTGGTTTATTACACTCGGCCACCTCCATCTGGTCCCTGGCAAGGTGTTTCACTTGTGAAACAGGAAAAGTGTGTCTTTCATTTCCAGGCTCCTATAATGGTCCTTCTGGATGTGGATGCATATATTAAGTTGCCCACAGTAAACCAGTGGATTCTTATTGACACTCCCAGTAATAAAAATGTTGGCAAAAGGTTGAGGACAGGGTGTGGAGTTCCCATTCCTGGAGGAAGGAATAAAAACTCATTCCTTGTACATTGATTTTTCTGTTGCTTATTTCTGTTTTTCTATCAAGACATATAAAGCATCAACATGTGTTTCTTTGAGGGTTTACTGTTCCATTCTGTTTCTAGTTTACATGGATTGCTTTCATAAGGCTTTTGCTGTTGGAGAACAGAGTCCATTATGAAAAGAGCTGTTTGTTTTATGCTTTGAGTAAGCTGGAGATGATTAATTTCTGTCCTTAGAATTATCCTCTGTCTCTTAATAAAAATTATAGCGGGATAAATGACATCAGAGCAACATAATCTCAGTTCTGTAGCTTTGTAAGTGACTAGTCCTCCCCTTCCTCATCCGAGTTTCAGGCAAAGCGTGAAACAGCAGATTCACTTGAAATATTATGCTGACCAGTAACAGTAATAAAATGATAGCTAAAAGCCCCTGACAGCCAGAAGGAGTAATAAATGCCTTTAGCACCAGGACAGGCAGGAATTTGGGTCCAGGTCATCAGCTGGGAAGCGTTAGCCCAAATTCATTGCAATTGCTGATCATTTTATTAAACCAATAGCCCGACCTTGTGCAATCCCAGCTTTCAAAACGTAAGGGTCAGTGCGTTGGTGTGGACAGGAGCAAACCTCACGAGTCTGTGGTTGAGATGAGTGTCTCTGTTTGCCTCTCTTTTGATCATAATGAAGAGAGGAGAGGAGAAAGGAAAAAAAAAAAGTTGGCTGGGTTCAAGTTCCTGTTGCTAAAGAATTTGTTTCTTTGAACATGTAAAACCAGCAGGGAGAGGAACATAAATAAACTGACTTGCATTTCAGCTGGTGGTAATGTAAAAGTCTACTCAGTAAATCTTCAGTAATCTCCTATCTGCTGGTGCTGCTAAGTTTGCGTTACTCTCTTAAAATGTACTTGGATTAAGCACATCCAAATTTCGCTTAGAGGAACAGTTTAGAGCTGGGAGCCTGGGTCACAGGGCCCCTCTGTCCTTTGGGCTAGTGATTTCTTTCTTCAAGCACGCCTTGAATCACATTCATGAAATTGATATGAAGTATCCTACAGAGTTTAATTGCATAGATTCACGCTCAGTTCAGATCTCCTCTGAATTCCCCATAGAGATTGTCTTTTCTTCTCTCTCTCTCTTTTTTTTTTTTTTTTTATTTGTATTTGTAACTTAGTCTTTAGAGACAGATGGTCCTTCAAAAATGAAGGTGGGTTGCAGTTGGGGGTAGGGTAGGGATTGGAGTGCGGCCTGCAATGATAGAAGTTGTCAACCTTGTTTTGGAGACATCAAAGACATGAAAATTACTCTGTTTGCAACCCTTGGTATGTATGTGGTTTGTTTAAATTAAGGAATGTTAACCATGAGTCTGCAGTACTCAGTTCCCTTATCATTCTTCTCTAGAACTGACAAATTGGGAGATCACAGTTATGTGTTTTGTTTTTTTGTTTGTTTTTTTTTTAATTCCCCTCACCTTGGGCAGAAACTGTATAAGACCTGTCGGATGATGCAGGAGAGGATCATGGAATTGTTGGTGACAGTGGAGAATGAAGATGTAATAGTTGAATTAATACAAGTAAATGAAGATCTGAATAATGTTCTCCTGGGACATGAAAGGTAAATACAGCACCTCTCTACTTTTGGTGTCCTGACTGGATAAATGCATTTAGTGAGCACAAGTGGTCCATATAACTAATACTCATTCTCCACAAAGAGGCAGATATTATCCTTAAGCTGGAGCAAGGGGAGAGAAAACCACAAAAAGAGAAAATTACGTGTTTGCCGTCCCCTGTACTTTTTCAGAAGTGGTTCATAAAGGTAGTTAGAAAACTAGTAGAATGAGTTAAAACAAGTTAACGTTGTGCACTGTAAATGAGAAGACTCTACAAAAACAATTTTGCAATTTTGCTGTTCTTTCTTCACACTGTAATGTGCAGTGGATTTGCCATTAGTCAGCTACAAGCTCTTTCTTCCTGGGGAGTCCTCCTTTCTGTGAACACGCTTCCAGGAAAGAATATTCACCCTCCTTTCTAAACATCCTGGACAGCTTTACTGCAGAAATCAACCATGAAATAGCATTCTGCCTCATTGCATGCTTGAGAATTACTGGCTTTTCTCAACTGAATTGAAACAAGCTGTCCTACCTGTCTTACAGGAGAAAATGTATATTCTCTCTCACATGGAAGCACTACACTGCTTGTGCTGACATCCCATGTATTTGTCTATTATGTCATCAGTAGCATGACTAGCAGTTAGCAAAAACCAAGTTCAATTTAGACTGACAATTTCAGCATTTTCCCCCACAAAGTCAGAGTGTGTATAATCATGGGGAGCATTGTGCCTTAATGGGAAATAACCTTCAGTAGTGTTCTAAAAATGATTATGCATCACGGGGCAATGGTTAAGGAACAAATTAAAGACTTTTGTTCTATGTATATGGAAGATACGATCTTCCAAGGCCATCTGAAGTGCATTTTGAAGGTTGAATGGATTCAAGTGCTTTATCCATTACACATTTCTCCATAGCTTATCTCTTACGGCAGTGTAAATTGCCTTAGGTAGATGGGCTTGAGGCAACCATTCTTTCAGAGTGCTGCAACTTCTGACAAGCATTAGAGGTGTGGAGACCTGTCATCTACCTTGATCTAACACATGGAAGTAAATAGAGAAATGCATTAAGAGACATGAATGTGGAGTAAGGAAGAACAAGAAAAGGGCATTTCTAACAGGCATTTCTATTACCAGTTTTTGAAAAATTGTGATAGCCCTCTGTTTGAATTGCACAACACAAAGTAAAAGAAACAGGATTGAACATAATGTAACCAGAGCTTAAAATCCTGACAACAAGATCCATTGCTGTCCTTGAAGCTCCTTTTGAGCCAATCATGAAATTCCACTTCATTCTTGTTCTTTACTGTGAATAACTCTGGGCTTGGTTCTGCTCCTGATAACACCTTCACCGAAGGAAACCGCACGCTCCAAGATTTGTTTCAACTGAAATACTACTGTATGTGTTACCATGTGTTTTTGGGGTTGGGATATTTCCATAGCTTTTCATTTTAGTAAAGTAAATAGAATTCTATCTTCTGTAACTCTGCTTTATTCAACTGTGGGCTTATACTTTTATTAATGTTTATATAATACATTTTTATTAATATTAATGAATACTGGCAATGCCAGGAATCTCCTGAATTTTGAATAGTAGCTTGTGGTTCCAATTCAACAAATTCCTTACGAAAGACTCGCCCAGCTGAAGGAGCAAATAATTGGCCATTGTGAAACTGTAAAGGAAACTACTGCAGTTTAGTACTATTATGTTAATTTTTATATTAAACCAGTCCTTCTGAGGGCAGATGCACTGCTCTTTAGAGCTGGTCAGTGTGAGGATTTATTCAGTTCCTGTTTGATTATTGATTTATTCTCTGGGAATCTCTCTGAACAGTGTGAAGCGCAAAGGACAAACTAGCTGCAGTTACCTCGTGCTGGTTTTACTGTTTGAAGACAAGTTATGCTGCATTCTCTGTTTCTCTTTATTAATATAGAGTGAGGATTAAGTTGGGAGCAATCATCGTTGTGCAATGAACTGCCTTCGTGCACGTAGCCTTGACTCCCTCTAGCGGCTCTAGCAGCTTCTCCGTTCGTACTGTGCCGCAGATGAACATTTGCCTTCTGAAATTGGAAAGGTTTTTGCCCTTTGCTCTTCCCTGCGTGTGTTTGTTGTAGGCCTCACCAGCAAGAACCGTGGACTACAAGTGCAGTTCTGCAGTCTTAATATAAGATTCTACTGCTTAAGATCCGTATTTGTGAATGGACTAGCCTTATGCGTGTCAAGGATCACTTACGTGGGTCTCTGGATGCAGTGTAGCACTTTTTTTGGTTCCCAATACATACTTTTTTTTTTTCTTTTCTTTTTGGCAGGTGTTCTCTTTCTGTCTTTCCTTTTTCCCTCTCTCTCTCTCTCTCTCTTTTTTCTTTTTTTTTCCTTTTTTTTGCTCCAAGTTTCAAAAGCCCTCGCATTATTTCAGACATATGTCCCAGAGTAGGTGTGCAGCACGCCCTGGGGAAGGGCACGATGCACTTGTGAGGACAGGAAGCTTCCTGGGATACAGTTCAAACACTGTTCTGGTCAGAAGAAGCCAGACCTGGCCCAGGATGAGTTCTGAGTTTCCTCACCTGTCTGGCATGAGAACAGCAGCAGATCTAGCTGTGCTTTGGTTTTATTTGAAAGAAACAGATGACTGTCTCCAGATGTGAGCCCCAGAATAAGCAAACTGGCATTAATGTGATGAGAGAGGACAACAGCACTGGAGTAATAAGTTAAATTGCTAGTACAGAGATAATCACCGCAGAGAAAAGCACCTGTAGAGCATGTCCTGTTCTTCTCTGGAGTCCTTTGAAATCAGCCTTTGTCAATAAAGGCCAGGTTTTTAAGAATGATGTCACTGAAATGTCAGAATGAACATGTAGTTATGTAATTTCAACAGGTTCTCTCGAAATAGAGTTCGATTTTTGGAGAATCAGAGAATACAACGTGAACGGGAGGAGGTGAGTACTCACGAGCTGCAGGACTCTAAATGTTTCTTTCTGTTCATTCTGAGAAATAATTTTTTGATATACACAGATTTTTTTATTCTCTAATTGAGAGCTAGGATGCTTGCTGTTCTATTGATTTTTCAGAAATCTCACTCGGACAGTTCCATACAAGCTCATATAGCTAGTAATGTCAAATCTAAGATGGAAGCTTGGTAAGGAAAAATGAGAAAGAAAAAACAGCAAAAAAATCTGTTCAAATGCTGTTTTATCACCTGTAAAGCTAAGTACTATTGCCATACATGCAATGAGGAACCATAATGTTTCTCTTCCATTTATTCTGTGTGAGCATTTATAGACTGAAATACATTGTTACGTGATCAGAATTACAATTACTGATGCTCTTTCTCCTCTCAGGGAAGTCGAAGCTTTTTCAGAATTTTGGAGAGTGGCTTGTAGATACATCTCAGTAGATCTTTAATGGCTGTCCTTTATTGATTGGTATTATGGTTGCTAATTATGTTGCCCAAAGTAATTTTGTGCATGTTCCAGCTTCTGCTGAGTCACAATTACATAGTCATATAGGACTTGATATGAAAATGACTCTGTTATGAATGCCAAATAACAGGCAATAATTACTAAAGAAAGGTAGAAGACAATCTTGTTTTCCTTGAAAAACTGCTATTACTCCATGCTGGGTTTTTTTTTCTTAATGGATATGGTGTTGAATTACTTAATAGTCCAAGTGATATAGTTTATGGATGTTAAAATTATTCAGGAGTCTTCTGTTTAAAATATATCTTTTTTTTTCTTTTTTTGATCTGATGTGGCCAAATCATATCGTTCAATGATGTGATTTTATTAAGTCATTTCTTTTTGTTTCATTTTTTGTTTTCTTTTTTTGTTTGTCTCATTTTTAATTCTAACACATTTACAGGAGAAACATAGGAAACCATCTCCTAAAAATAAATTGCATAGGGTCAGTTAGAAAGTTGATACCAAACTTGTAACTGAAGATACTCACATTTATATTTTGGAATTGAGTCAGTTCCATTTCGTACTTTGGAACTGTATTTCTTAATTTTTGAAATGGTAACCTTGCTAAAGCTTCATTTTTTTGGAAAATGTTCATTTGTTTCATTAGCTATATTGCTTTCAAAACAAAACATCCTGATCGTGTTGACTGCTATCCAATTCTTAGTAATAAATATATTATGATTTTGAATGTTTATATTCTGTAAAAATAGCAGCTGTATGTTTAAAGCTATACAAAATGTATTTATTTTAACTTTCTTCCTTGTTGAATGTTAAGCTCTACAGGAAACAGCCATCTGCCCCCTCAAGTGATCTACTTGACCTCTCTACAGATTCTCCATCTCCTGTGTCAGCAGCGGTGGGACCAAACTCTGACACATCTCAGTTTTCAAGCCCTAGTGAGTGATGAGTTCATATTTTCCTTGCAGTCTAGTTTCTTAAATCAATAAAAGCTTAGTGGACAGATACAGAAGTTCCTGGTAAGAAAGTAAACCAGCAGACTTTTTAGCTTTGAGGAATGTGAGAATTGATGTATTCATATAGAAAAACAGGTAAGATAGTATTAAGGGTCTCTGGTTACAGTGGAATCAATAATCTTTCTCCTGCATTATTGAAATTGGAATTTAAAATCTTCTTGGAGTTGTAATAATTTTGTCTTCATGTTTAAAAAATAGAAGTAGAGTTTGGGAATTTTTATATGCTTCCCCAACAAAACTTTACTCCCCAACAAATGCTAACATATATTTAGTAATATTTAAGTGATTATTAATTGTTGGTTTGTATTTTAGATTGTATATCTGCACGCCCTGAAGACACAAAGAGGCACCATCCATCAATTTACCCTCAGCTAGATTTAGCAACTACTACAAAATCCCAGCAGTTCCCGTAAGTAATCTCTTATCAAGAAATGGTAACACTAAATAGCACTAGATAATTAGATAGAGAGATCTGTCCTATGCAGTTGATCCAGGGAGTTTATGGAAAGCTCAGGGAACACAGCTAGTTAGTACTTTTACACATTCATTCAGGAAATAAGGAGAAAAGCTCCCTTTGCTCTAGACATTATTTAAAGGACCTTTCTCAAGTGTCAAAATACACTTGAAGTATTTACAATTTTCTGCTTGAGTAAAAGGAAGAAACGGATGAAATGTGGAGTCATCAAGTTAAATGGGTTAAGATGGGAGGGGAGCCCTTGCAGCTTGCTGTCTTTTACACAAATGGAACACTTGCCCACTTGCTCCTGCTGCTTTGAATTGTGACATATGAAAAAAAAAAAAGACCAGCAAAAAAAAATAGTGATCAAAAAAAAAAAGGTTTCTCAGTTGTTTTCTATTACTACTCTCTCCTAGGCTTGCAAGCAATGCACAAAACAATAGTGCAGGCATCGCAGATGGGCATACCTATAGCAATGTGAGTATCAGTTTTATTCAGAATGATCATTCTTTGCTGAGAAATGACAAAAGGAGAACTGTTTGGGCTTCCCTTGGTTGACACCCAAATGAGATGCAAAGATCTACTTTATAACCCTTCTCCATAGATCAGAGAATGCTCTGTCCTTGGTGACCAAGCTATGCTTGATATCACAGGTTGCTCCTGTCAAGGGTATTTGTTTGGGCCCAGGACAATCTCAGTGGAGTCTGGAAATGCAGTTGCTGTATTACTTGTGTTTAATCTGTTGCCATATGAAGAAAGCTGAGATCTCTTCCTGCCACCATTATGTTACTCTGGTGTATTTTCCATTTCGGATAAAACTGAAAAAGGGAAAAAAAATAAATATAATGTAGGACAGAGGCTGTATGCTGCAGACAAAATACCGATGACAGATGGAAAACAAAGAATACGAAGGGACTATAAGGCGTTTAGTGTTAAGAATTTGAATGCTATACTGTGGTAGGCAGTATGAAATAGGAAAAAATGAAAAACAGTCCCCCACACAGACACTCACACCTCTATTTAAACAGCAAGTAAAAGCAGAGATTTGTATTACGATTACTGCAGTCTGAGTCTGTGTAGTATAACGAAGCACATCCAAAGTAAACTACAGAGATGTGCTGCTGATAAACCTAAGTGATGTTTTGAATGTTAACTGTGTGGAGAGCCTATATTAGTTAGACTGAAAAGTGTTGACCTGATCTCTGGGATTTATCTACTATAGTTTGAGACTTTGAAGTCACTAGTCATGACAAAGTGGTTCTTATAGATCGATCTATTAATGCACTGTTTTGCTTGATTTCCTTAGCTTTCAACTCTTTTAAGCCACGTGCCTCTGAATCCAGTAAGTCTGCCGCCTGCACATACAACAGCACTAAATGGAACATCACCAGCAGGTAAAAAAAAAAGTACTGCAAACCTAACTTTCATATGGATGCTAGTGCTTGTTAGTGCTTACAAGCTTTTATGGTTGTTAAAGACCAGGAGCAGCAACAGTGATTGCAAAATCATATGTAGTTTGTGGTCTGTCTTAGAGATCCTAGACCATTTTAGTATTTAAAGCAGCAGATACGTAGGAAATAGACTGCTGGTTTCAGAAAGATTTGGAAAACTAGCATACATTAAGCACACTTGTCATTTACATTTGATTCTGAATTAATCTGTCCATCTTTACCTTTCAGCTGCATCAAAGAGCAAGTCACCGGCACCTCATTACTATGACATAATGGAATTTGATCCCTTGGCTCCCAAAGAGTAAGTAACTTTTAAAATGAATGATTTACAGTTTTCTTAGGTGCCAGAGGCAAGAGGGCTTCTTGGAAGGGATTTTCTTCTGAGTTAGAAAACATGCCACAGCAATTAGGTTGAGTTACCTGACCAACTGGACGTAATATAAATGGGAATGGCTGCATTTTGTACCATTTCTCTTAATGTGCCAGGTGTAACCAACCAGAGGATAAACTTTTTTAGTGTGTTCATTAATCAGCTTCTGTAGAAACGATGGGCTAATGCTGTGTCAAAAACTATCTACTATAATCCTATTCAATTACATGAATAAATTGAATAAAACACAGTGAGGGGTCCTGGTGAAGGGGGCTATTCGAAACTTTGGTGCAGATAGTTTTGGAGCTAGGTAACTAAAGCAATGCCCATTCATGACAATCGTGTTTTTTAAAAACATTCTGTTGAATCTGAAGGAAAAAAATATTTAAAACATAAGCTACAAAAGCAAATGGATGCTGGGGCTCTCCAGATGGCCAAGTAGCCACTCAGATAAACTATTAGGAAACTATCCATAGATGGCAGAAATCTACTTTCTACCAATAGACTGACAAAAATTAAGCATCTGCAAAAAAATTACTTCTGAGGGAACCACCGATTTCTGAGAAAGAAAAATCCCAACAAAGCGTTTTTTTAACTAACTAGTGTGCCAGGTACATACTGTGTGGTAAACTGGCCATTTACATTTTGCAGTCATGTTTCCAAAATTATTCCATCAAAAGTGAAAATATGCAGAGGTATCTCATTAAATGTATAATGAAACACACCACAGAGTTAGTTCTTTGCTTCTATGTAAATCTGAGCATCTTGCAACTGATGCTACTCTATTAAGCAACTGCTTTAAGCTCTTGGCAGTACAAGCTTGGGCAGGATTTTATTAGTGCATTTTTGTCTAACTAAAATGAATTGGCTGTGATGTAGTGGCTTCCCTGTTTGTCTTCTTTCAGAGCTATTTATGAAGAAATTGATGACAGTCTTCTGAAGCCAGAAGTTAATAAGGATGCAGAATGCTGAGGGTGGACATCAGTTCTTTTACTGAACACATATATGATTCTCTGGTGCCAGTACTATGCACTGTTTCCATTAATGTATAAGTAAATAAGAGAACAATATTGTATTTTTATATAACAAAAATAAGGATTGGAATATTAAGCCATGTGGAAGTGGAAAAGCAACTTGGGTATTCGCACCTTGATAATTTGTCTGAAATGTTCAACTGTATATTCTCTGTGGTGCCTTCCATGATTACTTTTAAGGTACTGGGGCCTTTAAAACATGTTTTCCAAACTCAACTGTGTATGAAGTAACACTTGACATCTGACACAAGCAAAGCAACTTCCAACTACAGAAGAAACCTTTTCCTCCAAGTTTCCTCCATTGTACTGCTCCTTTTATGCAGCAACCAAAATACCGCTTATATTTACAGAAACTTCAATAATCCAGTCTCTGTTTTAGCCTCATTGCTGCCTGTGTTAATCTCCAAGGAAATTGGTAAGGGCTTTCCCATGCATAGAAATCTTTGGGCCTCTTCCTAGTTGTCTGAAGACGTTCAGAGTTAAACTGTTTGCCTTTATATTCTGAATGCACGGAATATTTGGATGTTTTTCCTTGGTAGGAGTCTAAGCTGGAGCAATAGGCGCTGTCATTCATGATTAACCGAAGAGAAAAAAAGCTGCTTGTTCTTATGCTGTTGTTACTTCTAATTTTATGTACTCAGTAAATAATGGAAGGGGATCAATCACTCTCTCTTCAGTGTTCCTGCCCTGCAGAGACTTTTGTTCTGGTACAATGCAGATGAGCATTAGTTTTTCAGTTACTTTAATCAGGTAGTTTAATAACTGTTAATAACAGTTCTAGCTCTTAATAAAGTGCCTTCTCTATTTTTATGCTGAATGTAAAATCTGCACTTAGATTCAGGAATACTGAATTGGTACAAAACTTGAGATAACTGATAAAAAATTTGAGACCTGTTGATATTCATAGTTGATAGGCTGACAGTTTTTAAGTACTACATTTTAAGCATTCATTATAATAACCTTGTGGGTCAGTCTGTTACACGGGTTCTGTAGTACAAAACGCCAAATAAAACCAACTGCTTACTGAGAATTCAGTCCCTGTCACTTCTGAGTTTTTACTGGCTAACGTCTAACTCCTAGAAATACCAAAGGCAGGTTTGAAGTGTGAATCCATGATGGAGCAAGCACCTGGTTAGCAGTTCTGCAGCTACCTCTTGGGCCACCAGACCACCTTTTTTCTCTCAAAAAGACCATTTTGAAGAGTTGGGGGAAAGGGGTGGGCTGTATCAGCATAGTGACCTACAGAGGCTGATTGCTAGTTGAACTTGCCAGCCTATTTTCAAAAAACAGAATGGTGACAGTTTTAAGAGAAATGGCTGCGTAGTCAGCTAAGAGTTTACTTTTGAATTATACTCAATCTTTGTACACATTTGGGCTTAAAAACTTAGGGAAAATTTGGAGTTTTAGGAAACTGGGCACTTGAACTCGTGATGCTTTTATCAGAGGATAGTCTTTTTCTGTTGAAACACCGAATAAAGCGATTCCTGGAAAACTGCCAGAAGTAGTTAAACTTTCAAAAAGAAAATGGAGCTATAAAGCAACTCGGGTGTTTGTTTTCTAACCTAGACTCAAAGAATTATCTTGAGTGCATTTTTCTGAACACAACTGAATTAGGGATTATAATAGAGTAGGGCTTTCTGATATTTTTATATGGATATTTCACATATGCTGGACAAAAGGCACTGAAGGTAATGAAATAAAAAAAAATAACTTTAATAAATACAGTGAAGATCTGACATTACAGTCATCCAGACTGTTTTAAGTTACAAAGATATTTAATACAATAATGCATTTTAAAGGCAGCTTCTATGTATTTTCAAAGACCATTTTTTAAAATCTTATTTGAACGTAACTGAGATAATGTCATTGAAAGTTATTTCAGATACACCCATTATCTTTCCACGGTCATAACAAACTAACATATGTCTGCTGTTAGATCTTGCCTATTGAAAGAGTTAGAAAGAACTGGCCTGGTAAATGAGACACTGGGCTGAGACTAGTTCCTCTCTGAGGACGGGTAGGTCATTTAAACTTGCTCTGCAACTCGCTCATTTGCAAAGAAATGATAAAGCATTATTATCCCTACCACACAGATAATGACAAAAAGCTACATAACTGCAGGCTTACGTGTTCCGGTGGTAAACACTCTGAATACCTACGTGCACCTCTCATCCACTGATAAGCTCCCAGGCAGGCTCTGTTGGTCTGCTGGCTTCAACCTCTCCCTGTGGTTGACTGACTTTGAGCAGTCAGCCAGGTGTTTGAGCAGACACCTGTGCCTACCGAGTTAAATTCGGAGCAGTTTATGTACTGCCTTTACCCTCGAAGCATTTCATACATAAGCCTTGTTTCCCTCTATTTAGAAGTACCCGGGATTCAGCTTCTTTGGTGGTGAAAGAGCAGGAATTAGTACCGGTTTTAAATGGCTTGGAACACAATATCCAAACTTTGAGAAATACAAACCCTGCAGAAAGTGCACAAAGACAAAAAGATTAATTTCATCTGAAGTCTCAGACACTTCTACAAGGAGTCCACAGTTCTGAAAAGCTGACCTGTAATTTACTTCACCTCGCACTGAAATGATAACACTTCAGAGCAGTCTGCTCTTACCAGATAAACTACTGATTCAGTAATAACTCAAGAGGCAGCAGCAGCATCTACTCCATCATCTCTTCCTCTGCTGCAGGAGAGTAACTTAGCGATTTAACCTTTGGCTTGAGATTTCATGAATTGATTAAACTTGTTACTTTATTGTAAATGTTTAATCACTGAAAATACAAGATAAATAGATGTCAGCAATGCAACTTTAGATATTGACAATTTACCTCAGATAATTAACTTTAACTGAATTAACTTCAGATAATTAACATTTTGTTAATTTGAAAATAACTGAAAATCTCAGTTTGCCCTTGGATTTAAAGACCTGCTTCCTCACATTCATATAACATGTATCACTATAAGAGATGACAGCTGCCTGTACAGAGTCCTTGTGTTCTGATGATAAAAATACTGTTCCTATGGCAATTATAACTGCATGAGTTAAAAAAACAGAAAAAAAATCTGTGAGAACAGCAGCACGTGCCCACGGTGGTTTAATAATATAACCTCACATTGTGCAGTACTTGTGGGTAGTTTTTAGAGTGTCTCTTTCCATAGGAAAATGGTCTCAAAACTGGTGGTCATGCAGCAGAAGTCCAATTATGTAGATATGGCCTATTACTGATATCCTGGAAGTGGTAACTTTTGTCCTTCCTTTGCTTCAAAAAATGTGTAAGAGAGTGTGATCAAATCAACTTTAGCCATTTTAGGGTCCTCTGCAAATTCTGGATCGATGTAGAAAAAGACAGGCATGTCCACTTCCTCTTGAGGATTAAGCCGCTGTTCTTCAAAACAAAAACACTGCAGTGGAGAGGGAAGAGAAAAATGAGCCAGTCGCCACGGAGATTCTCTGCCAAGGTGAGGAAGCACTCAATCTTTTAAATCAATTCTTATTCCCAGTACATTCCTGATTTCCAAGGAAAGATGAGCATTCGGGATAACAAGTGCCATCTCAGCAACATTGATACCAAGACAGTAGTTTTGTTCCCCATGCATTATAAGAAGAATTAATCTTTTTAATAAGTTGTCCAGAGGTACAAACTGGACAGGCTACCCCACATCACTACCAGATGTTTTCCAAGTCACTTCCGCTAACATATGTTAGGGAACCCGTCTAATTTAAAATGCTATGGCCTGTCTAGAAGACAGCAAGTCTAAGAATAAACATGACCACTTAGAAATTTTAAGGTATTTTCTCCTATACATACAATAACGGACTCCAGGCTTGAAATTCAGAATGCTCATTATTCATATAAAGAAAAATGCAATCAGTGAAATGTTCATACTTACTTGTATTTTATTGAAGTACTGTCCTGCTTCAAAGGGAACAACATTGTAGGTAGAGATTCCAATTATTGGCTTGTCAGTAGGATTTTTTGCTTTATAAAATGCCAGTGCAGTCTCTCCTGGTACCACCTGTTTAAAAAAAAAATAGAGATTTTTAATATCCTGGAGCCCTCTATCCCTCAAAGTCATTTAGTTTATTTTTTTGCCATTTCAAATTGATTACTCCTGTGCTTCACTGACACCTTGGTTAGAGGTAGCTCACCCCTGTTCTAAATCAAAAACATGGAAAGCATCCATACATGTGCATTTTGAAGCTTGATTAATTTAGCACTGAGCTTCTACTATTCTCAGCACTTTACCAGCGTGCAAAGCTTTGAGGCATATTTTTTATTGGGCATACTTTTCCATTTTTATTTTCTTTCAATAATGGCATCGGAAAACAATTAAGAAACATAACTGATTTTAAGAGCCTGCATCAGGAGCCAATTTTGAAACCGTAAAGTTGGATTTAAAAAAAATAAACAATTTTTATAAAACAATCCTGGCAGCTGAGTGGTAAGAAACTGAAGTACCAGCCTGGCCCAACCGTGCAGGCTAAGGGCAGGAGCTAGAGTGGAAACTTTTTCACATTTGTACAGAGTCAGCCTGTTCTGGACAATTGTAAACAGCTGTAAATCTCTTCCAGCAGCTCCACGGGCAAAACTAAATAACTTTAAGAAAACTGCAGCACAGCAAGCAATAAAAGCTGGCAACAACTTTCTGGTTGGTGAGAGGTGAATTCTGCCTCTCTCACCAGTGGGGAAATACAACTCTGAACTACAGTGTGTGAAAGCAGCCCTGGCCTAGCAGACATTAGTGCTTTTTCTGTATAAAACACCGAGATGTGTGATCAACGCACAGCACCAGCGTGGCAGCAAGGTGCCCGCGCACAACCTACGCCCGGCTTTGGGGCTCCGTGTGCGTTCAGGAGAGCGGGGGGCTGCCTGGGGCACTCACGTAGATCTCGGTCTGCTGCGGCCTGAAGTTCCACTGCAGGCTGGAGTGCACGTCCGCGTTGAAGGTGACCCGCACCACGCGCTCCTTCACGGGCCTCATCCTCTCGATGCGCTCCGCGTCCTGCCCGGCGCCCGTCGTCCCGCCGAGGCCCGTGGCCTGCGGACACGGAGGGAGGTGAGTGCGCGGGCGCGCGGCTTCCCCCCCGGGGCGGCGGCGGGCAGCGCGTACCTGGCAGTAGAGGCGGTAGAGCGGCACGGCCGCGTAGGACAGGCCCACCATGCCCACGGCGGTGGCGGCGATGTAGGTGAGCGTGGTGCGGTTGCGGCGCCGCCACTCCTCCTCCTGCGCGCGCGTGTAGGGGTTGGAGCCGCGCAGCCCCCGGCACGGCCCGCACGCCGCCCGCAGC
>VWPW01024774.1:39716-114483 GCA_013389825.1 Crypturellus undulatus | reverse complement strand
GCCCCGCGCCGGGCACCATCCCGCCCGCCGCGCCGCCTCTCGCGAGAGCGGGCGGGGAAATGGCGGGCGCCGCTGAGGGCGGGACGGCGCCGCCGGGGAGGCTGCGGCCCGTCCGCGCGGAAGGGTGAAGGGAAGCGGCGGGAACCCCCCCTGCAGCCGGTGTGGGAGCGCTCGGCCTGGCGGCGGGCGGCGGTGTAAAGTTTGGGGGGCTTTTTGCTTGTTTTAGTTGTTTCTCTTTTCTTTATTTTTTTTGTTCTCTGTGCATGCGCTCCTGATGTTTTAATACCACCTTTCACTCAGACACGTCTTTCATTTAGGCATCATACACTGATATCCCCATATTTTAACAAACGAGCGACTTCCATCCCTTTTCTCACTGTCTCTTCTGCTCCAGTCTATTTCATGGACACTGTCCCGCTCTTTGTTCCTTTTCTTTGTCCGCCTCCCCCCCGCCACGCAGTGCCCTGGCTAATGTTTAGCTTCACCTGGTTTTATTGACTCTGCTTCGATGTAAAATACTGATATGTTGCAAAGTAATTTGAGGCTGTTTGTAAACAGCAGCAGTTTGTTTCAGAATAGGGAAATAGAGGGCAGTTCGCAGGTATAACGTTTCTCGTGCCCTTTGGAACAGGCTTTGCTGCGGCACCGTTGAGGTTGCTGCTGTGGAGCGTTGCCTTTCCCTCTCGGTTGACTCTGGTAATTTGAGTCATGGTGACTTGAGCAGCTCCTGATGCGGCTTAGCTTTTCACTTAGGTGGGTTGAACAGTGAAATGATGAAGCCTGGAGCGAAGAGCAGGGCATTATTTCTGATTCTTTAGCAATAGACACGAAAATATCTACCATAAGCTGCCACTAAAAGAGCCCTGTATTCTTCCAGGATGCATTTGCTGGTCCCGTCTGGCTGCCTCAGCCGCCCAGCGGGTGGTTGTGAGGCTGATGCACCCGAAACAGCCAGGGCAGCCTGCTTGAGCCCAGCTTAGCCCCGTTTTGTCACCGGTCGCAGGTAACGAGAGCACCTGTAGGGCTCTCCTGCCCATGGGGCACTCAGAGTGTTCCTTGTGCCCCTCGGGTAGTCATCTGCTTCTTGGCTGTTTGAGGATTTAGCCATACGGCTTGTAAGATCAGGAAGTTTTGCTGCTGGTAAAACAGATTGTTTCTGCATAGTTACCTTTTATTGTAGCTCAAATGCTGTATTTCTTGTGGGACTGTTGTACAGAGAATGATGCAGTCTGAATTACGGCTTTATACGTTTAGTGTAGATATACCTTTTAGTAATAGGTAGCTGCATCTGGTATGTCTTTTGGTCTATGCCTTACAAACATGACTTAAGAATTTAGAAGTGTATCTGGTACTGAATAGAGACATTGAGCTTTTTTTTAAAAAAAGAGAAAAGTGAAAAGAAAGGCAAGAAATAAGGCACCGTATTTTGTTCATAACAAAATTCTCTCCTGCAATAACCTTTGTTAGGAAATCAAAACTCGTTATTTTCTCTTTTGTACAAAATGCGAGTTACCTCTGATAAAATAATTTCCATTAGTGGATTTTACAGAATATTTAGATCACAAGAGTTTTGAGTTTAATCCTGTTTTCAAACTCATAAGAGAAACTGAGGATGCCAGGTATTGTGGTACAGCACACAGTCAGTCCTAGTTGTTAGCTGTGTCGTGTTTTAGCAATGAATTATGTGGGTTTCCACCTAAGTTCTTTCCTCATAGACGTTCAGCTAGTTGGTATTAAATAAGAATTGTCAGTGTCTGAAAATAAACACAGCCATTTAAGTCTCAAAAAGTGTTTCCTCCTTTTTTTTTTCTTACAGCAATTATCATGTTCATTATGTGCTAGTGCTTCGTATTTCAAAATTCTGCATTCTGAGCTTTTATTAGCGTAGTTCACCTAAGAAGATGTCCTGTGCAGAGGCCGTAGCAAATCCAGTTAAAAAGTAAGTACTTTCCTCTTCCCTCAGACAACACTATAACAATTATTTCATTGTCGTATGAAGATTATTCTACTTTGATTCATAGGATCTGGTTTGGGTGATTTGTTAAGGAAGAAAGTTTTGACACTGGAACAGGCTAAAGCAGTTTCTCAGAAAGCAAATATTAACACTGTCAAATTTACACATGAAGGAAAGAAATAGCCATGAAAGTTTTCATTAAGTTAATCAGCACTAGGTAAAACTGCTCCTTAATGCTTTGTAAACTATGTAAAAGAACTTGCAAGAACTATGACAAACTATTTCCTTATGTTGTAACTACAGTAATACACCATGCAGTATGGAGTTTATGTAGTATGATGTATTATGTATTTTTCAGAATAATAGATCTGCATGTCTCTAGCATTTTATGTCCGGTGCTTTTGAACTATTTATTTTTTCTGTCAATCCTGTGGGAAGTACAGCGTTTATTATATTAATTTTATGAACTATAATGGTATCCACTTCTGTTAAGTAAAAAGGTGGCTCAGATTCTAAACATCAAACTCAAATTCAATCTCAACTGAAAAATCTTAATTCCAGACTCCTCCCATGTTGCTAAATAATTATACCAACATTGTCAGGAAAGATCAGACTACATTATTCCATCTTTAAACAACTATGGTTTACAAGATTTACTTAGAGGTATATTGTGTAGTTACTAGATCACTCCATAAACAATTTTTTGAATAAAAGATTAACCTGAATAACATGCACATAGCTTAGCAATTGTTGGCTACATGGTGATGCAAGACTATCATTTTTCTATATTTAATATTTTCTTTTCTTCTGAGAGACAAGGTCTCAATGTGCAATGCTTCAAGAATGTATTTGGTTAGATGTTAATTGAGCTTTACCTAAACATTAATTAGTGTATTTTCTCCACACAAGGGAGTAGCCCCAAACCGTTCATATTTCTCCACAATTACAACATGGCTCATGCTTTTTCTCTTGCATGTTTAACATTGTGCCATATAATGACATATGATTTCTTTTAATCATCAGCAGAGTGTATTTTGAATAATTAGTGGTTTGGAAAGATCAGAAAGAAGTGTCTGCTGATACTATATAATAAAGCCTTCTCTTAACTATGGTCCTTAATGTCTTAATGAATATTCATCCTTTAAGGCCTGTGAACCTGGAAGGCTACAGTTGCATAACAAACTTCTATAGGATTTTTACAGAGGCCTTTTTTTATTTCTAACAAACAGATCTGGTAAGTCTTGCTATCAAGATTTACAGGATAATTCAGCAGATGGAAGATTAGGCAAATCTTTCTATCCGGTTGCTAAATCATTACAAAATTTCTTTGGGGGGAAGGTGAGTCATAATGAATAATAATGCCAGAAGAGAGTAACTTACTGACTGTCTGAAAAAGAATCTGAGTCTGCTTGGCCCACAAGATAGTAAAAAATACCTTGTGAAAATTCGATTTTGCTTACTGATGCTATATATTACAGATTTTAAAAGGGTTGCTGTGTTGCTAGCTCTTTGTAGTTGGTGTTACACAAAGTTTCCTCTTGAAAGGCAGAGAAAGACAAGAGAAGCAGTAATACTTTATATGACTCCACTAGAAAAAATAAAAGCTGCAGCAGGATTTTGTGATAAAGGGGGTTACCTTGGAGAAGGAATGGAGGGGCAAGTGTTCGAAGGAAAGGTGTTTTGGTGATAACAGACAAAATTTCTTTGGGGAGTAATAATGAGGTGGGAGTAATAATGACTAACACTATGTCAGCTTTGAGGTTGGGAGTTTTTTGTCATACCTGGTTTAATGAACACTTTACGTTTTTAAGAATTGAAAAACACAGCCATATATTTTGTGTTTCTGTTGTGTAACACAGGATACCAGAAACAAGTAAAGCTATGTTGGTCAAAGTGATTTTTTGACAGGCTTGCCTGATACTTATGTAATAAATTGAACTCTATTGTTATTAAGAGCAGTGGAAATTTTGTGGTAGAAAGGGCACTGGTATTTTATTCAGCATCTTAGAAAACTTGCTTTGAGTACATCTGATTGATACTGTGCTTAAAATATCGAGGGCTTTTCTTGGGCTCAAGTATTAGTAGTGCTAACAGAGTTAAATTGAATTAGATAAGAGTATAAAGGGTGAAACTTTTCTCACTAAATGTACGTGAGCAATCCACAGGGCTCCCGTGGAGCTGTTCACGTTGTGGCTATCACAAGACTGATTGGTGTTCCCACTTCCATCATTGATCTGCTCCTTAATCTCTAGTAGCCCTCTCTGCCTGTCTCTGTATTTAGCCTGCAGGCTTTTCTTGCTCTGGGAACTGACCTCAGTGTATGTGTGAACACAGATTACACTGCTTGTAATCAAAAAAGATCAAAAATCCGTCCTCCAAAACAGTTACTTGTTAATGAAGCCACAAGCTCTACAACTTTAAGAAAAAAGTGTCTGGGATGAGCGTGTGCATCCACAGCTCGACCAGGAGGGCCTGCTGTGCAGCTCCAGACGCTGGCAGATGTCGTCTCCTCACAGGGTAACTCCTTTAGGGAGGGCTCATCCTTCTGCTTAAACAAGGACCCGAGTGAACACAGTGTCTTTGGACTTTGTTTCAAACGGTGATTTTTAAAAGATCTTTTGGAGAGAGGAAGAATATCAGAGTGCACATACCTGTTCAGAAGTTATTTCCTCTAGGTGCTTTGCTGATATCCCGCTGGGTAATCTGATTCAAACAGGCCCTGCAAAGCTCCATTGCACTATTTTTATTATTTACCTTCACAAGAAAACATACATGTCTGCTTCTGTTTCTAGGGGAAATAAGTAAACCAATTCTGTGTTCAGTTTTTACTATTATATTAAAACAGTGCAGCCAAATTAAAACATCATTAAGTCAATACCATGATTGGGGATGGGAAGCATTAGCACAATGGCATTTGTTTCATTAATGCTTTCAGTCTTCTACTTGCTTGGCTCTTCCTTTTGCGTGTGGATGTTTATAATCCAATCTATTAGCAAGATAGCTTTAGAGAGATCATCATTTACCGCTTTGGACCATGCTTGAAGGGAGCAATAAATGTTTTAATTACTTTATTTTCTTTGGCTGCTGCTAGATATAGATTGCATAATCACATTTGTCATAAATGCAAGTGAAATTTCTCTTGAGTTGCTACAAATTACCATTTAAGAGGGAGGAAAAAGTAAGCACTGCGTTGATAGGTGAGTCAGTCCACGTGATGCAGAGGGCTTCAGAGAAGATTAAGTAGGCAGAGACACTCGTCTCGGGCTCTGTTTGTGTTTTAGTTTGTAGCGACATTATTCTGTGTGTAACCTCTGTGCTGTTGAATTGGAAGCCTCCAACTTTGGACTGTTTGGGATTTTTTTTGTTTTTCTTTCTGCTGTGCTGAAGAATGTCCTTGCTCTCCCCAGGAGATGAAGATGAACCAGAGCGTTTCGATGGTCTCTCTCTCTTGTACTGGTATGCTGAGCAGTTAGGTTTTGATGAATTTTCCCCAGACTGTAATTGGAAAAAGTACAGTAAAGATGTTTTTAAAGCTGTAGCCACGTAGAGACTTTTTCATTCTTTTTGTAAGCTGTCGTTTATCGTGCAGATGATTGTGGAAATGTCAAATAATACATATTTTGTGATGGGGGGATATTCTTCTGCTGATAAATGTAATTATTTTGTTCATGGAAAAGTGACCATTAGTTTTGGAGGATTGCAGATCAGAAGAGTGTCCAGAATGTCACGTTCTTATGAGTGTCTAGGAAGCATAAAATAGAAGGCTGCTGAAACTACATATATGTGCTGTTTAAAAAAAAATGTTAAAGATTTAATTTTAACTGCCTTTGCTAGGTGCTCTACACAAAAATGAGTACTCGGTCTATTACTATTTCAGGACTTCATCTGAAGTGCTTTTAGTATTTCTGTTTGCATAATGTCAGTGTAACAAAGTCATAGCACACGTTTTGTGTAACCTTGTTCCTTTTTAATCACTTTTCTAACTTTTTTTTCTTTTTCCATGTACTAAAAGCTTGTTTACGAGTGTCACATCTGTAGGAATGAGCAGTGAAACCTGTTGATTATTTTTTTGTTGATCAAAATATTTGATTTTTTGTGTCTTTTTCCTACAAAGAGCACTGGCATTCTTTTTGTTACCACTGCCAATTGTTTTAGGTTCCTGTTTCCTTAGTTATATTGCTGAGCACATTTCTAATGTTTTGGGGAAATAGCTAACAATTCCGACTACCATTATTCAGTAATGTTTGTTGAATGGAAGCTAAATCCACATCATTATGTAGTGAAATCGGTAAAACACTTTATTTTAGTACGGTGACAAGTAGCGTGGATCCATCTCTTACGTGACATGGAAGGATACAGAAAAAGCAGCAAGATGTGATATCCTAAACTAATTGGGCATTTGCACATTCTTTTGTTCATGCTTTTATTTGCTAATTTTAAAAAGTTATGGTTAAACTGTTGATAACAGTATTAAATATTTCTTTTTAATTATGAGATTCATAAACTAAGATTCCTCACGTAACTGCTATTTAGCACTAAAACTATTCAGGTTTCAGTAATATCAGCATCAGAAGATCAGGAGAAAGTAAAAAGTTCTTGATGAACTAGCATCGTCATGATGTGCTAGAAATAATTACTTAAGGAAAATCCAGTTAAGTTGAGATCCCTATTATTACTGAAAGGTTTATATATTAATAAGTAAATAACAATTGTTTGCAGTACTGATGTTGCAATGTACAAAGAAATGTCTGACACTTGAAAACAGCTGCAAACATGGCATTTTTTTTAATCTGCTCAGTTTTCAAAGATGGATTCAAATCAGTGACAGACCTGTAAAGATGATGATTAATTTACTGGTTTTGGGCTTCAAAACAATTAGAGTAATGGAATAATTCAGGTGACAGTAGTAGGTAATAATGCAGAATAGTATGCTGCTCCACCATGTAATTTAATTGATGTAATTAATTTAATATGTAATTGATGTAATTTATCAAGAATTTTACATTAGAAAAAATAATCAATTTTTAAAATATTTTTCTTGGATGTTTTCTATAATATGATTAAATAAAAGTAGTCTACTACTACTTTTAGCATTAAGTAAATTTTATGTTATGTCATGCAGTCGCAAGGTAATTAAC
This sequence comes from Crypturellus undulatus, assembly GCA_013389825.1. NCBI lineage: Eukaryota > Metazoa > Chordata > Aves > Tinamiformes > Tinamidae > Crypturellus > Crypturellus undulatus. The sequence continues at coordinate 107,391 of VWPW01024774.1, read as the reverse complement.
AATCTTGGCAGTGCCAAAATATACTAAGCAGGTTTTATCATTTCTTTTTGGACTACAGAACAAATAGTGACAAAAAATGCTGCTGTGAAAATTCTGCTTTTGAAGCACAGGTTTCTTTTTTGTTTTTAAAGATGAACTTTTAGCTCCATTCTTCTGGCCTTTTCCTAAAATAAAAGGCTAATTTTGCAAATCCCTGGGAATTTGAAGTAGTGGAACGAATAATTTGTTTTCAGAGCAAGTGCAAGGATCTAATCTAATTTGTTTTACAAAAGTGAAGAAATTTGGAATGTTCTGTAGGAAATGCATCCCTTGCTTGGTGCTGGAATTTAGGAACATGTGGACCTTTGGGATTTCTTTCTTTCCTCTATCCTTATAAGTATATTTATTGCAGCTTTTGCAGAAATAACCAGCTGCAGGCTTGGAGTTCAAGCTGTGTGCTGGATTTGGTTGTGTGAAAGGATTTAGGTCACTATGTCCTCCAGTTTGATCTTCTTTTTTTTCCCCCCCTGTTGACGAATTGTAGTTGTTCCATTTCACTTCAGCATCATACTCGAGAAAATTCAAGCCAGTACATAACAGAGAACAATATGTAGGTCAAAGCAGAAAAAAATTAGCAGAGCATCTGCTTTTTCGTACCATGGGGCTGGTGCAAACCTGACCCATGGAAGGGCAGGGGATACATGCTATAACTTGATATATTTTTTTTTTAATGATAGCTCGTCTGAATGAAAATACAAAATGGTGAAAGTCTAATCTGGATTTATAGGGATTCTTAGCACTTTGTAATCTCTGCACAGTATGCTGGAATGGAGTTTTAAATTTATGATTCAGAAATCAGCTGAAATGCTGTAGAGAAAAGGGACTAAAGTCCGTATACATTATTGTACCTTACTATCTAATTTTTATTATGTGCAGATTTACTTTTCTTTTTTATCGTGTATCCCAAATATAGACAGTAGTCAGTCAAGAAAAGCTAGTTCTGATTTATATTACAGTTATTTGTATGATATGTCCCTGTATTTTTTTTTTCTGTATTAGCATAGCACTGTATGTATTTCTGTAATTACAAATGTGATTACTTTTATTTCTTAGGACTATTATGGGCCCTCATGGAATCAATCGAGCTGTTCACCGCATTTCTTTTTCTGATTGCCAGGATGGATTAGGTAATTAGATTGCACATTTTCTTTATTAAGAGTAAACTGGGTCTAAAAGTATCTGGTGAACTTTCCCACTTTACACCGACGTTAACAGAAATTTGATTTATCCATCTTTGAATTTGATTGTGAAACCATGTGGCACAGAGGGTGGAATACACAACAACAACTTATTTCCCATTTGTTTTGCAGGAGTTAAAATTATTGGAGGTTATCGGGCACAAACAGCTGAAGATTACGGGATCTTCATTAAGAGAATTCTGCCTGGAGGGATTGCTGCTGTAGATAGTGAGTAATTGTTCTTAAATTTTGTTACAAACTTGCTTCATACAGAAAGCTGCTAGGTCCAATCATCTTTATTTTACTTTGTGTATGAATATACTTAAAATAGCATGGGTTACTTACTGTTCCTGATACTTTAAGATAAGAGACTTGAAGCATAGATGATTTGTGGGAGAAGATTTTCATATTCCCAGTTTTTGAGAATATATTCAGACGTAGATACGAAAGCACTTGATAAGCTCTCAGCACAATCAAATAAGAATTGAGATGCCCTAATAATTTGGAGGCATTAAGAGTCTTTGTTCCTGTAGAGAATCTGTATTTGTTGAGTTCTAACAATTTAGCGCTAAATTAGTATCAGACCCTACAGGGCTAAAAGTCATAATGTTATGTTTACTGCAAACTGAAAGGAAAAGCTCTGCTTTGTTCTAGTGGTGTAGTATGTTCCCAATTTTCCTTTTGACTCATAAACTACTCTTAATCTCATTACAAGGCCGTTTGCTTACTGGAGACCTCATTTTAGATGTCAATGGACAAAACTTAGTTGGAGTAACCAACGAAAGGTATGTTTACACAAATGACTAGATGTTTATTAGATTATGGAATACTGTATGTCTTATGCTGTAATGTATTTTGAATCACATTGACCAGTGATCAGAAGCGGATAACTCCGCAGAAGTCCTTGGAGTTAGTTATGCTGGGAAGGAAGGTATCCTGTAAGTCTAATTCAGCAAAGCTGTCATGGAAGATGACAGCAATTTGCATGCTCAGATAATGATAGAATAGTCCGATTCTTAAAGCTCTAGATTATAAAATGTATTTGAATGCAGTAAAACATTGATCTGTTATAATATTAATATTTTAGCAATTATCTGTTGCTTTCATATGCATGAAAGTAAGTGATACAGCTAACAAGAATCAATTGTTTGTAATGAAGCAATTAAGGAGAAGTAGAATATATTCTGTTGAGTGTGTTGGATGTTCTCTGTAGCTGGATCATTAGTGATCAATATGAAGTCCGCAGGGTTGAGTGAGGTGCAAACAAATAAAAATTACAGTGTGCATTGCTCAGGGAAGTCCTGAGCAACGAGTCATACCTAAGTAATAACTCTGGGCTAGACGGTTAATCCACTGTGAAATCTAGGAAAGCAGTAGGATGGATCCTGGAAGATGTGGATAAAAGGGAAGGGAAAGAGATGGCAGTTCCAATTTGCTCCTGCCATCAAAGCCAGGGTCACTGCAGAGCCTGTCACTCCCTTCTGCACTGCTCAATGTGGGTTATGCTGTTGACAAGCTTTCTTCTCTCTGTCTGGCAGTGAAAACTATTATCTACTTTAATAATCTCTTGGTCTCCTACTGTTTTACTGTTTGTGACAGAACAACAGTGTATATATATGTACTTTATTTTTTTTCCTCCTTTTAGGGCTGTTGATATCTTGCGAACAGCATCAGCATCCAACCATATGTCTCTGCTAGTTGCTAGAGATGAGGAAGCCAAGTAAGAGAAAGATAAAATATTGTTTTTAAAAACATTCTGCCTCAAAACTGATAAAAATCAATACTATACTAAGGTAGGGAGGGGGATTGTGTATAGATTTCTTCCAGATTAAGAATTAGTTGTGGAATTGCACCAGATGTCAGGACTTTCTGTGTTATGATAACACTTTATTAGTATATTGGGCGATGAGAAATGAGTTGTTCTGCTTAGTTTAATTACACTTTTCAAATCAGTAGGAAGTAGTAAGCTCCAATTTCAGTTTTGAAATGACCAAAACCCTATGCTACCTGCTAAAAATGTTAAAAGCTATTTACTGTGGTAATAGTATGTTGCTTTTCATTATTTTAAAATGTCAGAAGTGCTAATAAAAATAATATTAGACTCCCAGGAGTACAATATTCCATGATTTAAGCAGGTCTTATTACCTAAAAGAGGCAAATATGGTTATTTCCTCTCGCTCCCCCTCCCCCTGCAAGGTTCACTTCTCAGTCTCTAATGACTTCTGAATTAGTCTGGATAAGTAGGTCAAACTGTTCAGGGTAGCAGGTAGTCCAAAATTCCTCTGTTATGGGAACATTGATACTAAAATACTGCTTTAATCTTGTTATCTGAAGTTAAGCATATAAACCAATATTAGCATAGAATTTTGGGGCATATTAGGATGGAAAGAAGCCAGGAAGCCCATCCAGGTCTGTACTTGCTTTGGATGTAGCAGCTGTTACCTCCAAAGATTTATGCATCTATATGGATAATTTTTGGAAGGGTACCTGCTACTGTTTGCTTTTCATACAATGTTCTAAGTAATCTTTTCATTAAGGACTTTTTTGTAAAGTCCTTTAGCCCTCCATCTGCCTTAAGCTTGTCTTTATGTCCCTTTATTTTTGCACTTTGCAGAAATCTGAATGACTCTGTAGCCTCTGTTCTCTCCTTTTTTTACCAGACAGTATAGATATGAAGTCCTCTCTTAATCCGCTTTTATCAAGAGCATAATGACCTAGTTCCTCTAACCTCCTTGAATATTTAAAATCCATCAGTTCTGCTGCTTAGCACTATCTGCTTGTAGGATTGCATCAGTTAATTTTATTATTTTTAAATAATGTATCAAATTGATATTTCAATAACACTTTGTAGTCAGGAGAATTACTTGGGAATTGCAATCAGTTAATTTCTGTTCTCCAACTCTATAAGATTAATTTGCTGATGTTTCTGGTTTACATCATTCTAGATAGTTTTGTTTCTATTTTCTATTAAAAAATTACTACTGAGGTGGTTATAACTCAAACTGAAAAATCTTAAAGGATAAAGAGAGGTAATTAAACATTTTTACCTATATTCCATTCTATTCATAGCCTATAGCTCTTCCATCCTTATCCTTTTGTCAAATTTTGTCAAAGAACATCTTTTTATTACCACAGAAAGGAATTCCATCACCTCATGGACAAGTATGGCTCTCATAGCAACACCGACTCTGCAAGAAGTTCTCCAACACAACTCTTGGCAGGTAAGGATGTTGTTGTGCTTCTCATGGCAGGGAAAAGAAGATTGCTTCCAATCCTGGTATAGTCTTGTAGGGCTATGTTCATCCTTCTGTGAAATAGAATATACAATACTTAAAACAGTTTTCATTTTGGGGAAGGTGTGTTAGATCAGTCAGAACAAATGTATGAAATTAGACAAAACACACAGGTTTCCTAATGACTTTAACATTCGGTGTGGAATCTAAACATGCAACTTGACAGGTCCATGTTTCAGTTTCCCCACCTCTAAAATAAATATACTACTACCTGTGTTCAATGATTTTAATTAACTAATAATATGAAAAGTTTTTGTTATTTGTACATAAAACATGACATAAGATTTCAAAGTAGCAATAAAGACTCGGGCTAGATTACTTGATGTTCTGATCCTCCTGGAACGGTTACCTAGGTAGAATGTCTTCATACAGTCTGTGCAGTTATACTTCAGGAAGGAGACTCGAGATGTTTTGGAGGTTTTGGTTGGTTGTTTGTTTCCAAACTGGACAAAAAAAATCCCCACTTGCTAGGTTTTTAAAAAAAGTGCTTTTGAAACCCTGAGTGCCTCTCAATTTTTAGCTGTGCAGAATATTTTTTTAGATGCTTGTTTTTGTGTGCATATGCTTTCTAACATGAAAATAATCCAGTGGAATTATTTACATGAATTGAAACAAACCTGTGCCAATGTGTGTTTTATTTCCTTTTCTATCTTTTTCCCCCACCCTTTTTTTTTTTTTTCTCCTTTAAGCAAAACGTGTTGACAGCCTTTCTTCTGGGTCATCCTCAAGGTCACAGAGTCCTCAGTTGCATCCGAAGGATATTACTGCCACGAACAGCAGAAATGATTCTGTCTTACCGCCATCCCCAAAGCTGGCAAAGTAACTTTTGAAATGACTGAAACTCTCTTGTTCAAACTGTAGAAATTACTGTATTAGGTTGTTCGGGAAAGTACTGCATTAAACACCGAAGTGCTCAATTTTTATTTTTAATCATGTAACTGATAATAGTACCAATACTACAAATGCTTTCAGTTTTTCTCCTCATTTTCCCATTTATTTATTGTTTACAAAGTACATTAATTGAATTGTCTTGGTCTTAGTGTATCCTAACGAATAATGTCCCTGGTTTATGTGTACACAGATTCTCCCGTAAACCTGTCTATAATACGGAGTTTAGACTTGTGAAATGGTACATTGGTTATTTAAAAGATAAGTCGAAACTGCCAAAAGTAATAACTGAAAATGCTGATTTTGTAGTAAATAGACACTGTAGTGCTTGAACATTTGGATTACATGTCTGCTATTTCAGTTTGATTGCTGTAATACATATTTATGAAATCAACAAGATAAAGGTTGTGTCAGTTGTGACTCTAAATTGAGTATCTATTTCTGTGGAGTAATTCTGTTCTTTTTCTTTTCCTAGGGATAGTGTGTTTCAGATTATCTCTGTTTGTAAAGGAACAAGCCTAGGCTTGAATATTGTAGGAGGAATTAACAGAAACGAAGGGCCTTTGGTTTATATTCAAGACGTTATCCCTGGTGGTGACTGTCATAAGGTAGAAAATTTAAAGCCATTTTTTTCATGTATTTGTTTATTTGGTCTTCAGTCCCCTGAATTTTCCTTTTGATTTTGAACATTCTTTAGTATTATAAGTTTATACATTTGCCATTTTGTTGTTTGTAAATATACAGTTTTGAGAACCTTAAGCAGAAGTATCTCATGACCATGCAACTATGGCACGGTACAAAATTATTTATGAATTCAAGGGTAAGGTTCAACAACAATCTTGTTCCTCAATTTACATAGGAGAAATAAATGAATTTTCTCTAAGAGGTTAATTGATTCAAGTTAAATTATCAGGAATAGGACAGAGCTGTGGATGCATCTCTGCTTTTTTAATCTTGGATGTTCAAGTGGTTGTTTTCCCTGCCGTTGGAAAGCATCATTAGGTGAGATTAGAATAATAAGAATTTATCATAGTCCAGGCTAGTAAAAGGTGGCACTCAGTATTGATTACTGCTTTTGTTTCTAACAATTGCAGTACATAAACCAGGATGATTTGTAAGTAAAAAAAAATAGGCAGAGCATTCTTTCAATCTGTTTCAAGCACACAAAACTGCTTTTCCAAGCGTGCTCTTTTGCATCCTGTGTTATTACGGTTATTTTGATGGATAGATACCCATGTTTTCCTGCCAAGTACATACTGATTTCTCCAGCATTGATTTTGCCACAAACTTTGTCTATTGCTATTTCTGACCCAAATTTTCTAGATTAAGGGTAATCCCAAAATGCAGTGATAGAAAGAAAAAGTGCAGTGTTTCTTCAAAACTTCTTTTAATCAATAAACAGTAATTCTTTTGTGTTATTTCATGGTGGCCTTTAAAACATTTTCTCATTGTACCTGTCTGATTTGAAGCCTATCACATTTTTAATCAATGGAATGAGTCATTAATCTGCAACAGATTCTGGTATTAGCAATATTAGAGATAATCGCCCCACTTTGACCATCCCAGTGTTTGAGGAACCTAGATAGGAAGTATATTTAAAGTATTTTGCCACAGGAGGGCAGCATTGAAGTTCACATCCTTTAATAGGCTGGTTGTAATCAGAATGGAGGAGGCAGGACTGTTAGCAGAAAGAAAACACTAAGTAACAAGAAATTTATTAGAGATCTGTCAAGCAGATAATGCATGTGTGTATTGATATAAATCTTTCTAGACCATCTTAATTTTTATATTTCCTACATTTTTTTTTGCACAAAGTTTGTTTCATACCTGTAGACTATTTCTGTGTTTGATTTCTTAGAAATTGAAGAATGCAGACATGTGGCATGTATTTAATGCATGTCACATTAGAAAAATGTGGCAATTCTTAACAGATGGGAAGATGTGACTAACGTGCTGCACCTAGACATTCTTCCTGTAGCATTAACAGTTTTTGGAAAATTTGTGTGTGTGTGTGTGTGTGTTTGATTTTAATTTGTTGTGGATTAGGACGGGCGATTGAAGCCTGGAGATCAGCTTGTATCCATAAACAAAGAGTCAATGATTGGTGTTTCCTATGAAGAGGCGAAAAGTATAATCAACAGAACAAATATGAGGTAATTCTATTTTTCAGGCTTCTAAACCTCCAAAATGGTTGTTGTATGATACTTGTATACAGATTAATGTAAAACATTTTGTCATGTGTGATTATAGGAAATAAAAAGGCTATTCCTGTTTCTGAAATATTCAACTATGACACTGTTTGTTATAAAAAGACCAAATGTGTCATTTATCCCTGTATAATTATGGCAAACTTTCCTTTTAAAAGAAATCAAAAACATACTACATGTTTGTTCTAGTGCTAGGGCATAGAATGTCCTTTAAAAAAAAAACACATAGTAAATTGTCATATTCATGTCATATTCAACATGTTCTCTTATTTTCATTTTAGATTTGAAAGTTTTTGGGAGATAGCTTTCATCAGGCAAAATGAAAGCTATTCAGAGGAACTGCAGCGACCATCCAGTCTCTTAACATCATCTTCTGTACTTTATGGAGAACAACAGGCTGCAGCAGTTAGTCCCATGGCATCTCCTAATGGGAAACTTGTTTCGAGGTTCACCACTAATACTGTGAGTAGACTTAGGACAAAAGTTAGTATAAACTGAGCAAATGGTTGTTTTCTGAATTCTACTCAGATTTCAGTATAGGGTTCTTTTAATTCAGTTTCCATTCTAGTAAGAAAAATGACTGACTCCTTTCCTGTAAAATATTTATTATTTGGAATATCAAGGCTTTTTTGGATGGCCTACTGTGTAACAGTAGAATAAACCAACCTGATGAGAGAAATAAGAATACTAGTTGAGTTGTGAAAAGAAATCAACTGAAGGAAACATTAACTGCAAAGGGTTTCTTTGGTGTTTCCTAAGCAATAAAGGTTAAGACGGAGATATTTTCTGTTTAGTCAATTATATACTTCAAAGATAGGGAGACTTTGCTTACTATGTACGTGCGAGTACAGACTTCAGAAGTTACACCTCCTCCATGGTAGTGAGATTTCTGATTAAAAACCAGAATCCATTCATTATTTTAATTCGAATAGTTCACTCTTGCTATAAAAAGCAGTGCTGAACTTAAGGTAAGAAAGAATGGTTTATCATTACTCTGTTAGTTTGATTTTTCAAAGATCTTTCACCATTTAAAGCTTTTTTTTAACACCAAATTATTTTTTTTTCAAAAAAGAAGAAAATATTCCGTGTTAAGTATGAAATCAGAAGAGGTGAATTTCAACTGTTCTTATATTCATATTTGAAACTCCTGCCCATTTGTTCTTTCTTAGCAGAAATATAAACATAGAAGCAGGTTGCCCATAGAGACTTCCCTGTGAAAATATTCATTCTCCATCTGTGAGAATATTCAAAACTCTCTCAGCTGTACAAGGCCTGATCTAAATTGGCACTGGGTTGAGAGTGCTTGCAATTATGTATGGGCCGAACCACTTACTTTCATAAGTGGTTCCTTGTCAGAAAACAAGCAAACTTCTTTTTGTAGGTGCAGTGGATCTGAACAGATTTGACTTTTTTACTTCTTTAATGACATTTCTGACTGTCCCCTGCTTGTGCAGCTCTTCTCCCAGGATTGTTTTAGTCTAGCCACTCCTTTGCTTCTCCCCCCTGCCTTCCTTCTTCTCCCTCTTTTGGAGGTTAATATGCATTTCCAATTCATTTGGATTTTTGTTTTGGTTTGTTTTTCACTTATTTCAGGAAATGGCATTTCATGACTTCATGACTTTTTTCTTTTTCCCCACTTCATCTCCCCACAGATGGAAACCGGAATAAAGAAGAGAGAGCAATCTCCAGTTGCAACTGTAGACAGCAGCCCTACTGATGCACCTACCCCTGGTAACTTCCAATTTAATTCTTTCATTTTTTCTCCAGTAACTGTCCTATAGAAAATACTACTTATCCATAGACTTTGAAGAAAGAAATACGGGGCCTTTTTTTAATATCACATAAAAAAACCTAAGTTATATTTGAAAAAAGCTATGGCACAATCTATTTATCTTGCAGCAGACTGTGTCTTTAGTAACCAAATGTTATCATTTGTTATATAGCTGTAACTGTAATAGGCTCAGTTGAAATCAGATAATGAAGACTTATATGTAGATCAAGATTAGGTTGCCATAGAAACTGTTCTTTCATGATTTGTTGCAATTCTGCGGATGTATACAGTCTGCACCTTAAAAAAATCAGGACAGCATATTGAAAGAATAGAAATACATGCAAACCTCTTTAACATTTTGTTTTGTTTTCTAGCTTTTAACAAATAGAATTCCAGAGTGGAGTTTCCTAAATGTATGTGGGATTGTGGTGTTCAAACAAAGACAGTATTTACTTTGATCATATTTTAAAATATGCATTTTGAATTTAAAAAAGGAAAGAAAGTAAAAATGCAGCAGTCTGACATATTGAGTTATATTGTTTCGTTTGATAAGTGTAGCATTATGTTTTTTTTCTACATGAACTATATTCTTCTGACAATATCATGGATAGCATATCCATAGCGATAGTATAATCCCTGCCCCTCCAAATGATCTGTACATGTCTGAGATGACAAACATATCGAACCTGATTGATTCTAGAGTTTGCTCCACTGCCATTATTGTACCTGGGATTATTATGACCCATATTAGGTATCCTAGTTCCAAATGAAACAACCTCCATATTAAAAATCTGATCAGTTTGCTCCCTTCTCCCTGTTATTGCATGTGAACTTTTGAAACTGGAGAGATTGTAATATTTATTAAAGCTTTAGTTTAGTGTGGCAAAGCTGTTTGATTACTAATCACGAAAAACACAACACAACTAAGCCAGAAGCATAAGGCAGAATATGTTCAGATTATCACTCTTGATTAATATTATGCAATACATGGAAGGGTCACAGTTGCTTAAAAGAGCTCAAGAAAGTCACAGTTTTTTAACATCTCTGAATAACATAAAACTAATGACTGCAGCAATCACTACTAGAACAGAAAGTGGAAATTCTTGACAGTCCCAGTGAACTGTTTCTTGTCACTTTTTCACTTTAGTCTTACTTAATCCTTTCACATAGCACATCCTTAGTCAAAGCTGTTATTTCTACTGCCCTTTTTCATGAAGAACCTTGAAAAATTCAAGTAGCTCTGAAATTTTAAAAAATTCTGTAAGAAAAATGAGCATAATCTTGAGAAATTCTTGCAGAAAGCTTTTTTATTCTGAGATGAAAGGAAGAGTGCCAATTCACTGGATGTCCTAGCCCACTGTCTTCAGAATTTAATATAGCTTGTGAGAGGTGGTAGTGTCAGAGATTTTCAAGATGTTTTGGTTTATGCTTTGGCATAGAAAGAGAATGTAAATTACTTTGAGCTTGGAAACAGATACTCTGTGAAATTAAAAAAAAAAAAAAAAAAAAATCTTCTGTTGCATTAGATAGATTCTCACACTGTAAGTTTTTCCAGTTTTCAAATTGTGGTTTTTTTTGATTGAGCACCATTCTAGTCCATTAATGAAATAATGATTGAAGATTTAAAATATTTCCATTTTCTCTACAAAATTGTAGCCAATTAATTTGTTCATTTAAATAGAAACATTAAACAACCAAAGAAATTGCAAGTTAGCTGTTACTTTTGCCTGTAGCCTGTGATCAAAGGCTTCCAAATGGTGCTGCCTCTGCTGTTGTTCAGGAGCAAAGTTTCAGAACAAATTATTCAGAAAACAAAACTTACAACTTAATCTTAATTTAATTAAATTTATTTTTTTCTTCTTAGTTATCTCCCCAGACCACATGGATGATTATGGGCTGCGAAGGAAGAATATCTTGAACTCTACAGTTCGTCTGAAAGTAGAGAAGCTGGAGAGAGTAAGTACTTTTGATTTTTATGAGGGCTTTTTTTCCACCCTTGGTGCATATAAAGCAATATGAGAATATTATGCTCATTATGCATGAAGGCATAAAATATACATAAAATATTCTAAGTGGATAGTTTCAGGTTGCAAACTGATGCTTCATTTTATGTACTGGACAAATAACTGTTTTTGCCAGTCTAGTTAGTGGTTGACTCTGTTAACCTTCTGGGAATCTGAGTGTCCACCAGGATTTTTAAGGCTATTGCTAAGGAAAAAGGATTTTACACTCATTATACTGATTATTATTCAAGGATAAATAATATCTGAATATCTCTCAATTAGAAGGAAGTCATAAAGAGTCTCTGGAATAAGAGTGTTGTCACTAAGAGGATATTATGATACAAAAGGCTTTTTGAAGTGGAGGTTTTTAATTACTTCACCCATGTTCCTGCAGTCATTATCCCTAGCCCTTTTTTTCCTTTTTCTCCAAATAAGTCTTCCTTTTCCAGGCATTGAATTATCTGGGGATACAGCCCACAGATGAACAGCAACAAGCCCTAAGGCAGCAACTTGAGAAGGATTCTGAAGGAACAGTGTCTTTTGGAGGTAATCACTTGTTAATTGCCCTAGAAAATGATACAATGTAGAAGCATAAAAATGATAGATAATACCAATTCACGCATATTTTTAATTAAATATCCTTCGCATCTATGTGTAACTACTGCAATAAAAGGGAACTGCAGGAATCTTTTTTTCTAAATTTTTTGAATTTCTAAATTTGCCTTGCAAATAGGGCATCTTAATAGTGTAAGGATTTTTTTTTCCAAAGAAAATGATTTGTCCTTAAGCTTTATGCGGTCCTGGGGTGCATTAAGAGGAGTGTCACCAGCAGGTCGAGAGAGGTGATCCTGCCCCTCTACTCAGCCCTGGTGAGGCCACATCTGGAGAACTGTGTCCAGTTCTGGGCCCCACAGTACAAGAGGGATGTGGAGCTGCTGGAGAGAGTCCAGCGCAGGGCCACGAGGATGCTCAGGGGCCTGGAACATCTGCCCTATGAGGAGAGGCTGAGGGAGCTGGGCTTGTTCAGCCTGGAGAAGAGAAGGCTGAGAGGGGATCTAATCAATGTCTATAAGTAGCTGAAAGGAGGCAGTGAGGAGGATGGGGCTGGCCTCTTTTCAGTGGTGGCCACTGACAGAACTATAGGAAATGGCCACAAACTTAAACACTAAAAGTTCCACAAGAACTTAAGGAAAAATTTCCTGACAGTGAGGGTGACAGAGCCCTGGAACAGGCTGCCGAGAGAGGTTGTGGAGTCTCCTTCTCTGGAGATCTTCAAGACCCGCTTGGAGGCAGTCCTGTGCCACGTGCTCTCGGTGGCCCTGCGTGCGCAGGGAGTTTGGACTAGAGGACCTCTGGAGGTCCCTTCCAACCTTAGGCATTCTATGATTCTACGATTTCATTAAAATGAAGTATGAAAGCAGTTTGTGTTTTAAACACTTGATATATTTACTCTTATGTCTGAAGATGCTTTGTTAATAGTAACTTTCAGTTTAGTTGTAACTAATAGTAGAAAATAAGAACACATAAGAAATAAGTTCTTAAAAAGTTCACTTTAAAGGTGAACTTTCACCCCAGGACCATTTTAAATATTTTGTTCAAGTTTTTCATGGCCTAATCTAATGTTCATGCTTTAAGAGTAGTGTCCGAGAAAATTGTAAAAGAATGAAGAAGCTCAGGGAGGACGGGTGCTGTACTTATAAAGGGTTTCATGATATTAGCAGTTTCATTATATTTGATGATACTGAAAGCACAGACTACAGCAACACAATCTAACCCATTTTTTAGATTTTGTTCAGGTTTCAAGGAATCTGTTCTCTTTACAATTGGGTGCAACAGATGGTGACCAAAAACCTGCAACATTTGGAGCCAATGAAATTACCAGTTTTTCAGATTCACAGGTAAAGGAGGAGGTTATTGAAAAGCTTCTTTTTTTTAAGATTATTTCTATCTGAGACAAGTTTTTAGAACAGTTCTACATCAGAACTTTCTTTAAGATAACCTAGTTTCTGTGAAGCTTTTTGAAGCAACCTACTTTGAAGAAAGCAGTTCACATAACTATTTGTGATTGTTAAGAGTATGAACAATAGTGATTTACTGAGGTTTCTTAAGTGGGCTGTGTTTTACTAGTCACTGTGTGATTTGAACTTCCATCCTGAGGAACAATAATATTACTGTTCTATTGGAAGAAAAGGTTGTTACAATTTTAACAAAAAATTGTTAAGTATTTCTGCAAATGAGTATTTTTGAGTAAGTTTAAAGCTTAAATGCTCTCATTTTATTTACAACACCTTTTATGAAAAAAGTAAACAACTGAGAGATGCAGTTAGCACTGGTTTCTAACTCTACCTGTTTAAATATGCACAGCTGACGACTTGTGATTTGTTGGAGGATGACATGGAAAGACTTAAGAAAGAAAGAAATGAAGCTTTGAAAGAAATAAGTAAATTAAAGGTAATACTTAATTTTCATTACTTCTAAATTGTTCAATAAAATTTCTTTTTTGAATGATCATTATTCCAAAACTTCCAAACCTGACAAGGATCAATCTATGGTGGCCCTATATTTTGTATTCTTTCCTTAAGCATGTGCAAAGACAGGATATTGTGTTACTAATACTCATGGTCTGACTCCATATCTTCTGTATCTACCTTTATTTTTTAGTATTTATATTTTAGTATTTATATGTATATATTATATATAAATATATAATGTATATTTATATATTTATATTTTTAAATATTTATATATTTATATTTACATATTTAGTATTTATATTTAGTATTTATATTTTTAGGTTTTTTTTAGTATTTTAAGAACATTTTTGATTGAAACAATGGTCATATGTATAATGATGAAAATAACTTGAATATTAAGAACTTACATAAGAACATATACAAAATGGATATCTTTGCTTACGTAATGTTATTAGCAAACCTTGTGTCATGGCTTAGAAGCAGTAGTAGTATAGAAATCATTAGTAGGTACCTTGGTAGAGGTGATGTTGAGTATTGCTGTCGGTACTTTTCGTTGAGCTACTTGGTCATAAGTGAAAATTGAGAATAAAAAACTAACCATTTCTCCTTTAGGCCTAATTATGTCTTGTTCCCCCTCCATCCTTCTTTTCTGGACAGGAGGAATTGTCTGAATCTGTAAGCTTACAGAAACAGTTATCAGAGGAGCTGCAGACAGTCAAGCAAGTATGTTGGAGTTTTTCAAAATGGATAATTTGGGAGATTTGTCCTTTTTTTTTCTCAGTTGTTTTGAGGAATATCTTGTTTCTGCATCCATGTTCTTTGAAAATTATCAGGAGAAGAAGTCAGACTTGCTTAGCAAATTTAGACGTCTTCAATATCTTAAAATCAATTTCCAACTGTGTTTATGTCCTTCATTTATAGCCTGCATTCAAAACCAGATAACTAACCTGTTTCCTACTACTTTTATCCAGCATTATCCTTATTAGCAGGTTTTCTCTTACTGAGCTACTTGGTCTTTCTTCTCTACTGCTGCACACACTCCTTGTAGGTTTATCGTCGTGCTGTCTGTTCCATCAGATGTCATAAGTAAAAATGCAGTGTTTTAAAAATATTTCTTCCTAGGTTACATGAGGACTAGGTTTACATTTCTTCTTATAACTGTGTATTTGTTGAGCATCTTTATTATAACCTTCAATATAATATAGCTGCTTAAAGCTTTCTCAGTTAATATTGTCGTACTGCGCTCTGCAGTGGAATAAACTAGATTGGTTTTTGGCTGAAACTTAATTGGAAGGTGTGTTGCAAGAGCTCATCTCATGTTGCACCTACTACAGGTGTTCAGTCTATCCGTCTAGACTAGAGCTTGTACAAAGTAAAAACGCTAAACTGCAGATTTTATAGCCATCAGTTCCTTAGCACTGAGTGTTTCAATCTATCTGGGTACTCTTATCGATAAGACAAACTTAGCCAAAGGCCATTTAAGGTGAATAGCTTGGTTTTGGTGAAAGCAATACCCCCTTCCTACCACTTGAGGCCCTCGAACTTTTATTTTTGTGGGAACTATTGTCACGCGACTTTAAAGGTCAGCTTTGCATGGAAGAGTATAAACTTCCATGGACTAAATATTATTTTCTCAGAACTACTTTAATTAATAGGGATTGAAAATGATCAAGACAGTGAAATGAATGGGAGGTCAAATATTACAGGCAGTTTCAGCAATATTTTATTTGGAGCCTTTTTTAGAAGGTACTAGCAGGCTTTTCATAGAAATTCTAATGCTTTTTGCACTGACAGGTATTTTATATTCTTTCTGTAGCTTAAAGTTCACATCTTCCTTTTAATTGGCACAGAAATTCATAGGGATACAAAGTATATTAAAAAAAAAAAAGGCAAATGCTTGCATTATAAGTTTACCAGTGTCAGGGATTCACGATAGACTCATGTTCTGAATTGCTATTGGGAGGATCATCTAAAATAATCTTTTTTTATATGAAAAACTCTCCTCTATGCCACAGTTCAAGAAGTCTAGTCCCTGAAAAACTAGTGGCTGCCCCTTTGAGAAATGATGTTAAAGCACCTCCAAGTCGTGGGGTGGATCAGGCTCAGAACGGTAGAACAGGGAGTTCAGAGACCTGATGCAATCTGGGCTCCCTGGAGGCAGCCTGTCCCACCGGGACACAGGGCTGCAGCTCGGCCTGAGCTGCCTGCCCTGCTGCCTCTCCTTGGGCATCATCCCACTCCTGGGAGGCGTCTCCGTAGATCAGAGTTTGAGGAAGACTCATTTTGTGGAGAAAACCTTGTATTTGCCTTGGGTGACACTGGCGTCCTGAGCAGTTTGGGACAGGGTGTCACACACCTTAGGAACGCTCTGGCTCTCTTGTGTGGCATGCAGTGAGTGTTGTGCAGCTGTAGGTGCTGTTTCTGATTGCTTCCTTCATTTATGAGCTTTCCTTTACAGGAACTGTATTCGTTTGTACCACTGAGTATGTGTTCCAATATTGCACAATATCCCAGTATCTAAAAATAAGTTTTCCTCTAGGATTCTTTGAAATAGCAATTTCTTGTATATCTTTAAAACAGGACTAAAGCTGCAGACAGTGAATGTCTGTATTTTCAAGCACGAACCTTTATGGAAAACACAAATGTTGCCATTTTTAAGAAAGTGGTAGTGCAATTTCTTATTTGTAGCAGCTTCATACCAGGTTAAGAAAAATGGTTCCATCAACCATTAATATGGGCGAAATAACAGCTGCAGAGTCTATTCCTCCTACGAGCAGCTGAATGGGCGAGCATGTTGCTGAAGGATGCTGCAATCCATCTCTTTTTTCACTGTGGGAGCCTAAGCCTAACTTGGGGACCCCATTAAGTTGCTGCACTGCAATTTTGTGTAGCAGTGTGACTGGAAAACCTCGTGGGATCGCTTCCCTCTGGGCCTTCGGAGCAAACCGCTCTGGTTTATCAGAAAGTTTTTATAATTTAATCCTAGTGTGGATAATTGTTACATTGTGCTATAAGAATACATTGTTCATTAATTGTTTCTTTAAGTCTTTTCCTATTGAAATCTGATTAGACTTAGTCTGTTATTACAAAGAAATTAATATTCAGCAGTTGGTTTCTCAAAACAGTGCATGAGTAAATGCAATTCTGGATTATGAGGTATTAAATCTATATTTTGAGGAAGTTATATTGCACATTGAAGGTTTTGTTTTCTTACAGCCATTTTTCCCCTGACATTTCTGGTGTCGGATTATTTAAATAATTCCTGTGCGCACATTTTTAAGGTGCTGCACCTTAGTCAAGGCCTCTGTGCTCGTTTACATTAGTAAAGCTTAGAGCATCTTTTCACTGGTGAAATGAGACGTTCATCTCCAAGAGCCTTTTTGCTACCACCAGGGTGTTGCCGAAGGCTGCTTCATTCTGAAGACCCCATCGTCATCATCATATCGATAGGGCCCTCTCTCTTTTCGCAGATGGTTTGCTGGTTTGATCTGTACATACGTATTAGGGTCACCACTATGGCAATGGTCCCTACCCCACCTTAGTGCTGTGCAAGCAGCCAGCTCTAAACCCAGCAGACACAGACACAGCAACAAGCTTCGAAATAGGCTCTGTATCCAGGGGGAGCAAATAGGAAATCATATAAAATATACACGTCTAATGCTTTGTTTAAAAAAAAAAAAATACAACCCCCCTGCAGAAAAACTCTGTGTTATCATTGCATGATATCAGTGTAAGGTTTTTTTAAAATGTACCTTTTATCACCTGTGGTCCTATGATGGAAAGCTCTAAGCTATATAAAATTAATGTCACCTGTATTCAGTAATGAAGTTAGTGTTTGCTATGTATGTGATTAGTTTTTAAAAATATTTTATTTTCTGAGAGACCAGAATGTCCCTGGCAATCTTCCAAACTGGTATCATATTGCAAAGCCATTGTAAATATGAGGAAGGTGATGTCCTATATATGTCATTCAGATTAGTTAGTTACAGCCCAAAACACATATCCTGTATTAAAATTAAAGGTTTATAGAGTAAAGATCATCTGAAGATGAGATTGGTAGAAACAGTGACCTTTTTTACAAGAAAAATATTGTGATATAAGAAAACCTGACTAAAGAACTGGTTGCCTTTGATTTTTCAGGAACAGTGATTTCAATGCCAATTACTGGAAAGTTATTTCCTGGTTATAGATTCTCCGTGTCCCCATCTAGTCTCATTTCCAACCAGGATACAGTTATAATAATAGGATATAATAAAGAAACCAGGAATAGAATATTCACCTAATTGTCCATGACTTAGGAATTTGTACAAAGAATTTTCACTTCTGTGAATTCCTTTATTTAAAGATTATAATTTTAATAATGTATTCCTATTAAATTATTTTATTTCTCTATAGCTTAAAAGAAAACTAAGGGGAAAAATAGTTTAGTGGGTCTGGTGCCAGAATCCTGAGAGCATGCTCTACGTCTACATATGTCTATATATATATTTTTTTTTTCATTTCAGTGGGGACAGTTTTGGATGTAGATAACTTTGTGATGAAATAATTTAAGAAGTTGTGGCAGAAAGAAGCTGTTTATTTTTCATCCTGAAGAAGCAAGTGCTTTCTGATAAAACTTCAGAAGGAGAGGAAAGAGTTTGTGCTCTAACTCCACTTGGGTCCTGTGACGAATGTCAGTTTATTGCATTAAATTTAATTAAGCATTAAGGCTCATAGGGGTTTATTGATTGTATACTTTGAGAAAGACACGAATAAGGATCTCTGCTCTTGCACAGTGTACTGCAGACAACTGCAGACAGTCGGAATCATTGTTAGCTGCTGGTCCAGGGATTAGTTGAACTAGCTACTTCCAGAAAGTGTGTATGTATCTTCCTTTTTAGTCTGATTTTTTGTATAAGACACATCATTCATACATACTTTAAGATTAATTTAGACCGAATACCTTCTAAAGTCCATCTAAATTATATGGGAACTCTGATTTGAGTGTGAATTCAAGGCAGTAATAATCATACATTAAATTATAACATATATCATTAAAAGTATTTTTTTCATACAGAAGTGATCAGACAGAGTAATAGTGTCAGATACATTTCTATAAAAATTTCATTCCATTAAATGTACAGTACTCATGGAATTCATAATGTAACTTATGGGGGAAATTGTCCTTATTTGCAAAAACTTGTTCCTTCACTGCACATAGTAAATTGAAAAATTAAGAAATGAATCATCTAATCGTCAATTCTGAAAGGCAGCCTTAATGACAACTGCAATGTTCTTGAACTAAATCAGTACTCTTCCTCTCTCTCTCTCTAGTTCTCTTAACAGGTGTTGCAACTTTTCAATTAAATTCTGTCATTTACAGGAAGCCAAGGCAGCTGTAGAAGAGGCGAGAGCCTTGCGAAGCAGAATTCATCTTGCAGAAGCTGCGCAGCGGCAGGCTCGGGGAATGGAGATGGACTATGAAGAAGTAATTCGCCTGTTAGAAGCTGAAATTGTAGAGCTGAAGGCTCAGCTCACTAATAATTCTGGCCAAAATAAAGTAAGCAAAGCAGTCGCCTGTCGTAGTTACCATGGTTTCCTCGCTGTTGTCGTGTATCTTGTTTTCATTTTCTTTTCATCTGCTTTTCTAAAGTAGGTCACTGTTTGTCTTGTATTATTCAATAACTGGAATGATGCGTAGTGAAGGGGGTAATGCGAAGTGCACGAGCCTTTCTTTATCCAGATATCTTTCAGCTGGGAAAATAGGAGACAGATGCATATGTGTCCTAGGTCAATATGACACATCTCAAGTGCGTTCCTAACGTGGAATACTTGATGGACTGCAGATATCTGCTCTATAAAGATTATACATATATGTATAGGTTTTGTATGTATGTAAAAATGACCTAATTGTTTTTATTTTTTGTTGTTTAGAAAATAGTAATAATATCAATATTCTATTTTGATTAAATTTGGACTTAATGAATGCAGTCTTTTAAATATGGTTCCTTATCCCTTTACTACCCCTCCAGTCTAAAAGAGCAAGGTAGATATTGCTTAGATGGTAAGCTTTAAGAGAAGATTTAAATGTAAATTTGATTTTTAGTGATAATGGTATATTCTTAATTTTGAGCCTATTTTGGTCTAAATCTTTTGTTTAGCAAACAGTTTAGCTGAACAAACCTGCCCAGAAACATAGGAAAATCTTCCTTGTGGTCCTGACATAGGAACAGTACTGGGGACACAAGCTGAGACCTTGAGCCTCCAGGACTTGAGCTAATGAGACAAAGTGTAGCTGAAGTGCAGGAAAGATGCAGAACACTGATCAATATGTTACATAAGTACATATAGAGCAATCCTAGGGGGTAATTTTCTCCCGGATATGTTGCAATTACTCCACTGGGCAGCGGATGAACCCACTCAGTTTAGTGGGTGAGTTTGTTAGTGCAGTTGCCATTTATGCCACCCTGCCGACAGTTCCTGCCAGTATCTGATCCCTTCAGTTCAAACTATCCTAAGTTTCAGCTCATATTAATATAATTAGCTTCTTATTTCTGTTAACTGTAATACCAAAAGCTGGAAAGTGTAATAATTTTGGAAAATAGGAAAATTAGCTAATTTTCTAGGAGATTAGGCATGCCTGCCTTGGGAATAGCTACCTTTTTTAATATTATGTTAAACTTTTTGGACATCCATTTTTAATTCCCCATCTTGTATCTATGCCAGTCCTACAAGAATA
Source organism: Crypturellus undulatus (assembly GCA_013389825.1). Lineage (NCBI taxonomy): Eukaryota > Metazoa > Chordata > Aves > Tinamiformes > Tinamidae > Crypturellus > Crypturellus undulatus. The sequence goes on along the minus strand of VWPW01024774.1, from coordinate 86,820 downwards.
TAATTCAGAGGAAAACCTTAAAATAATTGGACCAAATATCTTTCCCAGGATAATATCCAAGACTTGAGAAAGAGAGTTACAGTACTTGACTGCCAGCTGCGGAAATCAGAATTGGCTAGGAAGACCTTTGAGGTGGCTACTGGAAAGTTGCTGCAGTTTGTAGAGGTAACTCAGCCTATTATTTCTAGAAGCATTTTATTTGCAAAAGTTGCGTATTGACATTTTTGAGGATTAAACATAGTAAACTATACACAGACACCTTGTGGAAACCATTTCACAACTTAAAACAACTTGATAGAAATGAAAGTAGTGTTACAAGGCAAGTCCATGTAGGAGTTAATCTTTGTATATATGCAGAACAAATGAAATTTAGTCAGAATTGTTTAAACTATGTCAACTTCTGTGAAATTCCCCAGAGGGGAAAGGCAGAAATTATTTCTGAAAATAATTTGTAGTTATAAAACAAAAAGAATGAAATTCGACATTTCGACATTTACTCCATTTCAAAGTTACTCTTTTAGTTTTTATTTTTATATTAAAACTAACATGCAGAATCCCAGAACAGCTGAAGTTGGAAGGGTACTTTTGCAGGCATCTAGTTCAACCCGCCCTGCTCAAAGCAGGGACAAATAGAACAGGACCTTGTCCATCTGAGTTGTGCAGTCTCCATCCTTGGGATATTCACAATTTCCTTGGGCAATCTGTTCAAGTGTATACTACCACTCAATGCATCTTCTCACAATATAACACGAAAAGATATTTGGATTGATCTATTCATTATGTAAAATATTATGGATAATTACTTAATATGTCTGAAATATTTATCTTCTAGATGAAAGTGATTTTGTTGAAATGGAACAGTTTGACAAGTTCAAGCTATGTCAGGCTTTGACTAGATTCAGTGCCAAGAATTTGCATGTGTGTGGATTAATAATTCCAATCATAGACTTTTTCTGGAAATACCAATTACATTAATATTTGAAAAATGAGAGGCAGCAATTGTAAAAAATGCTAATAGCCAGGACAGTAACTATAAATGTCTATCAACCTTCATCATTTTGTAAGTACCGTAACAGTTCTTTTAGCAGAAATCTTGTTGTTGAGGGATGGGAAGATGGAGGGGATGGAGTCGCAAAGGTCTTTTGAAGTCAACAGGAAAATCGGTTACTCAAAGCACTGTGATATACAGCCTTTGTCTGAGTATGGGGAAGGTATCAGTCTTGCATTTTATGATGACAGAGAATTGTCAGCAGAGAAATGGATTTAGATTCCAGTGTTGGAATAGGAAATTATTGATGGCATAATGAGTGGAAAATGCTTTTACCCATCTGGCTGGGAGAGGCTAGGCATTTTATAAATACATGTCAATCCTCCCCTCCTCACCATTCACCCCGCACACCTCCCATCCACCAAATTAGAATATTGATTTATAAATTATTAACTTCTTAACTGTGACCAACAGGTTGTGCACGAAATACTCTCAGATAACTCTGCTTCCTCGACAGTTTTAAGGTAAGCAAATCTTAACTCTATTGTAATGAAATGACAGTTATTTATATTTAAAAACTTAGCTATACTTTTAGAAGTGTTCACAAATCATCTTGTAACTAATTTTCTTGTAGTTTATTGCCATGTGTCACTTCAACTAGAGGAAAAAAAATGTACAAAGTTTTTAGGATAAAGTTTCATTAAATACCAGAGAAAGAAATTAAAACAGTTTGGAATGCATAGCTATGGCCACCTCCATGTTTCTATCAGTGAATGATGTAATAGTGAGATGTAGGTTATATTACAAGGAACCTTATAATGGTTTGAAATTCGTTCTTATCTCTTGCAAAAAGTTTGGAGGGAAGCCCAAGAGATTGTTACAACATAATTAATCTGATAACAGATAAATAGATACATATTTCAGGGTATCTATATAAGTTTCTTACTTTTCACTTTTAAAAAGGTGCTTAAGAATGTTCAACAAGATTTAGAGCAGCATTTGATGCTTCATAATTTCAGCATAATCTCACCTATATCTCCCATATAGTGTGCCATAAAAATCTATGTAACAGTAAAATTGTTTTGGTCTAGATGCTGCCATATTTTTTAGTAAAGCTCTGAAGGAAATCAAGTCTATTTGTGTGAAACTAGTGAGAACTTTATTTCGAATAAAATCTGCAGGATCAGCTATTACACTGTAGCTATTTCTGTTCTCTCATGCTAATCCTAATCAATTAAATGCAATTCCCATTGGCACTGCATGAGAGCAATCTTGTATGTTTTATATAATCATTTTTTGGAAAATGATTGAAGTGTAAACTACAAAGCCAAGGTCAGAAACTGATTCCCTAACAGACTAGAAGAGGAAAATTGGTTCCCTAAAGCAATGTCACTTCCTAAATGCTAATATCAAAATACCTTTAAGGAAGTTACTTATCTGACATCCGGTGAGTTTTTGACACTGGATTTTGAGGGATGAGGTATGGTATTACCTCTAACATGAACTCAACAATTTGATAATAAAAATCTTTTTTGTTTGTATAATGAAACCAAAACCAATTTAGAAAAAATAGTTTACTATATTTAAAATAACATTTTATTTTATGATCTTACAAACCAACATTTATTATTTTCTGTTCTTCAGTGACAGAAGAACGTTGTCTACTAAAGCGCTTCTTGCACGACTGGGAAGGATCGGACCTACCATCACAACAGCTCTTGCAGCAGAAGCCAAAGACCTTGCCAAATCTGTCCGTGCCATTTTGGAAGTGGATTGTGAGTATATGTGTGTGTATACACACATAAATACTTTCTTTTGCAAAACACTGTGGTTTTTCGCTCTGATTGTCCTGTTTCTGTCGTGTGCACAGTTTCTCTACTCTCTGGTTCATCAAAAGGTGTTAATCTAACAAACACAGAGGAAGAAGTGGAGGTATAATGTTGAAAGGTTACTTAAATTCTACTCAATAGCATCAGTCTCCCAAAAACTAATGTGTGTAATGTGAGGGATTTTTTTCAGTTTAAGATCACCTTGCTCTAAACACAGGAGGAACAAGTTGGTAGTAAACATCGCATAGAACTTAAGAGATTTGGGTTTCCTTGCTCAAAAGACATCATCTGAAACTCACTGAAATCAGTGGAAATATTTCCATTGAGCTTGGTGGGCTTTGAACAAAAACCACATGGTGAATTCAATGTGAGATTATTTCAGAATATTAGCTTTAAAACCAAGTATTTTAAACCACACTTCTACATTCAGAATGATATAGATCCCTCTTCCAAGCTGTGACAGATGCAGAATGAGGAGGTTTCTCTGAATCTGTAAAAATCTGATTACAGCTTCTAAATCTGGCATCAATTCAGCAGGAGAGATTTTTTTGTTTTAATTTTAAAATGGATGTGAACTGTTAGATTAAAGCACTCATGGCACCAGAAGAGTGTGAAGGTTGAAGACATGAATGTATATAGAATACAGTATCTTAATGAAGATAATTATGGTGGCAATGATCATAGTATCAAAGGTTTCTATATTCTTTACTCATTGTTTGGGAAATAATTTAGGTAGTTTGGGATTTAATTTAGATGAGTACTGAATAAATACATTGGTTGAAGAAACTTTTCAAGATGTAAAAAAAATATTTTGATGATATTTATGCATTGTTTGCTTATTATATCAAATATTGTATGGAGGAGAAAACAAAGAAGATGAAACATGGTGCAGAAGTGTCCATAAAATCAGAATTAGAGTGGCTAGAACAGATGAACAGGAAAGCTGTGGTCAGGAGAGGAGGAGATGGTTTTCCACCCATGATGCTGGAAGTGCTCTGTCACATCAGGTTGTTTCTATCACACTGCCCAGGAAATCATGCGAGGAATACTTTTTACTCCTAAATGCAATTGAAGTGTAACATGTGGTTGTGTCAAATATAATAGATAGAGTTCGGATTAGAGATCTCTAGAGCCATAGCGTGGACCCATTTTGTAAACCTGAGAGTTTAAAAATAGCTCTGCAGAGAAGGATTTAAAGATTGAACGTCATCATTCTGGGTTCATTCTGATCTGGAGAGTATTACAGATAGACTTGGGCTCTGACGGGCTTGTATATGAGATTAAAGCTTTAAAGCTCTCTCTCTCTCTCTCAAAAAAAAAAAAAAAAAGAAAAAAAAAAAAAAAAAAAAAAAAAAAGAAAAGAAAAGAAAAGGCAGTTCAGGCAGAGTAGCTGTTGAACAGCATTCTGTCTGCAGTGCTCTATGCCAGATTCTCGCAAAACGTTTCTCATGTGATCTTCCTGCAGATGGGCTGCCCTAAAAAGGGCTGTTATGGATATGCCAGTTCATAAATGTCATATTTCAAAGAAGAAAACAATACACTGAATATTACTTTGAAGAGTAAAGACTTTTTTTTTTCCCCTCTCAGAAAGGTGTTCTCAACATAATACTCATTTTATGCAAGATTAAGTAAAAGAACGTGCTCCAACCAAAATTCTTGCATCTTATTGATTTACCTACAGTACATGTGAAACCAGGTCTAGGGTTTAAGGTCCAGACTGTGCACGGTTGTTCCAAAAGAATACTGATTTCTTTGTTACAGATCATCCTTGACATTCAGGACAGAATGACATATGTATGAATTAGCCACACAAACTGTCCTCTTCCGGCATAATAGCACCACTTTTTGCTCAAGGAGAGAGGTTTAAAGTTCAGTATATGCTTCAAAATCTACAAGCCTAATTTGTGATTGTGCTGTGTATTTGAAGTCAGTTTGGTAACTCCTTAAGTAAGGCTTCTGTTTTAAAAAGAAAAAAAAAATGTATAGGATCCTTAAGATATCCAGAAATGTAGATGCGAAAATAATAAACACTATAATCAACATCATCCCTTGAAAGATTCATTCTTCATCTTCTTGAAGACTGTTAGCTATTTTTAAACTAAATCCTGGGAGGTTTTTCTGCTTTGCAGAATACAGCCATCTCCTGAAGATAGAAAGAAAAAGCACTTTCATCATACAAATGATAAATAACGCTTCAGTGAAGAACTATAGCATTTAAAAGTAGTTGCTGGCTGCACTTAGTAGTCTATATGATGAAAATCATGCTCAAAGAAGTTAAGAAAGTCTACTACAAAATATTTAAAAGTACTTGATCATTATAAAGTGTCAAGTATGGTTAAGCCAGGGACATAGCTATTTATTCATTATACAGAAGCAAGCGGCATTTCGAAAGTTGCATTAAGGTAGTGTGAGTATCCAGATTTTTTTTTTCTCTGATGATTTCTTGCTCTGCCTCTACCCAAAATACCATCTTGCTCTTGTTGATATAATTCTGGTCATCAGCACCCCATTAAGCGCTATAAAGCCTGCCTCTCTGCCCAGCAGGAACTTGAGAGCTGCATCTTGAAACCTTTTCCCACATCATATTCCTTTAATCTGTTGTCAGGCTAAAATCTTCAACATGGGTGTTATGCTGAAGTTCACTAAAATGATCTTGAAATCAACACATCTTTCCTGCTTTCCTGCAAAAGTCCTGCTTCCCATGTTAAGTGTTGCCGTGTTCTTACTGATGCTGATCTTGCAAGTCACCATATAAAAATATTTTTAATTATGAACATCCTAGAGGCAGAAGCTTAGCTGCAGTTGCCCAGTTTGGGGATTTATTTTCATATTATCTATAAAAAGAAAGCAGTGGAAATTGTGGATGGTCAGCACAGATTAGTGCCTCATCTCATGATAATTAAGTTGTTCTTGATTTTTGGACCATAGACAAGGTCTTGCATTTTGGTTGTTAACAGCTGGAATGTGACAGCTATCCACTTCTTTAGTTTGATTTTTCTTAAGTACATTACGGTGAGTTGGCAAGGTCATTCTGCGTTCAGCAAACCATTAGCTGTACCTTTCTGTTTGTTTGGTGTGGATGGAAAAAGCAGGCCAAGTGGCATGTCTTTTCAAATAATTTTGCTGTTTTGAGGAGAGCTAATTTTGATAAAAAGTTAATATTCCTTATACTTTGCAACCTAGATTTTTTTTAAATTACAACAGAATTAATGCTAGATGTGTTATTACAATTAATAATACCTTTATAGCAAGAATGTAATTTTGTAGAGCTATTTGACTACTGTTCTTCAGCAGAGCTCTGAAAAAAGTTGACATGAAATCACAGGATGACTTTTCACCTCACTGTGGTTTATCTCTATATGTCAAAATATAGATAGAACTTCAAGATGGGTAGGCACACCTTGGGTACCCTTAGTGTTTCATTAATTAGGCTAATAATACTAAAATTGCAATCATAGAGGGGTACATCAAAATACAAGTCCTCAGTTCAGCCTGAGAGTCATCTGCTTGCTGGGGTTTGCTGAAACTTAGGCTGCCCTGTGTTTCTATATTGTAAGTACCAGAAGGAGAAAACTATTTCCTGCAAGATTATCTTTCTGGGGACAATTCTGCATTGTGGAGGTAGGATGTCTTTAATGCATTTCAGCTAATGAACTAGAAATAAACCTTTTCTTCCTCTTGTGGAAGAACTGCTTGGGGAAGCGCAGCGTAATGATAACTAAAGGGAGAATTCTGTGTGTTCATTGTTCTGGCAAGGCCATAAATATTTCAGGATATTGCTGAAATCAGAAATAGAAAAGTTGTGTTGAATTATACAGTGTATTCACAACCCTGTACAGCTTCCTTTTGTAAAACCTTTTTGACTAGCAAAAGAAGAAATAAATCTTAAAAAGAACACTCTATACTTAAGATTTAGGTGTTAGGTTTCATGACTTTCTGATGCAGTGCTTTCATTAGAAAATACTATTGTGATGAAATTAAAATATTTTATGAAAAGGCATTATTCCCTTAAAGCTTTCATAACCACACAAAAAAAAGAAAATGGTCCCAAAAGAGAATTTATCAGCTGTTTTATCCAGTAGAGTATTTTTATTAGTCCCTGAAGGTCAAAGAGTTTTTGTTTGTTTGTTTGTTTTCTTTTTCTTCCCCTTTTTTTCACTGTTACATCCCTGTTAAATCCTTTCTCAGTTGGCAATTCAAAAGAAAATAAAAATCCAGAATATTGATCAGCCAGGAGGAGCTGCGTCTCATTCAAAACTCCTCAGGACTGTAGGCCCCTGCTGTCAGCCAAGCGTTGTGAGTGAGTGACGCTTTGCAAAAAAACAGTGGTGAACATAAAACTAATAGAAAGACTTTGTCAAAAAATTAAACTTAGAGTAGGAAGAAATTTTATTAATAACTGCCAGCATCTCTGCTACCTGGTCTGACTTGTTGCTGTTACAGGGCCTGGAAATCAGAGCCCGTGTGTTGGATATTCAAGAATCCAAATATTACCCTTGCAGTTACGGACAAGTAGAGAAGCTAGATAAAAGGTGACATTTATACAGTCAGTTTTACATTTATACAATAGTTTTACAGCTTAATCAAATAGAGTTTTTTAAATATCAATAATGAACAAGTTGTTAACTAATTCATTGGTGAATGAATTTATTGATGATTTTTCACAGTGAGGAAAAAAAGGCAATTCAATGTCTAAAACAAGTATTGGAGGCAGTTCTTTAATGTGACCTAGATTGAAGAAACCTGGTTTTGCTGGTAGAAGAAAGCGATTTATTCCTTCTCCATTCAGTTACCTTTAATGAGAAGAGATGAGTCAGCTTTTGAATAAGCGCTGTCTGTACTGACTTTCTAATCAAAACATTTTAATAATGAAAAACAAGTAGGTGATATTATTATACCTTAAAATGCAGGTGAGGTAATGAGTACAGTCTCATTAGGATTAATTCTAGCATTTCTGATGGAAGACTTTGTTAAAGAGCAGCCCTTTAGGAACCTATGGACACATCATGCAGGAGTTCATTCAGGTCGTACAGTAGCCCCACTGTGAGAAAATGAAATGACTTTGTGCCTCTTCCCATAACAAGTTATATTCCTCATGGCTCTATAGAGACCGGTCAGGACTGCCCAGAATCAGCTCTACGGAGGGGCAGGAGCGTGTCAGACGAGCTGGGGCTGTTTGGGTTGGGATCTTGGAGGGGTAGGAAATCTCTGACGTGAAGAGACAAGGATGGGAAATGCCTTCCAAATTTCGTATTGTGGAGATATGAATTGCTCCCGGTCAGAAGGAATGAACAGGTGAGAGCCGAACCCTGGGTCCTGCCCCCTGGAGCGGTGTCTCTGGCTCGAGGCTGCCGTCCCCCTTGTCAAAATGGGCAGTTACCCGCGTGTCGGCAGCGCCGCAAGCAGGTGTCTGTCTGTGGCTGCGTACAGCAGCCAGCGAGTCACCGTCTCGTGGCATTTCAGCAAAAAATTATAGTATTAACTGTACCACAAGCTGTAAAAAACGCTAAAGGAATTGAGCATGTTTTAGGGCAATTAATGCTGACCTAATGCTGCTGCAGCTACCCACATTATCGGCATTCTGAGTGAACTAGATTAAAGCTAACGAAGGGCGTCAGACCTGTGCCTGGAGTGTCAATATACCTATATATCTTAAAGCTATGGGTGCTCGTCTTGCCTAAGGAGGATGGCAGGCTTTTCTGACAGTCCCTTCAGTTGTCACATTTTTCACTTTTTTTTTTTTTTTTTTTTTTTTTTTTTTTTTTTTCCAGTAGGTAGGAGTGAGAAGCTGAGGGCTAGCAGAGTTGCATAGATGTGTATGGTGCATAAGTGCCATAATTTAGATGGAAAGGAGTGCAGAGAAAGTGCATTGCCAAGAGCGATATAGGAAGATTTCAAAAGTATATTTTAAGCAGGATTTGCAAGAGAAAATATAGTTGTTTGCTGCTTGTGATGGAGACCTAAATGTTTCCATCTTAATAATACACACTGTCTTATCGTGTATGTGCATAACTCTCATATTAGACTTACAGCCTTAGAAGGCCAAATTTTACCTTGTGCCATAAAATGTGTATATCATGAACTGTAAGTTAGGCACATTGTTTTTGTGTTGTCTATCATTGCTGTAAGTACCACTTTTGGATCTTTTACAGTTAAAATAGTAGTAAGATCAAGTTTACTAACTTAAGCATATATAGGATTTATTTTTCATCAGAATTAGAATGAAAAAGAAGGTACCTATCTTAATCTCTAAGAATTTTGTCATAATTTTTAGAACATGTTGGTTTGGAAGTAATGTCTGTCTATATTTCACACTTCTATTAAAAAAAAAAAAAGAAAAAACTGTAGCTATGCTTAATAGACCACAAGGCTATCATGTAGTAATGTATTTAATTGATTGTTTTTTCAAGAGTATTTGATCACTGCTTACTGTGGTTTGTACTTAGTGTGAAATGAGCTCAGCAGAAAGTTGTTTCTTAATTGTAGGTGGCTCATGCCAGCCCCCTGCGCAGTTTAATTTCATCATCAGTGCATAAAAGTAAGATATTACTTAGCAATAAGGGCATATCATGTAATAGTATTGCTTTTTAAATCTCAGACAATTTCTGTCCAATTCTAATTTTAGACAGGCTTTTTAATTTGTTACCAGTGCATGCTTTCTAATTAAACTTATATTTAACAATCACATGCGTCAGTGAGCAATGTGAGCTGACAGTGATGGACGTGGGCGGGTAGCACAATAGATGGTGACAAGAGAAGTCGATCTGGTAAGGAAAAGAGACGGATGAATTCCAGGACAGGGAGAGTAGTCAGGGAAGCAAGAGAGAAGGGAAAGTCAAGGAAAAGAAGCGGGTTAGGGCTGGTCCATACAGTGAAATATTCCAGACTGGTCCTAATTAGCAAGTCCAGGTGTGTTGCCCTGGGCAGAGCCGTGTATTTCTGGAATAAGGCTGTTATTCCAGGTTAATCAGAGCGCAGTGGATTGTACTAATTCAGAATAAGAATGTTCGCAAGGGGAATGCTTTACTTTTATGAAAAAAGCTTTCTTAGTATATAGGTGGAGGAACATAGGAACCAGTATTAATATCTAATATGCATATGACATTAGTATAATTTCCCCAGTTGTGGACCATTTCTGTAATTTTATAATACATAATATATTCCCTGCCTTCTCATAACAGTGTAAGACTTACAGCTGCAAATAAAATTAATTTGAAGTAAAATTATGCAAATTACTCTGTAAATTGGAGTGTGTTCGATCAGTAATGGAAATAATGCATCTGGATGCAATCCACTCACAAACAGGCAGCAGTATATTAACAGGGAGTATTGTGCGTCTGTAGAAGTGAGCCTGCAATTAATCCATAGAACAGAATATATTTCTTAAATGCTGCTACTTGATTAATGTGAAAGATTGAAAGAATTTGATCAGGCACATGCGTGCATTTTTAAGACCTTTTGGGGGAGCACTACAAGCTATATGATCCTGGAGCGCTGTTGTGAGTGGCTTATTGCCTTTATTCTCACAAATTTATGCACCATCTGCAGTGTGCCTTAAGAGAACGGTATCTATTCGGTGATGTAGGCAGCTCAGTCTCTCAGTCTTTTTTTTTTTTTTTTTTTTTTTTTTTGTAAAGCAAGTTTTGCTTTTAGTAGTTTGCTTTTTGGTAGTTTTTCCAGCTTCTGGAATAAAAGTGAATTTTTAAGGTAATGTTTCAAGAACATAATTCTTCATCCGTCTTGAGGATGCATCAGGTGTTCTGTTAAAATCAAGATCTTTCATACTTTTACATACTATTGTTTGTAACTCTCATACTTAATTGTCAGCTGGTGTGACATTATTGTTTGGTTAAAAGATGAATGAGTTTGCCAGCATAGATGAGTCAACAGTGTATGATTAATAGGAAATGGGGAAGCACATGGTCATCTTTCACCAACCTCTGAATATCCAAAGAAAGAGGAATATTTTTCCTGTAGGACAGTTTACAGGAACTTTTCTGAAGGGAGAGGAGCCAATCTGCCAACCATATTCAAAATTAGCATAAATTTCAGTTGCTGGTATTTCCCAGCTGTCTCCACTTGAAAACTACTTGCTCCATCTTTGATTTATTAAATCACCAACATAAAAGACAAAAAAAGAATGATTTCTTTAGAATGGAATTTGATATGGAGAAGAAAGGAATGGAATGTCCCCTTAGAGTATTATTCATTAGATGAAAGACATTTGTTTGTGAGAAGAGCACTAGAAATGGTCTAGAAAAACAAAGTGGCGCAGAAGCAAATGCCAGACAATACGCTGTTTGGAAAGCTGTTTTCTATTGAACCTGAGTTTTTGTAGGTAACTCAAGAATAGCAATGGAATAGAGTGTATATTACTGACTGCCTCAAAAAAAGTGCCATGTTATGCCTGAATTCCGTGAACGTGCGTGACAAGGAGGGTTAGATATTTCTCCACACATTTTTGCTTTAGCTCTGCCAAATTGCACAGCTTACCAAGGAATTTCTCTGGCAGCCTCAGATCATGCGGTGTCTCTAGTCTCATACCTGAGGTATTCCCATATTCCGGTAGTCCTCAGGAGCTCAAGCTGGATGATGTAGCTAGGGTCTGCAGCTCTTTCTCCTCTTTGCATTAAGATACAGGCATTGAGCACCTTAGCTGACAAAGGGATTTTGCTTTATTACCGAGGAAATATGAGGAAGGTTTAAATATTGGTAACAGCGTATAGCTGAATTCCTAGATATTGAAAAGAGCTCAGAATTCAAAGTTTCAATTATCAAAAGATAAGGAGAAAAACATTTAATATGTCCTTTAGCAAACTTATCAGAAATACTTTTGGCAGATAATGCTGTTTTTCCAAAAGCATAATTTTGAAGAACTTCAACATTAAATACGGATAAAACAGCAAGAGGTAGTCAAAAGGCAGTTCAGAGCTAGATCATGACTTGTTTCTTTAGAAAAATATAACTAAAAAAAGTCAAGCTAGGTCAAAGAATACACAGACAGACATCTCTGTTTCTCTTACTGGTCCAAAAATGTGAGACTGAATAAATGTACCATTCCACTCGGGAGATCTGGATAGAGATGACATCCCTTAAGTTGATGCTTTGTATTACTTCCAGCAAAGGTGGTTTAATGATACTGCCGTGAGGTTGTTTAGCCTTGACAGCAAAATGAATTGTAGACAGGCTGCCTTTATACTGTGCATCACAAAGCTGTGAACAGTGCTGGAAATAAGGTAATGCTTCACAGAAGAGTTTGAGAGGATGGCGATTACCTTGGTAAGCAGCTATCCCTGAGCAGCATTTCTAGATTCATCAACAACATTTGTGCAACTGCTTCTAATGGGAGCAGGGTGGCAAAGTCTGGCCTTGAGAGCACAATTAAAGCCTCTAAGGGCATGTTCGTCTTGAAGCACCTGTGTAGTCCCACCTTGGGCAAATCCAAATCTATAGAGAATCCTAGGGAAAAGTAATTCTCTTGGTCAGAGAATAGTCGCTGAATCGCTCATTACCTCTGCGTGATTTTGTCAGAAAATATAAAGCTAAAACATTTTGGCCTCTAGGGTTTAGATACTAGAGTATGATATTAGTACGTGCCAGTTTTACTTCGTTCGAATGTATGTGCTCACCTAATCGTTTCCCCATTTCTTTTTCTAAAATAATATTTTAACTAACTCATTTCAAATGAAGTTATATCACTACACAATTTATAGATTAGATAGCTCTCTAATACAACAAGGCTCTTTGTACATAAGAAAATTCAGTCGAGACAAGATTCAATTCAATCAAGACAGAAATGAATTGGAATTGCTTTTAAAGTCAGCACTGAAACAGAAACCTGAAAATTGAAGTTGAACAGTTCTAATACTTTAGTCATGAATTTAAAAAATACCTTGTTTTGCATTGAATCAGCCTGTTAGCCTTGGGCTCTCAGGCCCTTCTTTGTAAGATGTCACTGAGGGCAGTTGTCACAAAGCAAACCAAGTTTCCCCTTCCTGTGGTGACACTCCTTGATTAAGCTATTTGCAGCTTTTATGCCAGGAAAGCCGTACTGCAGTCTGGGTGAGAGCAGATGCATCCCCTCTCAGAAGCAGCGCTCAAAATCTGAGACTTTGTACTAGTTTGTAATTTGTCCCAATGTCCCGATGTTTTTCTACTTATTGTCACCAACACAATGTCATTCTTGGGCAATTTTCTGCCCCAAGAAGTGATAAATAAAATGAGCGAGATGCAGACTTTGTGAACTGTTGGGAAATTTTTGTTAGCTCTGCTGTTCGTATTCCCTTTCTGCTTTATGTAACATTAACTTGACAACAGTGGTTATCACTGCAGACATCTTGCAGCTGAGAAGGAAAGCGGTCACCAGGGAGACTGCTTTGCTGCTTCTCTCTTATCAGCTGCAACAGAACTGAAACACTGCACAGGGTTGTGGGTTTGGGGTGTTTTTTTCCACATAGAATAATACATCTCCTTTGCCTTAACCCTAATTAAATGCATCCACTCAGAACAAAATAATGTTAGGTTAGAATGTATTTTGGCTGATGTGCCCTCTCGTGTTAGACTGTTCTATTTTGATACTGTTGATAATTACTTTTACACTAGTACCTTCTACTTACCTTGGGGAAAAAAGAATCACAAATATTTGATAAGCAAAATGCCTTGTGTTTTCTGCTGAAGTTTGTTTTTGAATACTGTGATTTTTTTTTTTCTAAAAGATAAGATATGGAGATAGCTTGATCCAAGATATATTATTTATGAAGTTTCATCAGAGAATGTAGTACTTCACAGAGGAAACAGTAAATATGTAGGAAACTAAAACGGCACCAGTAGGTTAAATCCTGTAGCTTTCAGAGTACGTTTCTGTTCGAGCTCCTTTATCTGCAGGTGAAGGCCTAGGGGTCTTTCAAACCGAGCTCTAGGACAGGTAAGAAATTTGATCCTGGAGGGTGTGAAAACAGAGCACTAGGAAGTGGATCAATGTATGTAGGATTCATGGAAGGAAAGGAGCTGGAAGCGATGAGGGTGTCTAGGGAAAACGTGAGTCTCCTGCCTACTGTGGGAAACACCAAGAAGTGCAAGCGTAAAGCTCCCAGTAAAAACAAGGACTGAAGGGAACAGTAAGGAAGGACTCATGGGGAAAGAAAGAAAATATAGAAAGTAAAAGACAAAATTACTGATGTAGATGGAGCTTTGAAGCCTATGAAGAATGCACAGGATATGTTATCTGATGTGCATTAAGAAGGCAGATAAAGCAGTAGAGAATAAATACAGCATTTCACATATGGATGACATTCAGTGATTTTTAGAAAGCATAGTATTTCATGGTTAAGAAAAGAACACAGAGAATCAATTACTCCCCTATCATTTTTCATTTACAAGAGAAAGATGAGAAAGTAAAAATAGTATAACTGCCCCTGCTGAATGAGATGGGAGATGTGTAGCAGAGTTCTGAAAGCATAAGCAGAGATCAGACACGGGTTTCATTCATAATTCAGCAAATTTGTTGTCCTTTATTTTGGACTTGCACATGGCGACACGTAGGAATGAGGGAAGACTGGGAAGGTGGAAGCAATTAAAGGATGTAGTCCTATTTCCATTTAAATAGTTAGGAAATTTCCATTTTGAATAAAATTTCTATCTCTTAGGAGAGGGAGGAAAATCTATTGATCATGTCTAGCACATTTAAAATGTAAATCATCTCTTTCTTCCTTTATTCAGAGCTGCCAGATCTTGAAAATCGTTGAACGGCAACTACCTTGTATTTAAAGGGAAGTCGCTGTGGGTTATTGTCTCGCATCTACTCTTTTTTTTAGCATATTTTGAGGAGCAGATTGTATAGATGTGTGCTAAACTGAAAATGGGAAGAAGGCTGAAATGAGTGAGTGATACAAGGTAAAGGTGATGTAGGGAAAAAAAATACCATCAAATTTGCTTCTCAAACCGTACTGGCATGCTTCTGTGCATCAATTCTCAAGTTACCTTTCTGAATTCTTGCATTTTGGTCTGTCAGTAGATATATTTGTTGCCTCACAGCCTTAGTTACTTCTCAGATAGTTTGTATGTCATTCACTGTGCCCCGAAGGTAACGACTCTGTAGCTCTGATGGACTCTGTTTGTCTTTAAGAGCTGGAGTCTTCCCTTTCCAGGTTTTTAAGAAGTAATGACAACACTGGAGATGGAGGTATGAAAACAGGAGAAAAGGAATTGAGTGGTTTAAGAAAGGATTTTTAAAGAAAATTTGAGTGGACTTAGAACATGCCTTGGTACAAAGAAGCTTTAAAGGACCATATGCTGCGTGCAGTCCAGCACATTTTCCAAATAAAAGTTTTAAATCTAAAGCAGGCTCCCAGATGGTTCTAATGAGCTGGTCTTGGAGATATATTGTGACTTGAAAAAAAGTAGTTTAACTCCTAAGACACTAACATTTCCAGATGATTTTCAAGCTAAAGTACAGGAACAACAATATTTATTTGTGTGTTATTTTTATAGCTGTTTCTAGCCTTTAGCAAGGGGGAGGCTGAGGGGATTTTGTTTGCTTTTAGGACCTTGCACTTCATGGACATTATGATACAATATCACAACAGAATACATGGGAGCATATTTGCCCACTGGCTGATGCCACTTTTTCCAGCTCTTTTCAAGCTCTATGAACAGTTAGTGTGGAAGCAATAGTAAGAAAATGGTAAAGACTTCCCATGAAAATGGAATGTTTTAAGAGCTATAGCATAGTACCCTACTAAAAGTACTGATTTTCCTCATGGGAGAGACTTTCCATTTGCTGGACTCTGTAATTTTACCAGACTCTCAGCTTCTGCAAAATAACTGTTAGAAATAATCTGTAGAAAAGGTCTTGTCTCATGGCTTATAGCTTTGTAGCACAACAATTAAAAAGAAAAAAAAAAAAATAACCTTATATTTATATAAGTTTACATTAGGCATCACAAAAGAGTTAAGAATTCCTGTATAATCTTTTTATGCCTAATTTCAAAACTGTATGGTTCTTGTGGCTCCCTATCTTTGAGAGTCATCTTATTTCTCTGTTTCACCTTAGGTCTACCTTATGGATGGGAAGAAGCTTATACAGCTGATGGGATCAAATACTTCATCAAGTGAGTATTTCTGGGGGAAAACGCATTGGAGGTAAAATAAAAACCCATTGAGATAAGCATTTCTAAACCTAGAATCAACAGAAAACTTAGCAAAATTACAAAGCTATGATATGTTTTATGCACAGCTTTATTACTGCCATCACTTATCACTTAAAATCCCATGGAGAATCTCTTAAGCAGCAAATTCATTCTTGTCCTATGTCCATGTCTTATCCGTGGTTGTATCAGAACATAACAACGTTGTTTTCTTGCAATCACATCTTGCTTCCTTGTCTGGAAATAGGTCATTTTGTTTTTGCAAGAGGATGAAAGAGAAGGACTGGAAACATCTAATTATGATTCCTAAATGATGAAGACAGGTCCAGCTGCCACACCATTCATTTAGACAAAAGTCATTATACTGTAGGTTTAGCGTTTAAGATGTTAATCATTAACTTGAGTTTCACAGAATTTTGATATTTCACTTTATCATTTCCTGCAAGTTAAGAACTTCCTTTCTACAGATAATGCCATTGAAACTACCTGTTGCAAAATTGCATTTCTCATTCTGTGGATATAAGTACTTGTCAAGACATAAAGGCGAGGCCTGTTAAAGCCTCAGTCACATGTATGCAAATCTTGCAGTTGAAGCCGTTAAACAAGGCTATCTTCACTCCAATATTCCCCAAAATACATTTTAAAAAATCTTTATTGGTTTGAATTTCTACTCTATGCAAATTATACCTACAGGTCCATGGGGTTTGCTCTGTACATTTGGCAGGTATTGTCAAAGGTGCAGCCATACATTTCATCTAAGTGGCTTATTAGAAACATTTAGAGTAACTGATAGTGAATTTCACTTAATAGTGTTCAGAAGGATGTAAGAGTGAGGAACTATTATACTGTCCTGCAAAAAAAAAAAAAAGTAGAAAAATATGTCTGTAGCAGGAGTTAACTGTAATTGCATGGAAGCTCTTTCAAACAAAAACATTTTACAAATCTCTCCAGAGCCTAGAGGAAAGGTGACATTGAAGAGATATTACAATAATGCAGTGTCTAAAGCACAAAGAAAACCTGTACAAAAGCTTTAAAAACTAGTAACCATCTGAAAAGAGCTTTAAAAAAAGAGAGAAAGCACAAAGACTGGGGCCTTCTTATTATTTGCTTTTCAGCTTTTCTTAATTAAAAGACTTTTTTAATGAAAGAAAGTTCATTATATACAACAAATGAAGAAAATATGACATTGTTTTTTAACGGACTACAAAATATGCAATATGGTTTAAATTCTGTTAATGTCCAGCAGACAGAGAATTGCAAGCTTCTTTACAAAGACCTACTTCATAAAAGCTGTGGGATTGTTTTTTCTATTCTATAGGAAAAATTATTTTTAATTGTGTTCTCCAATTCTGGAGTAAAAATGCATGAAAAAGCAGCAGCTCATGTTAGGTTTCCCAGAAGCTCCAGGTAGTGAATTGGACAGATTGTTGCTTTTTTTTCTAGAAGATAGTTTAAGTGTAACCATGTAAGTGTAGTAGCTTTTTATTATTTCTGTTAAAGATTGAAGCAATTTGCTAAAATCATAATTCATCTCCATTCTATATATATATAGATAGAATGAACCTTTATTTTATAGCTAGCTTTTCTATCAACTGCATTTGACATATTGTTTAATTCCTGTAGATGGCATGTAAAAAGATTGCATTTTGAAGGTGGGCTTCTATAAACACTCCTAAAACACGGGAAGGACAGTGAATAGATCTTTAATCCCAGACTTTTACCAAAGTCACGTAAATAGCATTGAAGTTTGTGCATTAGGCAGCCAAGAAAAGCAGAGACTTTTTTTTTTTTTTTTTTTTTCCAAACTGGCTGCTCCGTTGTCCTTAACTAACCCCATGGTGCCTCGAGCTAGATATATTAAAGCAGACATGTTTTTTTTTCTTTTTTTTTCTGCAGAGGTTTTCGAACACACCATGTATGATAGTGCATTCCAGCTCTAATCAAAGGGTGGCTTTTATTTTCAGACAGATGTAGGTTAGTACATGGGGTTATACCAGAAATATTGCAGAAAAATAACTTAGGAAATTAAAAAGAGTCTTGCTGTCCTCCAGAAAGTCAATTGTTAGCAGTTTAAATAAATACAAAAGAAACTATTAAAATAGAGCACTGTTGCATCGGTCCTTAAAAGGAGTCTAATTTGCTGGGTATACTTGAGACATTTCTTTTAAAAGCTGCATTTGGAGGCTGAATTATTGCAAATGTTCGTATTGCAAAGCGTGAATCTCAGCTAATCCAGGTGGTGGGAGCCTAACTTGCAGAAAGCATCCGATATTTATATTATCCTCCCTTGCTGAAACTACAGACTTTGGCTGACAGGATGTTTTTTAGGAGCTGTGGCGTATCTGATCTTTGGTTGTTAATGACTCTTCAGCGTCTTTCCCACCGTATTTCCTAATGTGCTTTACAAACGATGCTGCTCTGGGACTGCTGTCATCACCTTCTGCAGTCAGTCCTCAGAAGTCCCCCGTGTCAGTCTTTCCATGGCAGACAAGGAAAATCTTTCAGTTATAATTGCCAAGAAGGGGACAAGAGCTGGGCTAACAGTTCTTATTTCAGCTCATTAGAATGAATTTAACTGAGCGTTCAGTAAGAGATCAGAGTAATTAACATTCCTTTCACCTATTTCCTTATTTTGCTTGCAGCGCTGTTTCCAAAAGTCTGTACAGACTGTAAGGCTTCTTGTGTGATTAAGAATTCATACTTTTTGCTCCTCTTTGTAGTATGTTTAAAGTTCTCTGAGAAAGTTAGTTAGAGCAAGGAGCAAACGTAGTGGAAGTCCCTTGTTACTGACACAGAAAGGAAGAGATTTCGGCATGAAAATTGTGCCTCATGCTGAAAACATTCTAGGAGGAACTTAGCTTGAGGTGCATTTTATCAGGCGGTGATCTTCAGTAAGACTTAATCCAATTGTTTGAGTGGGGATTAGCAGAATAGTTGATACTTTTTAGCTCCGGCACTAATACTGTAACCTTCTTGTGCTCTTTGGCTGTGAATTTTAGTCCTTTCGTTCTTTGTTATTTATAACAGGCAAAGCCATGAAGGATTTAAGACTATCTCAACACTAGCCGTCTCCAATGTATGTAACAAACAAACAGAAAAAGTTGTAATTCCCTAAATGTCGCCGCAATTAAACTCATATATGAATTGCCACTTTTACTATGCAGTTATGCTGTGAGGACATATAGAAGCTGCAATGGCACTGTTTAAATCCACAGCAGTTTTAGGATATGCCACCAGCAGTCAAATAATCTTTTAATTAATAGGTGTCACTTAGTTAATAGGTGGAAGTAATTCATGTCCAGAGTGTTTTATTGGTCCTTCAAGTGGCTGAGTCCATAAATCCATGTTATAAGTCTAATGCAATAAACACCCCGGAATGGCATCTTAATAGCACATAAGCTTGAGACAGCTTGCTGTGAAATTTCCATAAATATCTCTGAAGGGGGTGTAGCAATATGAAGTGCATGAGAAATCAGAGTTTAAAAGAAGCAAACCAGCTGGCTTGTGTTACACACTAAAGTGAAGCCCACTTATGTGAATAACTGACATGAATAAAACATTTACATGGCTTTAGTCCTTCGGGAGTGAACGCTTCTGTAGAGCTACCAGAGCACGCTGCATCTTGTACATGCATGCTCGGTTTAAGACAATTTTTGAAGCCATCTCTTTTATTCAGGAGGCCATTTCAGTCTCCCATTAACTTACCAACAATCTACTTGCAAACTACTGACAAGTGTCAGAAAATTACCTTTTACACTGCAGTAGTTTGTCACAGACTGGGATGATTCTGTGCTAGTCGTTCAGGTCAGGTGTGTGGATTTTCTGTGTCGTATCAAATAGCAATGTAAGTCTCTGAATTACATCTCAGTATGTACTGGAGAAAATTAAACTCAAGTGTCTTAAAAATACGATTATTATTAACAGTTATCAGAAGGGCAGAAATTACACCTGTAGATTAAAAAGTAGGTGTGGGCTTTGTTACTTGTAGAGCTGAGGTTTCCTTCTGCTGCAGTACTAAGGATAAAGAGCAACTTTGGCCCCGGATGCACTTTGAACTAATCTGGTTACTTTAAAGTAATGAAGAGGGCAAATACAAGTGTATTTTGCATGTACCGATACACTTGGTCGGTCATACTCAACACCAGACTCATGCCTCCAAAAGTTAATGCCTGATGGAAACACATTACCCATGCCTGTTTTCTTACCAATTTACACTTCATATTTTTATCACCATTCATGTCAAATTTGGTTCAGAAGAGTTTACAGAATTTGTTTAATCAAAATGACAAATGAATACCCACATAGGCTTTTCAGTAATCAGTAGGATTTCCAGAATCATAGAATGGCATTGGAGAAGTGTGTAGGTTGGAAGGGATCTCTGGAAATCACCTTGTCCAGCCTTCTGTTGAAGTTACCCAAGCGCCGCTAAACCAAGCCGTGGGTGTCTGCAGTAAGGGAGACTGCAGCACCTGTCTGGGCAGCTGCTACTGTGTTTAGTTTTTCTCATAGTGAAGAGTATCCTCTGAACTTGTGTCTGCTGCCTCTTGTTTGTTTGTGAAGATCTCCAAATTTTGCCCCTGTAAAAACTGTTTCCTTAGCTTTTTCACAGGACCTGGTTCCAGCTAACCCTGTTCATGTTGAGTAGCTGGAACCTGATAATGTTCCGTCTTTTCTATAACTACCTTTTAGATGTTGGAAGAGTGACTAGATCCCCCCGAGCTTTCTGTCCTCTAGCCTGAACAAACCCATTTCCTTCACTCTTTCTTCATGGGTCAAGTTCTCTAACCCTCCAAGTGTCTTGGTATTTCCACTGGATCCCCTTCAATTTTTCAGTGTCTATCTTGAACTCAGAGGGGCCAGTATGTTGAAGAGGTCCCACATGATCAGGTAGAAAAGTTGATTATTAATGAGTTTTATTTATTAGGTGATTAAGGCTGTTCTGTCTGAGGAAACCAGTTACCGATGTTCTGATAGAAATTCCTGTCAGTCAAAGATGTTTTATCTGTAAAACCGAGGTACAAAAAGGGGCTTGCACAGGCTCATCACCTGCATTGTGTATGAAGTGCACAGTGAGCTGGGAGGGATTATTTATTTATCTTTTAAGTAAGAGAAATTTCATCTTCTTCCCTTTTGAAGCTGGCCATGCGGCTGATTTTGCCCAGGTTTAGATGTAATGTTGTCCAGATGTAATGTTCAGTGAGTTTACTAATTCATTAGGGCAAACACAAGGGCATTGAATGATTTTTGTGAATTGGCATCTCCTTGGTATGAATGTCACAGAAATAAAGCTGTGTATAACTTTGTTCTCCCAGTGATGTATTATATTTGCTAATTGATTAATGGACATAAAATGTTTTGGTTAGAATCACACCAGAGCAGTATAAAAAAGCATGGCTGGAACACCAAATTATTTCCCAGAGAAACCCATTGCAGTTAATTTCTTCCATCCTCCCACTTTGTTCACCTTTAACATATGGTAGCTCTGTATCATGAGACTGGCACCTAAAATTAGGTAGGGCCTTGCTATTCTCCCTCCCACTGCCACCCACTGCTTGCATATGTGTACACTTTGTAAGGACCAGCTGTGAAGTTTGCCCCTGTAAGCACTGTTTCTTTAGCTTTTTCATAGGACCTGGTTCCAACTATTCCCCGTGAACTGTCTTTTTCTTCAGGCAATGAGGGAATATTTATTTAAAATTAAATTTTCTTAAAAAACAAGTAAAAATTCCCAAGTGTTTTAATCTTTTTGGTTCTTCTCCTTTAGATATGTTAGGGCCTGAGAAGTTTTCTATCTTACACCAAAGGGGAAAGAGTAGTATCTGATTTATGCTTTTTTTCCCTCCCATAATATATGTAGAAATCAGAAGCTGTCCCTGTATGCTTCAATGTGACAAAGCAGGCAGTGCAATACTCTGAAAATATGCTGGTATAACTGAGAATAGAACTTGGTTCGTGTTAAATAACAGTCTAAACTGAAAGAATGCATGTAAAAGATTAATAAAAATGCATTTGATGTGTTTTAGTAGCTTTTGAAATCATACTGAACAAATCAGACTTCCACTTTGAAAGCCAACACATCATGTTTATTCATTTTTATAATATTCTGTTTGGCTTGGGGAGGAGCCATCATTAATTTTACTGGAACTTGGTCATTCGCAGAAACTGTTTATTATTTTATGACTGAACTAAGAATAGCAAAGCATGTGTGATAGATGAAGAACTTCTGTAGTATAAACATTCATGTTTTATAAAACCAGGACTAAAGGTATCGTCATAAAAGGGAAATAAATTGCAGTTGCTTTTACTTCCTTCATGCTACATGGAAAGCACAAAGCCCTTCTGCTGCTCTCCTCTTTCCCTGCATAGCAGTAGGCAATTCAGTTGCACTAGAGTTATTAATCAGTAAGATCAGCATTGTAGGTGTCCCCATCTTAGTAACTTTTGATTTGTGAGGAAAAGGAGATATTTTTAGGCATGGCATATTCTGTTTCCGTTGAGTTCAAAGAAAGAGGCAAGTACTTTACCTCTCTGAAAATTGGACCCTTCTTTTACATTTGTCACTCAGAAACAGAGGCTGCTTTTGAGAATGTTTCTTTTTACCTGTCATCCTCAAATCCTCCTATCTGAAAATAGAGGTAATAATAGTTATACAGACACAAATATTTAAATCAGACTGATTCAGTCCTAACCAAGTGCTAACTATTATTATTTCTTTATATAAAGTTTTTAATGCATGATGTTCTAAAGCGTTCCATGCAGACTTTAACTTGGCGTCAACCCAAGAGCTTTCAGAGGTAACCATATGAATTTGGGAAATCCTGATATTTTTCTTTCTGTTTTTTATTTGGATAGCCATCTTGAGACATCTCAGAGAACTTTTATTATCATAAAGTGTTTAATGTCTGTCATTTGCATTATATGATCCTTTGCAGGGTCTCAAGGTAGTTATGAAGAATAAATGTATTCAGAAACAGTATTTCTCTCTGAAAATTTCGTCCCCTGGCTGTTCTTTGTTCACAAACATTGTTTGAAATAAGACTCATTATTAGAGGCAAAGCAATGATTTAGTGTAAGGCATTTTGCTAAATGTAAATTCATGAAGACTTAGAGACAGCCAGATGCAATGGAAAATCAAAATAATTTATTGGATGTAGAAATAGTTTAATTGCAAATATTGTGATTGCTGGGAATTCATTTACTGCGATGTTTCACTGAAGCCATTTTGCAGGACTATGAAGAAGAAACCCCAGTGGTAATGCTAGGAAGGTTAGCATTGGATTTGATGGTAACATGAGTTTGTAATACAAGAATGTTAAGACTTTAAGCTGATTTTGGTTAGTTTTTGGAGGTTTTGTTTTGTTTTTCTAGGAGTTTGGGTTTTTTTTATACCTATCCCTTTTATACCCTACACCTTTCATTCTCCAGAGATCTGCCTGGGGTTTGGGAGAGCTGTTAGAAGCAGGATCACAGTGCACAGCAAGGTGTTCTCTGCATGTGTTTCATCTGAACCTGGGGCCTAAACCATCATTCAGGCTTTAATCCACTTTAGTGCACAAGTGCCTTAAGCACCAGCTTTGTGCATGTTCCAGAGCGTGGCAGGAAAATCTGACCTCATCTTGGCCTGAGTCCGCAATGTCCATCCCATCAAGATAGCAGGACTATGCTGATAAGACAGGACCGAGAGGAAGTGGGCAAACTGGTTGCACGATTCCTCCTCAAAGGCCTCTTTATGTTGCGTGCAGGATGGGCACACTGCGTAAGCGGCCTGATACACCTCAGCTCACCCTGAGAACAGGCTGGATTCCCATCCCACAAGAGCTGTGCTGGCGTCGCTTGGTTGAATGTGCAGAACTAGCACCACTAATCCTTGTCCTGCTGCCACTGTAAATACGCTGCACTAAAATAAATTTTTATGGTGTTGACACTTACAGACCCAGGATTGAAAGTAACTGCATCTATTACTAAAGCAGCACTTTGAGAGTAGCAGCAGTTGGCTAATACAGGGATGAGATGCACTTCAGTTGAGCTTTAAAGCTGAAACGTTTGCATATGCTATCGCTGAAGCATTTCACCTTACCCTTGGCTCAGAGCCTACTTGTTTGATCAGATTACTGGTTTGGTTTTAGACTGAGCCATTACTTTTGAAGATTTTTTAATAATATAGTAGGCTATTTGGATGAATAAATTCTTTTTCCCAGAGAGAACTGCCATCTGAAATTGCTTATGTATTTTTTTCATAATAGGCAAATGCTTAATTGGTTTAATCAAGGAATAAATAGTAAGCCTCTCCTCTGGAGTTTCAGTTCGTATCCTCTGTTTTTAATCATTGTTGAAGCAAAATCTGCAGTCCCTGAGGGAAATAAAAAATGGATTTACGTCACCTTAGGGTACAGTCCAATGGGGTGACAAGTACTCTCAGTCTTATTACAGCCAATAAAACTTAAGGTCACTGCCATCTTTCAGGACCTGCTTAGTGTCTCTTAGAGTAGGTTATATGCAGTATGTTTCTTATGAAACATAGTCTTGAAAGAGGGTCTAGTTTCAAACTAATTTTAACACAAAGGGGAAAGAAAAAGAAAGAGGAATTGATTTCAAATAATCATGTTTTGATAGATGCAATACAAAATCCCTTCCCAAAATGTTTATAGGTTTCAGGTCTGGAAGTTCTCTTCCCTAGATGCTCTCAGGATTGACCAACTAGACTAACATCAACTTCACTCAGTTATTTCATTTTATCCTAATCCCTTGTCTAGAAAACTAAAATTCTTTCGTTACAGTTAAGTAGCAGTAACTCCTGGCAGATCCTTCCGGCATTTGCACTTCAAAATAGCAAAAGGTTTTGCAAATGTTTGACTCTGGGTATCCAGACAGCTTCCAACTTCCAAGCCTCCCAACTGCTGAAGTTTTCAAAGGGGATATCAAACATGACAAAAACTCGTAGACCTTATTTCATGGTAAACATTGACACTAAGGAAATAGGAAATGAATAACAATTTCAAATTCATAAAGGACCTCAGCAAAGTATTAAAAGCTAAGGAAAGTTGTGTTCCCAAAATTCATGCAATCCCAAATAAAATTAGGACGGCATTCACAAAATTTGTTAGGTGTAGGGCCAGTAGCTATATGTTGTATTTGGTCTGCTTATTCAGACTAGAGAGTGATTTAGAAACGTTACCTAGAGAGAGAGGTAAAGATTGAAGAGCAACAGAATTACCTGAGTTCCTTGAGGGACAGCAGGTCCCTGGGGCTCCCTCGGATGCTCCATTGCCACCTGGTGGCACGAGAAAGAGGGGTTCTCTCCCCCCTCCCCAGCACGTGAAGGTCTACCAAGGTGCCTGGGGCAGATTAGGACCATTCACTTGTGCAGCAGTCGGTGTTTGAAAGTGGTATCTTTAGGCACCGTTTCAGCAGGTGCATGAGGGATGTTGATCCCAACCGTAGATGTTTTCAGAGGAAGAGAAGTAGGAGTGAAATGGAAGGGAAGGAATGAAATACAGAGGGTGTGCTCTTAGATGTGAGATTTGGAAGGATGGATTTGAAAGAGAAAATAGATCCTTGCAAAGCAGACCTTATCCTGAGAACAAGGGAAGCAAATTTAGAAAGGTCCAACAACAAAACACAAAGAGATTAATGAAAGCAAATATCGAAAACCTGCATGTAGTCCAGGCAGATTCTGTGCAAGAAAAAAACACAGAAAATGGTGTAACCTAGAGATGCAGGATTAGGCTTCAGAATCTTCACTTTATTTTCCTGTTGCTCCAGCTCTCACTAGCCCCTCAGGTCACCACTATGTATTAATGTATAGCAAAGAAACCACATAGGCCCCCGTGGAGCCAGCAGTGGGCACCTCCCCATTTTGCACTGGGACAAGTTTGGCCATCCCAAAGGGCACAATATGGAACATATGCTGGGTATTAACCATTGCATCTATAGCTAGCAGTGTTATTTGCTTCTTTTTTTTTCTTTCGTGGTCATGTTAGTAGCAAAAGCATTAAGTACTAAAGGTTAAAGGTTTTGGAGTATGTGGTTTTCTGCATTTCAGGCTTTGCCTTAAGCCAGTCAGTAGTAGCTGCGTTTCAACAGTGGCTTTGCAAAACTTTGCGGTTGGTACCGAGCAGTAAAAGCTCCATCAGGCACTCGTGCTCTTTAGTAAATCATTATTGCATTTTGAGCGATTGGTATAGTTTGGGAAATACAAAACTAGATAAAGGTTAAACATTTAGCAAAATTACGATTGCAGATTAAGTGGATTAGGTTATTGGGTGTGTTCATTTAAGGAGAAAAAAGTAGTTACCTCAGTCTGTCATTTCAGCTGAGCAGAATTCTGCTCTCACTGGAATCGTCTTCAATGCCACTCAATTTAGTAGAGAAGCACAGGGTTCATATGAGGCCAGAATTTGGCTTTCCGAGTTCAGATACAACTAAATCCTATTTGGCAGAACTCATTCGGTGGCCCCTAATGAATCCATTCATTATGAGAATTTGGCTAATTAATGGTTTAAGGCTGCATCATGTTGCCTGAACAGTTCTCAAACAAATGGGTCTTGCACAAGATTGCACAAGATTCCAAAGCCCAGAAACCCTGGTGGGCTGGAAGAATAAGGCAAGACTGACGGCTGCGGCCCCTGTCACAACACAGTAACCTCCAAAGCACGAGACGTGCTCGCTCCGTAGCTCAGCATCCCGCTGTCTGCCAGGCTTGTCCTCATCCCTGGTTAGGCTCCAGAGGCTGGCCCTGATGGAGAACATAATTTAAGGTGAAAAATATGCCTTGATAATGCTCAAAATCTAACAAATACACAGAGATTCTTTTCCATTAATTTGTATTACCTTTTAACTATTCTTTTCTTAAAAGAATGTCCTGAATTCTCATTTTTAAAAGAAACCATTTTCCACGCAAAGTAAGAGCCATAAGGAAAGTTATGGGAACATATAGTTCCCAATATTTCTTTATAGTTATAAGGAAAGTTTAAATAATTTACTACCATTTTTTTGCCAAAATGACCTCTCAGATCAAATATTTCTGTTTCCCAACAATGAATTTGGCTGCCCTCCAACAAGCAGTAATTTGTTTGAAAACCTAAAAATCTTTAAATACTGTTAATTGCTCTGAAAATGTGGTGAAATGGATCTTTTGAACAAGAACGTTTGCAAATGGAAAATGTTTTACATTTAGAATTTGTAATGTTGGTCTTTCAAATCTTCCTGCAATATTCAAAGTAGTTTCTTCTTTGGTTAAGCAGAGTCTAGATGTAGATTTGCATTCCCTCTCACTTTTATTGCTGGCTCTAACATACAAGTCAGAGAGGATGTATCTCTAATACAAGAATGTTCTGCAAACCAGTAAATCTGGGATTATCTCTTCGGACTGATTATGTCAAAGCTCTTTAGCCACAGCACCAGCACTTGTGGAGAACTAAAAATAAACGGGGTGGGGGGGTGGCTATACATTTATTTTGTACCTAAATAATCTATGTGTCGTTCCACAGTGTGAGACAGTATCTGGACTTAATGTTTCTAAGAGTTCTTTTCTTAGTAAGGATTTTGGCTAAGAGTTTAAAACAAACCATCCCGCTGGTAGTGCTCAAGGGATAAAGTCCAGTGCAGGGCTGAAACAACTCGGTTCACATCAGAGGCATCTACAGCAAACTGACATTTGAGCAAAATGTGGCCGCACGTATGTTGAAAGTGGACAAAAACTAATTCTCTTTTCCTAACTGGTGAATGACCAATGTTATGCTATTGAATAAAGCAAATTTACTCCTAATTTAAGTGCTGCAGTGCTGCACTATTAAAGATCATAAGAATTTTTGCATTTGTTCATAAAAGAACAAAATCAAATTCCTACAGCAGTTAGCTGTAAGAATCTTTTGCCCCTTGGTCCTAAAGTATGTAGGAGGACCATCCTCTGAAGGATAAACACTTAATGAAGACTTTTTAATTTGCTACATCAAAGAACCAAGAATGCTTTTCCACATAACTCTTGTATTTCATTGCATTTTCTCTCATTTTTCAAGGCAGATACTGTACTTAGGAGAAATGTACATAGAGATCAAGGCATGCTGGGACAGGGATACCTACAGACCCTGAATGGAGAAAATAATAATAATAATAAAAAATCTTAGTTACATTCTGTAAGGACTTTCTAGGAAAGGGTTTGATAAGAGCTGGCAATATAAACACTTAAAATAGTGCTGCAGGCAGTAAGTCTTGCATTGCCAGAAAAACAGACTGGATGGAGTCTAATTCATTCAGCTTCCGTGGTTCTGCCCCTGCTGGAATGAGTTCTGCAACTCAAAATGTAATAACGTGATGATCGTAGATTTTTTTTTTCTCCTGCCTATAGCACAGTCATTGTTTGAAAAGTGTTGCCTATACCCGTAAGTTAGTGTAATGGAACACTGACTCCCAAGTCAGTTCTTTAAAGTATCACTATCCATAATTAGATGTTCTAGGAGAGGATTCTTGAAGACAGAAAGGCAAATTCTGTTTTCACTTGAGGAGGTAAATCCAGAGAAGTTCTATCATGGCACTTCATATTTAATTAATTTGATGAAAATAAGCATGAACTTTCTTGTTTTCTTGTTTCTTTTTAGTCATGTAACACAGACAACCTCTTGGATCCATCCAGTAACGAGCGCACTAAGCCTGCTTGGGCCCGAGGATGACGACGATGGAATTAGAGATCCTCCTGGGTCCAAGAGCTGAGGACGTCGGTTGACAGAAAGTTTGTGTGATTGCAGCATGGTAGTGAGAAGACGTGCAGTTTTTGATCTGATATACTTTCTAGTCTAGCGTAGTAGTAGCTGGTGATACTCCTCCCCTTGAAGTCAGCACGTGTTCTGTTCATCTAGGTAGGTTTTTATCCGTGGGTGAAATTCCTCCTGCGAAAGATGCAGGTGCTGCAGAAGACTCCCTTCAGTCTTTACTTGCCCCGGTTTGGAGTGCAGGCATCAGACTGATCTTAGGGCCTGATCCTGTCTTTTCCTGACTTTCTTACTGGCGTAACTCCACCAATTTCCACTGAGAGCTTCACGACTTGGCCCAGGAGAATAAGACCAGGCCCTTGGCTGTGGCTCACATGGCAATTGCCAGTTATGTGTGACTGAAACATGCAAGGTGAGCATTTGTTTTTCTTTTTTAACCACTGATGGTGGGTGTAACATAGATGCCTTTTCTATGACTACTGAAATATTATCATTTTTATAAAAGAAATTTTTGAATTTATTTTATTACTAACAAATATTTGCAGATTATTACAAGTACCTGAGCCCAGATGACTCTTTTAACAAGTACTTTATTGATTGGGCTTTAGGATAATGAGTTTTTGTAAGCTGTCAAGTAAAAAGAAACAATTTTGGTAGAGGACCCCGTACTCTGTCAACAATATGAGGCAAGAATGAAAATCTGCTTTTGTACTCTGCTAAACCGATACACACATGCATCAAATATTTCAGGGGAAGCTGTGAAGTTTCAAGTACAATGAAACCTGTGAAGCCACCTCCAGGATCAGCAGAAATCAGTCACCTCCTCAAAGTTGGTCTTTAAGTAGAACAAAATCTTGCTGAAAACATGGGTGATGATTTAAAGAGGATAAGGAAAACAACGGGAGGTGCTGCTGCAACCTAATGAACAACTTTCACTGCTCCAGCCTAATGAACAGGTTTCACTGTACCCCACTAGCACAGGATATTTTAAATCTCATTATTTACAGCACAACATCTGATGCCTGCTCTGTCCAATACCTGATTCTATGCTGGATCGTCTGGAGACTCTTTATGTATATCTGCATGTGTATATACATATACATGTGTGTATATATGCGTGTATGTATTATATATATGGTAGGTTTTGACTAACAAGTAAAATAAGGACCTGCAGCTTCACTGAAGCGTTAATGAATATGCCAAAGGAGAACTGTTTCTGACCTTAAGGCCAAGGAGGAGGGCAGTATTGTAAGCGCGAGGAAGGCACAGGCTGCAGCCTGCACTTACGGACTTGGGACCTTGCCTGGAGAGATTCAGACACCCTTCCCCACCCCAGCTCCTCTCTCTTGGATGATACAAAAGAATGAGGCTGCAGTGTCACCTCTTTTGGAGTTTGTCTCTGGCAGGGTAGGATTTAAAAATCAGTGTACTCGCAAGCAGGGCCATAGATCTCTACCACTCTTTCTGCAACCTTTGCATTATAGAACTGCGCCAAGTAAGCTCCACTGTAGCTGTTGGCCATATTGAATCAAAAATAATTTACATTTTAGCCTCTTCCTTGAATAGCAGTGCAGCCATCTATTGCATGTGGCCTGTGAGCTGTACCAAAAGGGTCCTATGGAGGAAGAGGTACAGGAGTGATCTGAAGCTCAGAAAAAGAGCTTTTTGCAGACTTTGCTAGAAGTAGGTGTCAGAATATACTCAATAAGCAAATAAGGAAGTTTGTTTTGTATTTTTAACTAGGTCAGAACCAATTTTTCCACGAATCTGCACAGGTGGTGTGGATTAGGAAGAAGAGCTTGCTCAGCAGATCCATGGTAACTTACATTTCTGAGAAAACTCCTCATACACAGCAGTAGCCCTTACGGTCGCAATGCTTCAGCCCTGTCGTGCTCTAGTGGCTCTCTCATTCTTCATTCTTCCTTTCTATTCCCCCAGAACACAAGCTGAAGGTGCAAAGCACATGCTTCAGGTACAGCATTACACACTCTATATAGATCATTATTTAATAATACATAGCAGATATATAAGATTAGGAATTTCAGTATTTACTGTAGTCTTAGCAGCAGTTAGGGTGCTTTCTATATGACAGGAGCTTTCAGTTCATACTTTTATGATAGGCAGCTCACATGTAAACTCCAGTTTGCCAGTTCTGTGCAAAAGAAGTTGAATCTCCACCTGACCTCGGTCTTGACTTATTCTGCTAGTGGCTTTGCGACAGCGAGCTGAACAATTCACATAAGAGAAGCTATTTAGGGACAGAGCTGGAGACTGTGGAGTAGGCAGGCTGCATCAGCAGAGACTCTCTAGAGTCTAACAGCAGTTCAGAGCTGTCCTCCTGTCGGATCGTTCGGAGGAGGACGGCTCTGCGCATCCTGCCCTCCCCGAGGAGCCTGGAATGATCTCCTGCTCCAGGCACGCAACACGCAGCCTGCTGTGCACGAGAGGGGGAGAAACCAAGGCAAAACGCTGGCATTCTGCCTGCTCTGCTTACTCTCTCCGCCCACAACTGAGAACATTTCAGAAACTTGACAACTAGTTTCCCCCTCTCTCTTATAATTTTGCCTAGAAATTAAAGACACTTTAGAAATGGATCCCTGCATCCATCTAGCTTCTCCTCCGGTAAGTATTACCTCTTCAGATAATCTACTAGTTCACATTCTCCACTACCGAGACTACATTTTCATACCTACAATCTCCAAATGTTCTCATCTATTTTTGTAAGCTGGCATACTTGTTTCCTAGGTTATTTCTCTCTCTGTCTCCGCTTCTCTATCCCTTTCTGTGAAATAGTTTGCAAAACTATTTTGATTAAGTTGTACAGTGTGTGTTGAGAAAATGATTCTAGGATAATTTAAGAAGAATTTGTAAAGAACAGTTGTCAAAACATGCAACACTATAAACAGCTACTTTTCATTTTTATTGCAGAATAAAACAAGTGGAAAAAAATATGCAAGTTCAATTTGATATGCTTTAAAATAATGACCAAAATTGACGCCTCCACGTGCATTTATTTTCTGTGTAAAGGTGATACTGTGAGGAACACTGTTCTGGTACACCCTGGTGTTAATCTTTACCTGAATAATTCCAGCATGCTGCCCTTCAGACACTACGGATACTGCACTAAATTCAAAACGGCCCATGCTCCATGATAAAAGCAAGTAGCTTAACACAAGTATCTACACAGGCCTATTAGATACTCATTTAGGAGGTGCTAAATAGCTTCCTACTATCGCTGCTCAGTGTCGCAATAAATGAGATGATCCTTTCATCAACACACCAGATAAATATCTGCACGTAAACTTGCCCTTCCACCAGCATCACCCAGTCCTCACATCGCAGGCAGGTGTCCCTGCTGGTCTCCAATGAGCCTCATGTTTCATTTACACTCCACAGAATTAGATTTTAAGAAGATAATGGCATCCTATCTAGAAACTGATTAGTGGCTTTGGTCTCTCCTGTAAATTAAGGAATTAGAAATTATTTAGAATAAAACATATAATAAATGGGTAATTTCTTCTTTCCCTAAAACTTCCTATCTGTAACTGGTCCTCTTAATTAGCTGCTTTACATCAGAATATGTTTGGTTCATAGGCACCATCTGTTGCATGGCCTCATCTACCCCTCTCACAAAATGGAGTTAGCAAGTTATCCTCTCCATAACACCCACTGGAGCTACTTCATTGCCAGAGAGAAGTGGGTTTTCACAGTGAAGAAACTGCATTTCACTGTATGTGTTTTGCTGTGGAAGATAAATCTGACAAGCTGGAATACTGAGAGACAGCTTCAGTCAAGCTAAGTGTTTAACACAGGTTGATCTATCCCACGTAATGTTCACCAGCTATTTAAATGCCTCTCATGACAGGCGGTTTTATGAACCCGAAACAAATGATGTGGTATTTCTTTAAGCCTGTTTCTGACAAGTCAGAGAGTGTCTACTGCCCTTTACTGAAGGCTAGGAAAATCCTTTTAAGAATAGTGTTTGTGGTTGTTAAATAGTCAAGGTTGTTTCCACTAATTAGTGGGAAAGGCTCTCTTAAAGCTCAGCAAATTCACTTATGACTTGGCCTGCGGAGTCCTGATTTTTGTGGTAATTCACAGGGTGTTTAACACTCAGCTTAAACTCACTGGGAGCTACTTAAACATCTTAACGCTTATCCCAAGTCTAGCAGCAAAATTCAGTGGCTTCTTTGCAAACAGTGGGCAAGTGACTTTCATAATGTTCTAGCTCAAGTCAGGAGCCAAATACAGGCTCAGACCTCAAGGGCCCTCCGGCTACAGGTCCTGGTGTGCAGTCAGATCTGCTCAGAGGAGCAGCGTGAGCTCGTGCCCCAGCTGCTGCCAACACACACAGCCCCACCAGTTTAAATGGAGACACCTGTCAGCTCAGACCCTGGGGCCAGATTTGCAAAGATGTTTAGCAGCTTAGAGATGCTGATGGAGTTAATGGGAATTAGGCACCTAACCTACTTAGATGCTGCTATAAATGCTGCTAGGCATCTTTAGGTACCTAAATACCTTAGCAAATCTTTCCCCCTACTGCTTGCAATGATACTGCACTAAAAATCAAATACTAATGAATGAAGCCTAACCTTTGTCCTTTGTAACTGGTTTTGCCTTTCTCTAGGGATTGTTTTCATGTAATACAAAAAATACCAGCCATTTCACAGGTTGTACCATCCAAATTCTTCTCATATTTTTCGCAGCTTGATTATTTGCTGCTCAGTCTATATTTTCCCCCCCTAGACAGTGGTTTATATTACTGTGGATTTAATAAATTGGTGTTTTTGTAACATTCTTTTGAGATTACTTATTGCAGGATAATATTATTGAATTTTCTTCCCACAAGGATGTAATCAGACAGAATTTTGCATCATTCATCATTAATTCACTTGGCTTAAAAAAAAAAAAAAACAGAATGGGGCAAAATCTGTTAAAATCAGAGTCACTGAACATTAGGATGGGAAGTTGCAGTCTAATAGCCGGTATTGATTTTGTCCCCATGGTACTGCCTCTGAGTCAAATCCAGAACAGTTAAGACTCTTGATTACAACAGAATCTATGAAAAAATACTTTTCTTCCTCTTGCTGCCAGCTGTGCCCACTTGTGAACATTTTGAGCAGTTACTCTCGCCAACTTCTATTCCAAAGTATAAACCTTAAGCCATAATTATATGTATAATCTTACCTATGGATGTCTCTTTAAAAATTCCAGGATTAGCTGAGCTTAAATATATATAGGGTTGGGTACAGTCTAAAGATGTGTTCTTGAATTGGCGTGTACATCGCGTGTGTTCAGCTATTCTCAGCATAAGGAAGAGGCTGATGATCTGCGTAGCGGGTAGAGGGACACTCGAGGCTTACGGACTTGCTCCGGTTCTACTGGTAAATCGCTGTAGAAGCTGTGACCAACTGCTTGCTCTGTTCCACAGTTTGCTTTCTGTCATAAAAAGAGCCTTATGTACGTTACTCCTAACAGAAAAAAAAATACCTATATAAGTCCTGAAGAAGGAAGAGTGTAACCTCTTCTCCAAAAAAAACATAGCTTGTGCTCCCACAGGAATAGGATATGATGATATTGGACTGCAATTATATGATACTTTAGTATTCATGGGGGGCTGCAAATTGGGGTTTGCTGAAGACAATTCCCTCAAAAGGAGATGTGTTCCCTGGTCTTGGCAAGGAGGAATCCAATTTCTCAAGAAAGACACTGAAGACTGATCTTACTAGGAAACACACAGCTTGACAGACCGGGAAATACTGTTGTCTCTGAAGCTTCAAATCAGAGATGTGAGGAAAACTTTCTTGTATCATTCATTCAGTTTTCTACCCAGAGTTTGCAAGGTGAGAGCACTCCAAGAGCTGGCAGTGTCTAACCCTTGCAAACCTGTGGAGCATTTACCAGTCCTGTCACACAAGAATCACCAGTCAGAGCCAAGAAGGGGCTTTTCACACGTGAGCTGTGACACCGGGTATGTCTCTGATGTAGGACATCTGTTTGGGCAAGACTACACGCTCCAAAACAAAAATGAATGTATCCCTTTTAGATTACCTTGGGGATAAGGGAAGGAAGCTAAACTAAAAATAGTAGCCTGAAATCATTCTGGAAATATAATTTATGTACTAGGCTGCTTGGGTAGAAGTTAAACTATGCAAAATCAGCAGTTTTGCCACTGCCTTTGGACAAGTCAGGATTTTGCCCTGATCACCAGAAGCCACAGACCGTTCAGAAGCAAGAATGTCTGAATCTCCCTCTAAGCACACTGTTCTTCAGCCATTCAGCAGTGGTATTTCCCTGTGTCCCAATTATTATAATCATTAAAAAAACTCTTGCTCTTGTATGTGGAGAGAACTCACTAAAACATACATGATTTGAATGGAAAAAAAATATGCTTGTGGCCTAAAATAAAAATATAACAATAATAGGACTGATAGGGGAAAGAGACAGGATCTTGGGAAAGGCACAGTGTTGAAATTCCTTCTAAACTTCCATTTTCACTCCAAAAGCTGGTAATGTGTTGCAGTTCCTGACCATCCTTTAAGGTCTGAGAAAACCAAGAGCACTGAAATCTCCAGGGAGAGTTAAGTTTTCGGTCCCCGAGCATCTGGCTGAGCTGCAGTTATTAATCTCCAGTCTGTGCCGCTTGGGACCCCAACATTAGGTACTGTAATTAGTCACCAGGGGAGTTAACGTTCCAAGTCAAAGACAACTGTGTCTAATTGATGTCATGGCGTGAACAGGAGCAGACAAGCCCATTAGGAAAGCTGCCTGTCATGCTCAGAACACGTTATTCCATCAAATTAAATACAAAAAAAAAAGAGTAAAGATAAGGACGAAGAGGAGATAGGACACCAACTGGCTTAAAGTCTGATTGTCTTGTTATTTGGATATTCGGAAGATGCAGCCAAAATGCATCATTTTGTCTTTAGAAGGAAAACGTGTAAATGTAATTAATGTCATGTTGTTCATTTCTCAGCTCATCTTTGGGAACACCATCTACTCATCTAAGTTCTCCAGTGTAGGTGCTTAACTCATGCTGATTTTAGATGCTAAACAAGCACAATAATTGGGACCAGGTTGTTCCAATGACCATTTAGATTTCCACAACAACTGATATATATATATATAAAAAGCAGCAGTAAATATACAGTAACAAGACAGCCCTGGGACTGGATGCAGCTGAGCTGAAAAGTCTCTTCTGTTGTTGTGCTTGGTGATTATTTGCCATAAGAGCCTGTCTCAACCATGGTTTCTTTGTGTTGCTTGTGCTGACTGCTGTGTATATACAAATGAATCTGCTTATAAGTGGATGCGGTTTCAGGGAATGGGAGGAAGAAGCCTTAACAGCTTCACTGTGTTCATAAATATGGAGATTCTCCCTTGCAAGAAACCTCGTTAGCCCCCAGCATCAGGGCTGGCTTGTGCGAGAGGAGGCCTCGAGGCCTCCCTGGCGCCTCAGCAGGGCCGCAGGAAGCGGCTCCAGACGCGGCTGAGGAACCGGCAGCTCCGCGAGAGCCGGAGCGAAACCTGCCGCCTTTTTCTGCAGATTTATTTGTAGTTACATCTTGTCTAGCTATCAGATCTAAAAACCAGCCCATGCGGCAGTGAGATGTGGTACCTGACAAGTTTAACAGCCTAGCAGGTACATTGTGTTGGGAGAGTTTACTTATAAGCCATTAACCTTAGCATAATTAAGCCTTTGACTGACTTCCAAAGGGCCTAAGTGGAACTCATAAATATATTACTCGTATTTACTGCTTATTTGCTGTGAACAATTGAAGTGTTTCCTTGCGGGACAAGGTCTTGCACGGACCTGCGGGGTCAGCCTGGCTCGGTGCTGTACTGGGCACCTTCCGCTCTCAGGTGGACTGAGGGCTGCTCAGGGCTGAGAAGCCTTCAGCATGGTGGGACCAAAGCCTGGAGATCTAACTGGGATCTAAACAGTTTCCAGTTCTTATAATGAGCAATTATTACACTGTTTGTGCTAGCAAAGTGCATAAATCTGTAATAACCAAGATCAATACCAACCCTGTTCCTAAGCAGATGCTGCCTCCCAACCCCTGAGCATCTCGTTAAAAGGCCGTGAGGGAGCAGGCAAGAGGATTCTGCTGTGAGGTTAGAACAAGTATAACCTGCTGCTGCAGAACCTCTGATGAGAAACAAGTGTCCAACTGCCGCGTAGAAGAAACTTGCACTCCACCAATGCCATAACAGACCTTGTTACCACCTTTATATATCAATTAATGTAGCCAACTTGGGTGAATATTCAGCTGAGATTTAAGATCTTCATCACTGCAGTTACAGGAGACAGAGACCAACAGTGAAACACGTAACACTGGCAGGAACGGGGGGACCTGCCAAGGTCACACAGCTCCTTGGTGGCACTGGCTGGAGATGAAAGCTCGTCCCCAACCTAGTGCTTTACCTGCTGTGCTGAACTGGTTTGTGAAGTGAAGGCTGCAGACCAGGGACTTGAGGTAAATACTAGAACTGGAAGATAAAATTATTCAAAGTGGTTTAAAAAAAAAATGCTTTGGCCTTTTCACCCGATATGAAAAAGCTGGGGTGGTTTCCATGATGGTTTCAAACAGATTTCTCCTATGTACCACAGTTTTGTTTCTACTCCCTGAAATGAAAACCCCATTTCAATGGATTGGGAACAGAGCACCCGTGAATGCTGCTGGCGAGCACAGAGGCAGGAGTGCGGGAGGCAGCTCGCTGAGAGCCCAGAGCTCCAAGACTTCAGGGATGCCTGGATCCAAAGGATCTAAAGCTCGAGGAAATCCCAAATAATGATCCGGAATGGCACTGCCTGCAGAAGAGACAGCTCCTCCAAGGAAGAATTGACTAGTGGACATCAGCCAGTGAAGACCAGGATAAAATAATGGTGAGGGAGGTCAGAGCAAGACAGAAGTGCTGGAGCAGCCTGTGGAATAAGGGCTGCTCGTGTGGAGCTTTGCTCCTTGGTGCACGGAGACTCCTTCGCTGTTTTCAGACACCTCCTGGCTAGAGGTCCCGCCAGGCCAGGCCAGCCAAGGAAGAATTGACTAGTGGACATCAGCCAGTGAAGACCAGGATAAAATAATGGTGAGGGAGGTCAGAGCAAGACAGAAGTGCTGAAGCAGCCTGTGGAATAAGAGCTGCTCGTGTGGAGCTTTGCTCCTTGGTGCACGGAGACTCCTTCGCTGTTTTCAGACACCTCCTGGCTAGAGGTCCCGCCAGGCCAGGGAAGGGAGCGCCCAGAGGAGCAAATGGACGATCATTGGCTTCGATGAGTGCAAAATATTGTGAAAAGCTGATTGTGCTTAATGGAGCTACCAGCTGAAGTGCTGTATCCATGGTATCTGAGAAGGTGATTCATGTCACTGCTATAAATACCAGCTTGCTTGAAAAGAATCCATTCCACTAAAATCTGCGCGTGGAATGGATTTGCACAACAGGCTTCTGCTGCGATTCCTGATCTTTGGGATGTTAAGGATATGCAGTGTATCTTGCAGAGCAGCAGCATGTGTTTAATAAAAAGGTTTAATAGGTGGATAGCCTCAAAGCAGCTGAGGGCCAAAGAGCCCCCTGCACATATCCCAGCTCTTCTCAGCTGACAGCACGACAGGTTGAACCCCATGGAGCCACCGGCACCAGGCTGAGACATCAAATCAGAGGGGAAACATCTTTGGGTGCATCTTCAGAGCTTAATGCAGAAGCATTAAGAAGAATTCAAAGCTTTTACTTCCACAGAAATGAGGAACTGCATCCTCCCTGACATACTAGTGCTTTCAGCCCTTAAGAATATAGCAATGTACCTGGAAAGAAATGTAGCTGGTAATGGGATAAACATTCAGGGGCTGCATGACAGTTTACTTGGATCTTTCCTGGGGAGCAGGAACATTGCAGTAAAGTAGCTGAAAATTCCTAGAAGAAACAACAGAAATCATGAGGTAAAGCGATCAGGCAGAATTTCCCTGGCAATCTGCAATTCACATCAGCAAATATTTCTGGATGCTTGCACTTGGAGAGGGGAATATAAGTTGCCTCCTTTTTTTTTAATAGGTAACTGCTTCTCCTCCACCCAGATACACAGAATTAATGAAATTAGCTCTGTTTTTTGCATACATTATTGTGTGACTGAGATGCTGATACAATGGAAAGGTAACCAAATTTATATTCCGTCAGCACCCCCTTTACTGTGTACTTTTCTTGGAATGGATAGTTTCACAGTATATTAAATTTCAGGTTAAACTAACTTAGGTTAGTTTAAACATATAACAGGAATCAACAGAGAAGCATGGGTAGCTAGTGTTCCAACACTGCTGCTGAACATCTGTTCTGAGTTACCAAAATTCCAGCTGAAAAACAAATATTTCCACTATAAATCAACCGAAACGTTATCCTGAGTGTTGTAACAGATGCAAAATGATTCTGGCTCACTCTGTCCTGTGGTTTGGCTCCCTCCTTAAAATTGCTGTGAATATATTTATTTACACACTTCTAGAAATACACATTTGAAATGTGTATTTAAGCAACTCTAGAATGCATTTCATGTTAGTTCAAGGCTAGTGGTCTCTTCATAGGCTATTCCATTAACTATGTATATATCTACACACTATCATTTAACATAAACTGTAGTAACAGCTTTCCAGATAAACCAGGTCTAACGCACCCCTTAAGAAAAGTTTCCTTCTCGAGTGCTCTGTGCAATTAAACTCAAGGTGTCTGTGAACTGGAGTTTGTGGGGGAATATTTGATTTTATGTTCATTCTATTCTGATGTGCTTTGGGTTTGCTTTTTTTCCTTTTTCCCCCTTGCTAGTACTGCTCTTCATCTTTAATTTCATCACTTAAATGAATCAAAAGATATATTGATGCAGCTGGAATAAAGAAATGGAATTTGTTTACTAGACATGACATTTGGAGAAAAGCTTTGCAAGAAATTTCCTATGTAATGGTCTCAGCATGTGAATAAAGTAGTCTGTTTAGGCATAGGATACAATTTCATTCTTTTAGGTGCATTTTTTAATGCACTTAAACTGCATCTAAGAAAATCTGATTAAAGATGCTTTTTTTTTTTTTTTTAAGTATTTCACATACTCCAGATAAGCTAGAGAATGAGGGAACAGAACTATAGCACCACAAGTAACAACAGTATCTTTCAAGGGGAAAACAAGGAAGTTATTTTGATTTATCCCCCTCTTTCTTTACAGTAAATATAGTTTTGTGGAGGGAAAAAACAATGCTGTCTTTTGAGAGTGATGTTTTCTAGTTATTAATCGTTTTCTGCCTTAGATGTTCGGAGAAAAACAGCATGTGGACACTAAATATAGCGGTGCCTTTTGTGATGGTTGGGAATAGAAGCTGCGGGACGGTAATCCAGGCCCCGAGCAATAGGAACACATGCCCTGTCCATAGATGCGATGGGAGCAAATGGGGCACTTAAGGGAAGAAAAAAGCTCAGCTTATATTGTGGTAGTGGCATGCGCTGGACCAGACTTCTCAGCAATCTATTAAATAAATGGAAATCATATGGAGAGTTTCAGCCTTTTCAGCCATGCACTTCATTTTTCCCCTTCAGAGACTTGAATGTTATTAAGTATAGGACCGCATTTTTCTAAAGGCAACTTGTTAATTAAGGCATAACAATAAGATGTCTGCATATATTTAAAACAGACTAAAATGCATTTTGTTTAACATTTCTATTTGTAAAGAGATCAAAACATACTCCATGTAAGAGACAATAGACTCTGTCCTTTTTCTGGCATTGTACATTCGCTTCATATGTTGTTATTCAAATATAATTTAGGTCTCAAAATCATTAAAATTCTGATTAATGATTTTGGCAAGAAGCCATCTAAAAAGCCTCTATTTCTTTCTTTGGTATGTTTGAAATAGCTATACAGTAAAAATAAGATTGCAGCTTTTTTTTTTTTTTTAATGCCAGTCAATCAAAATAATGTGTTCTCCAGGTCAAAACCACAGGAGGATATCTTAATTTCCTTCCATGCACTGTCAGATGGCTGTAGAAAACTGTATACTTATACCCTTTGGCAATTAAAAACGCTTAAAAAAATGCTAGTTCTGCACCTTCAAAACCAACTTATTCTGCAAGGCAACCAATTAGTTTCAAGAGTTGATAAAAAGGTTTAGGAAGTGAATGGGGATAAATTGTCAGAGGTGTATATTATTAAAAGTAATTATGGCTGATGCTTTCAGTATAGCTTAAAATCTAAATCCTTGCCCAGAGAAACATGCACAGAAGAATATGTTTAGCCTAAATACAGTCAATTATGCAGCTATGTTTCTGCAGATCAGGTCATCACTTAAAAAAAAAATGTCTGAAATGCTTAAAGGCAGAATGGAGCAGCAAACCGTAGCAATTGTTATTGTTTTTCTTGTCTGCACATATAGTCAAGGTTTGTATAATAAAGTATCATTTTATTTTTCTTAATTAGCTTATGCATTTTACTTTAATGAATGAAAATATCTCTGCAAAGATGATATGACAGAGATAAACACTGTTTGAAATGGCAAATGCTGCATGTCTCTCAATGCACACCTTTTCAGTGCCCATTTTTCCTCACAGGGGTCGTCATTAATTAGTCAGCTCCTCTGGCACTAACGAGGGCAGGGACACCTCTTGCTGCTCTCTATGGAAGAACAGGGACGCAGGCGGAATCTCTCCCTTTCACTCTGAGCTGAATTCCCAGGACGCAGCTGTTCCCTCCTGCGTCATCGCAAGTGGCAGCCCTGGGACTGTGCTCAGACAAAGCCAACATGTGATTATGGGAAAATACCTCCTTCTGCTCCAGATACAGAGAGGGGCATACAACTGAAATCCAGCTTTGGATGCTCAGTGAGTGCTGCTAAGGCTGATTCTGTGTTTGAAAATACATTAAAAATAATCCAAATTACTCATACCTTTTTTTCCCCCCTCAAGCCTTTTAAACCATATAGCTTTGTGATATCCAGTCCGACTTTCTGTACCAAATGAAGTAGGGCGAGACGTGCACCGAGGCCAGCCTGCATTTGCCTCAAGTCAGTGTTCGTTGATACTGTCTGTATGTTGTTATGGTATTTGCAAAAACAGGGCTCCAAAAACAAGAGAGGCCCCAGTATAGTCACAATGAGCACACTCGGTGTGTATAGTCTGATGCTGACCCAGCAAATAGATTTCAAATGAAATATCTGATGTGAGGTTTAAACAGAATAAAATGATCAATAACACAGAGATGAGGATTAATTCTAACAGAAATCCACTCTTTGGGCTGCAGATGGGGTACTCTGGTCTGAAATTAGTATTTATGAATTTTTGTGTTGGTGCTGGATATAACCAGGTGAGAGTAAGTAAAAAACCCATCTCATCTGCAAGTCTTAATGGATCCAATCCTACAGGATAAACTACATGCAGCTTAATAATGTGAACTGCTGCAACTGCTTCCTGCTCTCTTTCAATACGTGCTGTGATGATGATTCTTTCATAAAGAGTGTGTGTGTAAGAGAGAACTTGGGAGCAAGGCACATGGAACAGAAGACAGAAACGTGACAGAGATTAAATCACAAGCTCAGGACATCTGCCTTACGGGACTCTGGAGCCCAGGAGCACTAGGAACTTCAGTGACTGTCACCGACCTCATTGAAAAAGGTGGGGACTCAGTACTGAATTTGATGGATCCGGTTCTGGTAAGCCTATGTTCACAAAGTACTTGGGGCTAAATTCTGCCCTGACCTTCCTTGGCGCGGTGCCTCCGGCCAGCTTTCTGAAAGCAGTCATTTGAAGTCAGAGAAATCTAGGTCATCAAGTTCAAGAGAAATTCTGCTTCAATACAGACGAGATGCCCAGCTCCTTCACCTTTCGCTCTTCTCCTCCCTTACAGCTCTGCTTGCGGAAGGGCTGTTTTATTCTGTGCTTGTGGGTGCTTTTCTCCTCTATCCGGTAAAACCAAAGCCAGCTTCCAAAATCAAACAGCCTGAGCGTGTAAGAACAGCTATTTCTAACTGCCTTTCTGCTGCACGCAAGCTAGCAGGGAGGAAGGAACAGAAACGGAGTGCAGAAGAATAAATGGCAGGATCAAGTTGTCTCTCCCATTAGCACCAACTAGGAGCTGTCCATACTCGGCGAGAGATTCGGCAGCAAGAGGGACCGGCTACTTCATTATCACTTACCTCAGTATAGTCCTGACATCTTATTGAACTGGCCACTCATAACTATTGAGTCTAAATGTTTCCCCAAGGCACCAAGGGGTCTGTGCACTCCAAGTGAGCGCGAGAGGCTGGTCAGAGCTTTACAAGGTTAAGGTTGCTCTAAAAAACATAGCAGTGTATTTGTTCCAAAAATGTAGTCGTCATCGAGAGTAGCTCTTGTTCGGTTCAAACCAGGTCAGCTGCCCAGGCAAGTATGTGTATTTGATCTACTGTCATGTTAAGGGCTGACTGTAAGCTTTGGCAGGGAAAAATGTATTTATCTTTCAACTCATAGCATATAAGCAATGATTAGTAATACCTATTTTTCTTAGAACTGGAATGCCTTTTGGAACCATCCCAGATTACTTAAGTTCCTCTGCCATCATCCAAAAGCAGTTCCAAACCTGTCTCTGCTGCGTTCAATTAAAAAAAAAGGGGGGGGGGGGGCAGATCATGGGTCATTCAGAAAGCATCTTTTCCCTCNGCCCAGGCAAGTATGTGTATTTGATCTACTGTCATGTTAAGGGCTGACTGTAAGCTTTGGCAGGGAAAAATGTATTTATCTTTCAACTCATAGCATATAAGCAATGATTAGTAATACCTATTTTTCTTAGAACTGGAATGCCTTTTGGAACCATCCCAGATTACTTAAGTTCCTCTGCCATCATCCAAAAGCAGTTCCAAACCTGTCTCTGCTGCGTTCAATTTAAAAAAAAAAGGAGGGGGGCAGATCATGGTTCATTCAAAAAGCATTTTTTCCCTCTTATGAGGAGCCACTGCAGCTTGCTCAGCTGCATGCCAAGTGGACAACAAACATCAATGTCTAAGTAACTCAACACTGTTGTAATGCATTTTGCTTGGAAAGCCAAGCAAGGGCTAATTCCAGAATGTTTATGACGGGGAGAGAAGGAAGTGTTCCTTGGTGCTTCTCGAACTGGCCTCCAAAAGCTGCTGCTGCTGCTTCGCATCAGTTAGGCTGAGGGCATCTAAATGTACATTTTTGGTGTCCTCGGGACCTCTGAGGTGCGTATGTACACATCATATGGCAAATCCTCAGAGGGCAGCCCCAGCTGGAATGGGCTCGCTTCTTTTAGGACAAATTCAATGCTGATATCTAGATTGGAAGTGGATTATGGTTAGTATAGAGCTGCACCAGTGATCTTTCCATCTATCAGTGTCTACATTAAGTTTGGTCCTGATTCCTGTGCAGTCCTCCTTGCCCAGCCTCTCTTATTTTATCAGTGTTTATGGAGAAAACACAAGTAGACCCCCCCGGTTAGATGGATCTTTACAGAAATATTTGTTCAGCTTTCTACACGTAAACAACAACTGTGCTGTTGTTTCCAGAGTGCATTTCAGAGCAGAATCCCCAATTACCATCACAAACTATGCAGTTATCTGTAACTCATTTTAAAAAATGGGTATGAGCAAGTACATTTAGAAATAATAATCAGATCTAATCGAAGATCAGCTATGTCAAGAAAGGGATTTGGTAGTTTTTGGTCATAAGGC
The DNA here is from genome assembly GCA_013389825.1 of Crypturellus undulatus. NCBI lineage: Eukaryota > Metazoa > Chordata > Aves > Tinamiformes > Tinamidae > Crypturellus > Crypturellus undulatus. The sequence continues at coordinate 42,468 of VWPW01024774.1, read as the reverse complement.
TTAAAACGCTGGTGAGTGGTACCTCAAGGGTTTGTTTGCCTACGTGTTTTTCCCTAGGGTACCTCTGCGACCACAAACTGGGAACCCACCGCGGCCACTTCGCTGCCACAGCAGTCCAAACCCACGGGACGGGGAAGCTGAGGCCGCAGCACGGGCTGCGGAGCCGCCGCGGGGCGCGGGGAGGCTCCGGCGCCTCCTCCCCGCGGGGAGCCACGAGCCGCCTTCCCGCTCCGCCTCAGGGGTAACGGCCGGCGCGGCCCCGCCCCGCCCTCGCCATTGGCCCAAAGTAGGTCAGCGCGCGCCCACGTGACGCCCCCGCGCGCGCCCACGTGAGGCCCCGCGCGGCCGCGAGCCCCGCGTGAGGCGGCGGGGCCGGCGGAGCGCTCGGCGCTCGGGAGGCCGCTGCGGAGCGGGTGTGCGAGGGGTTAACCCGCCCCTTCCAACTGCCGCGGGGAGCGAGGGAAGGAATTACGCGCGGCCAGGATGCTGGAAAGCCGCGTATGAGCTTATGTGCGCTTAATTGGAAAAAACGGCATGTTTTGGACCACGTACCTCATCTGTGAGGAAAACACCGGGAGCGGAAGCATAAACGTTGGCTGAGACTTCTCACTCTCTCCTTTTTTTTTTTTTTTTCTTTTTTTTTAATAGGGGCTCCAACAAGGTGTTTTCTGTACAGAAACAAAATAAATACGTAGCTGTCATAGTCCCTCATAAACTGTAAAGATTCTTTTGGTGACTTTGCTAAGAATACATGCCAAAAATGTCATTTTTTGACTAGCTGGAAAGTGCAGAAATCCAGTGGGGGTATAATTAGCTCCATTTTGGTTGCGTTAGGCTTATCTGAAGCGTGTCGGGTCAGCCACTGGTAGAAGCAGTACGGAGTAATTGCAGATCACCATCGAGAAAGTGTAGCCAGTAAGGATTCCAGGTACGCGTAACTGCTGTTTAAAAACGACTTCCTCTCCTGACAAATTATGACTTTAGGCTCTTTGGTATGAAAACTGTCCATGTGGCAGGACTGTGGAGTTAAATTATTGCTTCTGTTGCAGCGTGAAACTGAAAACAACTGCTCAGGCACAGTAAATACTCCCTGGTGCTCGTCCCAGCTTTTCTGGCCAGTCTATACATTGGAAAGAATTGTTTCACTTTTCTCGATGGGGAAACTCCCAGCTCCTTTCAATCTTACTTCTCACTGGTGTTTCCCTAGGTCCTGTTACTTTCACATCTTCTATTTCCGCTACTCTTCTTTGTGGCTTACCCTACCGCCCAAATGTTCTTTTTTGTTGTTGTTTTTTGACGTTGCACAGAAAAAAAAACATTCTGTACCACATCTACATAGGCATTGCCAATCACTGCCCTCCTTTTTGTGTCATTCACTCTGTACTTACGTAATTAGAGGTTTCCAATAACTAGCAATTTGGCCGTCTTAGGCAACACTGGTATGTCTAATCATTTAATAATCTAGTGCCCCCTTTTTTTTTTCTTTTTTTTTTTTCTCCTGGGTAAGTGACTTGCAAATTGCTCTGCTGCTGTTATCATATTACTCCATGAAGCCCTTCCTGTCATGAACCGTGCTCAATCCATAGCATCTGAAGGTTTTTTCTTAATCCCTTCTCAGTTATTCTCTACATATGTTAATATTACGCTGTCTCTGGTTCTGAAGGGCCTGATGATTGCAATTTTCAACCTTCATATTTTGGTTATGGCTCTGCGATTATAGTCTTGATTTGGATGTACTTTGGACTTTGGTTGCTGGTTGCTGGATCATCTGACCAGTTGCTAGTGAAAATGCATAGACGTGGAGATACATTTGGGTATGTTTTGCCTGGGTAATAAGCAGAGAATGTAACTGTTAAGCGCAGCCTCCTGCTCCTCATAAAGTGTTGTGCCTTTTATTTCTAAATATTTAATGTTTGAGCTAATAAATTCTGGAAATACACTACCTATATAAGCTTACAGTAGGTACATGTGATTGTATGTATGTAGAAGTCATGAAAGAACTGACTTTTAAACAGTGAGTACTAGAATTGAGTACATGCGGTTCACCTTGGCAAAAAGCGCCCCCAAAAAGATGAGAAGTGGAGATATCTCTGCCTACAGGTGTCTGATGGAGGGAATTTACCCCAGCGAGAAGCAGCAGTTGAATAGAGCAAAGAGGGTGGTAAAAGGCCGAAGCAGATGGAAAAGCAGCTCCGTGTGCACCCGGCAGCCTCGCGAGCGGAAAGAGTAGACTCTTCAGATGGAGGAGACAGAGAGGCGCCGGGAGCGTTGCTAACAGTGCAGCCCTGGTGCAGGTGGGTAACCGGAGCGAGGGGCAGCCTTCTTGGGGAAACCAGGGGTGCGAGAGGATCCCTCCTGTCTAGAGCTCAGCGCTCGTTAGCTCCGAAACAGTTGCTCCGAAAGCGACAAAATGTCATCAGCCTCGTCCCCTCGGGGCTCCCCGTGCACAGTGTGGGGGGCGCGAGGGAGGCACGCGCCTCCGCCGGGGCTCCCCGCGGGGCGGCCGCCGCCTGCTCGCCCGTTACCTCGAGCGCGGATGCGCCGCGCCGGGTCGAACGTTAACGGCTCGTTAACGTTCCCCGCGGTTACCGGGGAGACGGCCCGGGGAGGGCGGGAGTCCCCCCGCCGCCTCATAACGGCCGCCCCGGGCGGGGGTAACGGCCGCAGCGCGCGCGCCAGCCGGGGGGGGCAGGGGGCGGGCCCCTCCGCCGCGCCAATGGCGGCGCTGCTGCCGCCGTGACGTCAGCGGCGG
>VWPW01024774.1:24167-39661 GCA_013389825.1 Crypturellus undulatus | reverse complement strand
CGGTTGCTGCGCGGCGGTGGCGGAGGAGGAGACGCCTCTCCCGCTCCCTGCTCCGGCCGCCCCCGGGCGCCCCTCGGCCAGCGCCGCCCCGCTCCATCCTCCCGCGCCTCGCAGCGGGCCCCGCCGCAGGGAAAGGAAGACGAAGGAGCCGCCGCGCAGCCGCTGCCCCGACGGAGAGCCCACCATGTCGCGGCCGCTCCCGCTGAACCCCACCTTCCTACCTCCCACCTACGGCGTGCTGAAGTCCCTGCTGGAAAACCCCCTCAAGCTGCCGCTCGCCCACGAAGACGGTGAGGCTTCCGCGGGCAGCCCCGTCCCGCCGCCCCGGTCTCCCCCACTCCGAGCGCCTGAGGTCGCAGCCCCCTCACGGCACCCCGAAATGGCGGCCCCTTCCCCCCCCCACGCGCGCTTCGCTTTCCCTTTCCGCCCCCCCGCGAGGTGATTAAGTAATTGGATGGTTTCCGTGAGGATATTAGGATATTAGGCGGCGCTTGATAAGAGCGGCGCGTCTCGCCTAGCGGAAGGCGACGGGCTCGTTCCCTCCGCCGCGGCGGGGAGGGCTCCGAGCGGCTGCAGAAGCGGCGGTAACGGCGCAGCGCGGCGCTCCGCTCCCCCCGTGCAACCGCCGGCCGCTTTAACGCTGAAAACTTGCAGCTCTTTCGGCGCAAAGCTGAGCGACAGGCTTAATTGTACTTGATTCAAATCCGTTTTAAAAACGAGAGAAAATAAAATAAATAAAACCCCCACAACCGTGCAGCGGAGTCGGTGCGCGCAGCGTCCCGAGCTGCGTCTCGACAGCCCCGAGCTCAGATATAATTAATAAGGAAATGCTGGGAAGGCTTCGTAGCGGGCAGAGAGCTTTATCAGTTGAAACTTAGCATATCTTGCTGAGAAATCAGCTGTTCCCTTCAACGTGTGCTTTGCTGCTACTGGATTTATTTATAGAAATAAGTAGGCTTTTTTTCTTCTTCTGTACCTCTAGATTTTTTTTCCTCCACCTCTACGCATTAAAATATTTATTCTGTCAGACTCTAGCATTGTTTTTAAGCTTGTAACTTCAAAGTATTAAGAAGTTTTAATATCATTATATAAATGATACTGTATTTATTGCCTCTTATGAGACTCTCTTGCTATCTTAAAGCAAACCGCAGCTATTAAATTTCAAAATTAATTCACTGTGAAAAGACTAGCAAGTTTAGGATCCTAATTGTACTGATATACTTATGGATTAAGGAGTTTTAGCTGTCTTTTTTTTTTTTTTCCCATTTCAATAAAATTCAATATCTAGCAATATATTTTAGCTTTATTAACTTGAATGCATGTTCCCCAGAAGCCCAGGAGTACTTATTGAGGTTGGCATTCAAAGCTACATATGCAAACTAAAATACTGTAAACTAAAAACAGAGGAAAATCTTAAAAACACGTCTGGATCTAGCAAAGGTGCTCGGCCAGCATGGCCCTCCAGTCCTCTACCAAACAAAATGAACTGAAGGATTTATTTATATGAAGGTTTTATTTATATGAGGAAGCATCCCCCTCTCGCATCTGAGGGAGTGCAGGAGGGACATCTGAAGTAGTAATAGTAGCTAGTAATTTAATTACTTTACCTTACATTTTTTTATGTGTTTTGTTTAAGCATTCGGTAAAGAAAAAGACAAAGAGAAGAAGCTAGATGATGACAGCAGCAGTACCACAGTCCCTCAGTCGGCTTTCTTGGGGCCAACATTATGGGACAAGACGCTGCCATACGATGGAGACACTTTCCAGTTGGAATACATGGACCTGGAAGAATTCCTCTCGGAAAATGGCATTCCACCCAGCCCAAACCAGCATGAGCATAGCCCACACCAGTCAGGTCTCCAGCAAGCTACCTCAGCATCACCTTCTGTCATGGACCTCAGCAGCAGGGCTTCTACTTCAGTCCACCCAGGCATGGTGTCGCAGAACTGCATGCAGAGCCCGGTCAGACCAGGTAAATCATCCGTAAGACCTCCCTGTGGATTTGAGCCTGAGCGTGCCCCCCTGCCTTCTCTCCATATCCCTTCCACCCACGCCAGTAAATCACTTTCTACTGCATGGTTGACAGGCAGCTTAGGGCCAATATGATTCAAGGCATTACCATGCCAAAAAAATGAAATTAATAGCTCTCACTATTGCAAAGTTGCTCTGCAGGAATTTTTGTTTAAATTCTGTCAGGAAGCCATGGGAATTCCAAGGAAACATGCCTGTTATCTTTCCTTCATTGGTAACCTGGCTCTTAGAAAATGAAAAACAAAAACAGAATAGTAATGTTTAGATGACATGGTGTTGAATGAACAGTGAGAAGGATCACGAAAGAGAATGTTTTCTTTGGCCGTATTTAATGTGAGAAGACGGGAATGACAGCACGGGCAGTTACCTTGAAGGTAAACTTAAAAGACCGTGCTTCCTGTTTGTAGTTTTGACCATTTTCTTGTCCCGTATTAGGCAAAATAAAATTCATCATAGTATATGGGGCAGGAGATAAATTTTGGAGTTGCATTTTAGTTTTGGTTAAATTAGCATAAACTGAATGCAACTCCCCTGACCCCGGTTGCTGTGTTGGATCTATATTTGTCTTAAGCTCCAGGCAAAAAAAGACGTCATGGAGTTGAGTTTTCATCAGGGTGCACAATTCCAACCCGTTCAATACCAGTGGAAGTTCTCTCTTAGTTTTTTAGCACTTTAATTCTTCCCTTAGAGACACTAGTACAAATCTGGATAACCTCTCTCTGGCTTTACACCAGCATGACTGAGATCATGATCCGGGGAATAGTGTCAACACTGAGTCTTGGAAAACATGGAATGGGATGTTTTTTAAGTCTGTGGGTGACTTATTTATTGTGCTCTTCTGCTCACACAAGGTCTGCTAAACTAAAGTGCTCTGGGGAGCAGGAAACCACTCCTCTCCCTTCTGCTTGATCATTTGCCATGCTCAGCGTGCGAAGTCTTTGTCAGAATCATCCGATAAGGAGGCAAAATAAATAAATAGGAGGACAAAAATTGTGGAACAGGATGAAGTGGAAAAGTCTACGGCATTGCTTTTTCATTGAAAAGAAACCAAATGTGGTGCACCCCAACTCCCAGAAGCACCTTACAGTCCTAAGTTAGAAGTGTGCCCCAGAGTGTGGCTTAAGTCTGTAGTTTTTATTTACACATATTCATTTAAAGTGTATTTTTCATAGTTAACTTGAAACTGAAATATATGTTTTCTAGTTAAACAGCAATTTGTGCAAGCTTCCAAAATGAAAATATATTTGGAGTTGGCAGGAGAAATATAAAATCAGACTTTACTTTTCCTGAGCCAGTTCTTAATAGTGGTGCATGTGTGCCTCCATATTCCTGTCACATATGCATGCATAAAATTAAAACCAAATAATCTGACCTTATTTTTTTTTTCCTGGAGGAGCGTGATTATGCACTAGACTTTTAATGATCACCTGTCAGGATTTATTTGTAATCAGTTAACCGTGTGCCTTTTTTGCAACTCATTTATTTTTAATTTTTCCTGCGTTGTTCCTAGCTTGGGGTTATAAACTCTTCTCGTTAGAAATTCTGTATATTTTTGTCCCATTGTACAGATCTCTTGGGGCAAAACCATCTTGATCTACAGGCTTTACTATCTGTGCCTTTCTGCTTTTAAGAATAATGTGGGTTTTGTTTGGTTTTTGTTTTTTTTCTAAGGGGAATTTCTCAAAATAATATTTTGTATTATAGTTATCAAGATCAAAACAAGTAGTATAAAATAATTTCAATAAAAGCTAATTTTATGTCATCTTATTGGTGGGAAAAATGTTTTTTTTAGGTGATACCAGCTTTTTTTCTTTTTTAAAAAAAAAAAAAACTGCTAGTGGTGGTGAACTGTGTATTTTGTATTAATAACTGACGCCGGTGTAGGAGTGCAGCCTCTGACTTTGGCAAGGTCGTCCCCTGCGCTTTCCGCATCTCTGCTCACTGCTTTAATTGGCTTCGCAGCAGTTAGCATCAGAGCTGACCAAAACAAGTCCACCTGCCCATGCCCCTGCTGTGTACGGGACAGGGTGCACAGGGAGCCCATAGGTGCCTCATGGGTACGTGGCACCCTAGACAGGCCAGCGAACAGGAGTGCCACGATAAGATTTAATCTTCTGTGTATGTGTTAAGATGAGAGCAAGGCACAACTGGTCCTGACTTTAACATGGCACTACAGAATCCTCACTCATTTTTTTTCAGTAGTCAACAATAAATAAGTTAAAAAGCAGTCCTCTTAACTTAATTCTGTATTTCCAGCCTGGATTGTCTGGTTTTCAACAGTTTCATCTATTTCTTGAGTTGTATGAAAAAATGGAGGAAGCTCCTACTTTTCTGGGAATTTCTGTATTTGGGAAGGTTGTGACAGTGCCTTTATGATCACGGGGAAGGGTATATTGTTTTGCAAAATTAGGATCTATTACATTTCTATTTTGCAATTCAACTTTGATAAATATTTTGATGATTTATTTTAGCAATGCCTGTTCACTGTAATAAGTAAATGCATTTGAAACCTTCCCTCTGTTCCCCAGTGGATGTGGATTAGTTGATTGAAATCTGTAGCTTTTCAAGGAACCTGTTACTGCAAACACACTTCTTTGGTTCTCCATCTGCTGTGTATCTCGTGTTATCTCTTGTCGGTTCTTTGGAACATAAATCTCCATTTAACTGTGGCGTGCTTTAAGGGAGGGTTCCCACTTGCTTTTTTATGCAAAGGGAGGTTCATATTTACAGTTAAGTAGCTGGTGCTTGCTTTTACCTAGCCTTTCCCCTCTGTTTTGCCCTTATTTGAGTGAAGAGGACAGCTAATGTAAAGAGTTTGTATGGAGCAAATTAGAACTCAGATACCTCAGCCAAGTCTGGGGAAGACAGTAGTTGGAAGGTTTCTGGGTTCGTGTTGTAGATCTGAATTCTCTGTCTGTCACCAAAGCCTCAGATCCAGGGCCATGTTTCTGAGGATGCTGCTGGTGCAGTGTTGTCCCATATTGTTGTTGCTGCCTTCCCACTTGGGGAGGATAGGGATGGTTTTGAAAAACTCCCTTTGTTTTTATATTCCTGTGATGGTGGCTTTAGGTCTGTGATACTTGGGCAGCTGGGTACCTTGTAGTGTTTGCAAGCTACGTAAGGGATCTTCACTTTTGAGTTGAAAATATTAGGGGTATTCATACTATAGGTGGTGCTATGCAAACCTGAGCAGTTTCCAGCACTCCCCACTGCTGCTTTGTGGTAGTTGCCCCAGCCCAGGGGCAGTGCTGGCTCTTGCTCCCTCCGGCCGCACACCCAGTGTGACTCGGTGAAGGAGGGAGCCCACAAAGGGCTGGCTGTGCGTAACACTCCCTCCCTCCCAGCCTTCCTCTCTTGTGTTCCTTAACGTGACCTCTTCTTTGAGCATAGCTGCTGCTGTGCGGAGGGCAGTGCTCCCAGCAGCGTGTGGGATCTTTTCCTAAGCTTTAATCAGTGCTCGGAAGCAGTTATTAGGTGCTGCACGAGCCACAGCACGAGCCCCCTCTCCGAGGACGCTACCTGCAGCACTAAGAGGAGCTGGGAATCTCCTGAACTTTGCTCTCCCACGTGATAACATGGGAATGACCAGCTAAACCGTCAAGCAGGCTGGTCCTGCAAGCTGCTCTTCACATTGCCGCTCACGTGAGGCTCTGAGCGGCGGTGCCTGCATGACCATGTGCTCAGGCACGTGGCAGTCCCCTGTGCCGCCTGCTCAGCATGGCTTTTGCTGGAGCAGCAGCACGCACGCACACGCGGCTCCGTGCTCCTGCCATTGCCTGCCTGGGCTGAAATCACAGGGAAATGGAAAAGTTGAGCTCTGTGCACTGCCGAAGCAAGGGAAATGCTGTATGCAGACAAGCCAGGCTGCCTTCTGGATCAAAGAAAGATGCAGAATATACTCTGGCAAATATAAAAATAGCCTGTCGCATGATAAGAGGGGGAAAGTGCTTTAGCATTAACAAGGCTTGTGCATTCAGCAAGAACACTAAGTCACCTTTAGAGATCCTGCTTTAATATTGACTGTTAAATTTTGATTATTGGTTAAATCATTGCTTGACTATGTGAAAGAACATGAAGTAATTTAGGATTATAAAAAGTAAACCCGAAGTGTTGACTTGGGTTTGTGCTATAATTCTCAAATGTACTCACTCTGACTCTGTTTTTAATGAGGAATAGTGCTTTCCACACAAACAGTGCTGCTTCAGCTTGTAAGGGCTGCTCAGTGTCAGGAGGAGGGTACGTGGAGGGACCAGGTGGGATTTTCTTTCACTTTTGCAGGGAGGTCTGAGAACAAGTCAGACTTGTTGCATATACCTAGAAAAAGCACAGTGTATTTTTAAGAGCCTTGCTTCGTATTTCAAGCTGTATTGAGGACTCTTTGAACGATTGTCTAGTGCAGTGATTGGATTTTTAAGATGCAAGTGTACTCTGGAGTCTTTCATAAAGCAGTAAGTTATAGTTAGGAGAGGAGATATCCTCAGGAGCTGTATGCGAGGAAGACGATATTATCTGCTTAGATGCAGCTCCTAGGAAACACATTTAAATATTGCAATCTGCATATTTATATGACAGCAGATTGGCAACTGTGGGTGCTATCAGTGGCCGGATTCTGCCCAGTTAAGCTGTGATGAGTACTTTACTCCTCGTGTAGTCTTATTGATTTCAGTCCCGCTCAGCAGGCGCACAGTTTATTGACTGTCCTCTTTCATCGGCTCCTAGGTGGAGCAGCAAAATATCGCTATTTGTTCTCTTGTCATTCATCTTTCTGGCTCTTTCTTTTTTTCCTCCAACTGTGCGGGATAACTGGTCTCAGTGCATTGGTAGTTTTCTTCTCACAGGATAAAAGGACCCTTGTGATGAGGAAAATGTTCTTGCAAGCATTATGTAAACAGAAGCTTGGTTGGCTGGCAGTGCATTAGCATAGAAATATTTAACATGAATTTTGCTAATGTCATTGTATTTTTTTTCCTTTTTAAAATTTTTTTATATTTATAAATATTGTAATACATTTGTTCCTTAGTTCCCCAAAAAGTGATGATTAGAAAAAGGCCTTTTCAAATAAGTTCAGAGAAAACTGTGGTTTGTTTTTTTTTGTTTGTTTTTTTTGTTTGTTTGTTTTTTGTTGTTTTATGCATGAAGTGCTATGGATTATGAAAAGTTGGAAAAAAATTACTTAAGGTAGAAAAAGCATCTCAAATCCAGTAACATTTGATGGAGCAAGTTACATGTGAGGAGTAAGTGCAGAAAACAAATGTGAAATGCACCACTGTGTCAAGATGCATGCACCACAAACAGTTTTTTGTAGCATCTGTGGCAACTTTTATGAAAAAATAAGACTAAAGAGGCTGTCTGTTTATCACAAAACTGAAATTGTTCCTGAGAGCGTTAGAGCTGGTGTGGGGAGAACTAAGAGGTAGGTAAGGCAGCATGTGTTGCAACATTTTGCCTTTTTTTTTTTTTTTTTTTTTTTCCCTCCCTCCCATGTTAGGACTTTTGGCACTTCAGCTGTGCATAACTGAGGCAATATCTGTCAAGTTTTAAACTGATGCAAGTTATTGTTCAACCTCTCCACGTTTTCCAACACGCTTGAGGCTGTTGTACAGTTATGCTTCCGTGTCCCATTCTCTGAACCAAATCTTGCCTCTCTAGTGTGCACCTCTTTCCTGCTTCACTGCTCTCTTCTCAACTTTGATAGAAATAGCTTTAGTTCTTCATGTTGCTGGTAATCTCTTTATTTGATTTGCCATTTAATGAAGACAAGCATGCTTATCGTGATGGTCTTTGCTCATAAACTCATGTTGTTGTGTAGCCCATATAAGAATTAACAAGAAAAACATATTGCATCTGAGTCCTAGAAAACTGAGGATCTTGTTAACTGGAGCCCAAATCTAGATGACTGGTAAAACAGAACTTGACAGGTACCCATGAATTCATGTGCTCCTTAGTAGCATGCGTTTGTTACATGCAGATGTCAGCATGATCTGCAGCACTAACTCATCTGCGACAAAATGTCGTCTGCAGAAAAGTAGGTATCTAAGTGGAGAGGCAAAAATACCCTGTTAGGTAGAGATTTGTTGAAGATGGAGAATGGCAAAAATGATGACTTTTCTAGTTAGCCTTAGGGATCTCAGCTTGCTATAAATTCTCTGTTCTGGAACATGGCTGTGGACAATAGGTCAAAGATTAAGTAATTCATTACAGAGCTGGTTGGTACTCCTGTATTTAATAAACAAATGAATGAGCAAGGCTCTCCGTCCACCGCAAACTCCATTACTTTATGTAGCAAGGATTGGACCTAAGTTTTTGTAAAGCATTTGCGACGCTCATCGCTCATTTAGCTCTTGTACTTGAAAATTGCTATAGTTGAGGTAAGCTGGGAACTCAGTAACCATGATACAGATGAGAGCATTCAAGACAGAAATTAGATGCTGTCCCAATAGTAACTGTGTATAATCTGAGTTTCTAAGGAGGCAAGGAAAGAAGCTGTATCTTACACTTCAAAAAATAGAAGCAACATTGTGAAACCTCTAAATGCAAAATATTCCTGCAGAATTCCATTTGATGTAGAAAATCAATATTTTAGTACAATGGAATTATTGAAATAATGAGCTAAGCTGTTGTGAAGCAGAGCACGTTACCCAGGGCTGCGGAACATAAAACACAGTTTCAAATTGAGAGGGGCTTAGCTGAAATAAAAGGGGTGTCTTGAAACAGTTTAGTCATTTTTACAAACTCCTTATTTGAAGATTTGAAAATGAGTTGTAGGCCAACAACAAGCCTGCATTTAAAAAAAAAAAAAAAAAAAAAAAAATCTGGGTGCTTAGTTTCTGTTGCTTAATAAGTAAGGAGACACTTGAAAACAAACTTCATTTCTCATCTAGAGAGGGTTAAACTGCCTTATTTGAAGGACCCTGCAGCAATCAGACATCCCACTGTTCCCTCTTTCTTTGTGCTGCATAGTGGAAATACAGATGTTACTGACGTCTGTAATCCCCGCAGCTGCGGCCTCTCGTTGTGGTGTGGGGCATTTGACCGTTTTGTGTGTGTAACTCTTGCGGTTCCGTCGCTCACTGGGATAGATCAGAGGTGGGATTTTTTTTTTTTTTCCTTGAGTAGTTTGCTCTGAAAGCAAACCTTAATGTTTGTTTGAGGTATATGTGGCTCCTTGTGTGTTACTGCTTCATGATTTGTGAGTTTATGGGCTGATTTCACCCAAATGTCAGAGGTTAAGGCCAAAAAGGTTAAGACTGTAAAAGACCAATTGGATTCCTAGAGTTTCTTGGAAAATAGACGGCTGGGTAAAGTAGGGAGATGTTACTGAGCAGCAAGAGCTGTAATGCAAATGTGAGTTTTATACATCTGAATTAACATAAGACCTTTAAAATGTGTCATCCATGAGAAGTGCTGCTGTGAGCTGACACCCTTCTAGACACCATGAGATGTCAACCCGCTTTGAGAAACAAATATGCAACAAACCAGGCTTAATTGGTTTCGTGTGTATTGGGAGGCTGGTCACAGAACTATTTTACCATTATCTTCCATTAAAATCTCAGCTCCTGTAGTTGTTGTTATATGAAACTGCAGGCTTAAAAGAAATTAAAAGAACAGTTAGAGAAACAGTTATGAGATGTGCAGACACAAAATTTTGTTAGCAATAAACTAAAGTAACGGAATGATTTTGGTCTGCCAACAAAGTTTATGAAAATTATTTCACCCTCAAAAACCATGCTTTGTGCAACCTTGCAATATCCTGTCCCTTAGGTGCAGCAGTAGCACCCCAGCTCCGTTGGCCTTTTTGGAACTGTCTTGGAGTCAGCCGAGTTTAAATTTGAGGCCAGTTATCTTATCATAATTATTGCAGTATCACACGTGGGCAAACGTCCAGGTGACCTTGTGTGTGTGCCTTGCCATTCATTCCTCGGCGCGCGTTTGGGCCGGGGTGCTCTGCACAAAGCTCCCTTTTACGGCTTCCTCCCTTCGGTGTAAATTTCCACTCTGTCACTGGGGCCTGGGGACCAGGGTGGTTAGAAGTGAATGAGAAACATGGGAAAATGAGAGTGGGCTAAAAATGTTCAGGGATCAAAGAGGAAAAGTAGGTCGTGGCAGGGCATGTGTGCTGGGAGGAGGAATAGGGGGAGCACAAGCAAGGGGAAGATTTGTTTTCCTATTGGCCTTTCAAAGTTGTGCAATTTAAGAATTGGATTAACCTGATATGACTTTGTTTTTCTGCCAGATTAGATATGTTGAGTTTCTTGGCATTGTGAATTGTACAGTACATTGTGTGCTGTAAATATGGGTGTGTCGGGTTAAAGCTGTAATGACACAACACACTCGCAGTATAATACCCTGCTGCTGGGTGGACTCCTCTGTCCCCTTGGTGTCCCATTCCTTCTGCCCCATGAAAGCCCATGATTGTTAGAGCATTCCTGAATGCTAAGTGTTAGAGCCTCTCCACGTTGTCTCTAGCACTACATCAAGACGTTTCAAAAGCCTTTGTGGTAAGGCAGCATTCGCTTATCCGTGGCCTGAAAATCCTTTTGTTCTGGCAGTGGCATCATAAAGTGGTGTGTGTTGTATGAAGTGTATAAAAAGAGGAGACAGCTGTATAAAAAGGTACTCAAGAATGTCTTCCTGCTTTCTCAACATTAAGATGTAGAAAGTTTTTCTGAGAAAATGTTGCAATTTTCTGCCTTTACTCTTCTTATTTTTTTAAACTATCTAAGATACTGCCCAGAGAAGAACTTCAAAAAGTAAAAATCAGATCCAGATCTGAAATAACTGCAAGTCTTGAGCTTACTTCTTTAAGTATGTCACAGTGCATTTGGATACCAAGTTGAAACTTCCATGGTGGTATGTATTTGCTCAGTGGTTTTGGTATGGTACACATGCCATGAGATAGTTTGACTTGGTGTATCAGTTTTATATGCTTGGCTAGTCCCATGGAGGAACCTTGCTCTGTTTACTGCAGAGTGAGGGTGGAGTAGCGAATGACTCCTCCAACTTGGGCAACACAAGCAGGTATCTAAAGATAGATTGTCAGAATCAGGGCCACAGTGAGCACAGTAAAAGCTGTTCTGCAAGACTAATGAAGGAAGTGCAGACTTTGGGGAATGAAGTGAACACTACTTTAGGGCACCTTTTTAAATTCCCACTTTCCCATTTCCAGGTTTCTCCAGAGACCAGAGCTATCCCAAGCAGGTCAGTCACCAGGGGCTGACCCTCGCATGGTCTCTGTCACTGGCTTTCTAAGGACTTGCCTCTGAGCTGGTACACGTACCATAAAAATGGGGAGTAATTACTCTGTCCGCAGCGAGGATTAGTTTTCTTGGAAGAGAAGAACATAAATGATTGATAATGATTTAAGTCAGATATCAAGATTAGGTCGTTTTACTTGGCTGCATGTTCTCATAATGCCTTACTCTTAATTCACATAAGGGAAAAATGTAGCTTGCTCTTCAGGGTTTTTCTGAAATCTCATCCTTTATGGCAATTGAGTTGGTTTTTTAAAAGTAACCCAGACTGGTTAAAAGGGAGCAGGAGGTTAAGCTTGTGAATGCCTGTGTCACCTATCTGTGTACTTTAATGAGAGAACTAAGGAGGAGTGGAATATGTTTAAAGATAATCTGCATATCCCCTCCTTTCAGGAGGTTAAACTGCAAGCCTTCAGTTAGAATTGTTGGACATCTGTGATTTGGGTACCCACTTGCACCACATTAGTTGTTGGTGACTCAGCACTTAAAAAATTGGGGCACAGAGTGCCCAGACTCCGAGCCTGAGGTTTACACGTCTGTGTGGCCGCTCTCAGGATGGTTGATCTTTCTCTTGGCCTTTACCTGTTGCCTTTCTCCAAGTTCTCTTTATCTCTCCATTTTTCTCAGCACAAGGTTGAAGTCGTTGCTTGGAATTGTGGTAGTCACTGAAGGCGTTTTGAACACGTGAAAAGAAACCATTAACCAAATAGAAGGGAAGAACTGGAGGTGTTATTGTCAATTTGTGTGTGTCTGATTTCACCAGCTTCTGCACGTGTCCACATTATCAATTGATTTCTGCTAGAAAGTAAACAAATCTCACTTTTCTTATATACTCTAATGACTGTTTCATCTGAGTTACTCTTATCTTGTGGCAGGGATGTACTTCTGAGGCTTGTGTTGGGAGGCTTTTGTTTCTGCTTTCCCTTCTAACATGCTCTAGAGAGTCACGTGCACCCCTGATACTGGCCAGGGATGCTGTTTATCTCTTCCAAAGTCAATTATTTAAAAGCCTTATTACTGGTAACATCAGAATATAGTAACTTACCACTGAGGCAGCTTTTATCCCAATTGATCCTGTATTTTTTTCAGGCTGGATCCTTTGGCCAAATTTTGTCTCGCTTGGTGAATGCCCCTCTGTGTTCCATGTACTCTTTGGTAGCTGTTTCAGTAGTGTCAGCAGAATCTCAGCCACGTGGGATGTGTTGCTCCATCAGTCGTATTCTGCCTCTGCTGGGCCACATCCTGAGAAGCCTAAACACCTCTAATTCTTCTGCATGTGGAATTTGAAATTATTCAAATTCAATTTCTATTTCTGAGGCACTCAGGGAAGTGCTCACAAGCCCCAGCACTACCAGTTTACACTGCCTGTCTGGAATCATGTCCATTCAGTGCCTGCCTCCTTGAAAGAGCGGATGATGTTTAACTTCAGTCTGAATCCCGATGACCGCCCTGTGCTCGGCACCCTCTCAGAATGCTCTTTGCCCTACATATGACGAGAAACCAGTTAACTACTAGTTAATTTACAGCACTAACAAACCTCTAAAGTAATTTTTCTGCTGCCCTTGGGTTTACAGACTGTGGCTTGTTGTTTCCCACTTTCTCACGTTTTCCCCAAGCTGCTGGTGTGTACACTCTGAAGATCACATTTAACCAACACAAGGAAATCGGCTTGGCCCGCCTGGCTTCTCTATCACGTGGCTGAGAATGTGTTCACTCTGTTCTGCCAGACTATGGCTAGCTGAGCAAAATACAGTGAAGCTCTGGGCTTCTAGCCAAGCCTTTATTTCAGTTTGGAGCTTACAGCCACATATTTGCTGTTTGGCAGGACATCCACTGGGGTATATTTGGATAGTAATCTAGCATTGTTTTGCTGCCTTTTTTTTTTTTTTTTTTTTCTTTCCCCCCCCTCCTTTTAATGCACACAGATAGTATAATCCCACCGCACACTTTAGCCAGCCGATACTTAGATTTCTCAGTATGCAGCACTCTCTATGTGCACCCAGAACTTAGAGCTATGACCTTTGGCAAATATAAGCCAAAGCAATTAAATTTCCTTTATAGAAAAATTCTGGATGTCCTACTCTTTGCACCCTATGTGCTGATAACAGAGCTATTTTGTTACTCTTTCCAAGATCAAAAGCTTTACCAGGGTTTGATTGAAGTCCAATTATGGAAGGAAGTAGCTTTGCTGGAGTTCTGAAAATAGCAATAACTGTTCAAATAACAAAGTCTGTCCTTGTGCGTCTTTATAATCTTTAAAACTTTTTGGGGGTTTGTATAGAGTTGTATGTGGGTTTTTTTGTTGTTGGTTTTTTGGTTTTTGTTTTCTTCTCTTTTTTTTTCCTCCCCTCTGGTCTTAAATTAAAATACTAACAAATGACTTGGGATAATAGGAGTGTGCTGTTAGAAGAACAAGTATCCCTCTCTGGAATTGCTCCTTTGGTTCTGTTCTCCACCCCAAGTTTGCCTTCCTCTGAAGCTCTTTGCATGCTGCCTGACTCATGCAGGAAAATAAAGCTGGATTTGATTTTGAACAGTATGGGAGGCTTTGGGTTTGGGGGGGTAAAGGCTTTGTGATGCAAACTCATTTATTTGTGAAAGAAAAATGGGCCTTTCAAAATGCAGTGTGTTTTGGAAAGTTGGCTTTGGGTTTGAAACCCCAACATCTCTGACGGCACCCTTGTATGAAAGAAATAGTACAAAACCACCACCAACAACAAAAATAACTAGGAGGAAGGGGTACAAAACATAATTACAAGCAGAAGTGTTTGGGGGCAGTTCCTGTTATTTTATGAGGGGGACCTCTCTCCTGAAACTTCATTTTATATGTGCCATGTTCAGCCTGGAAGACTGTCTTTGTGCTTGCCTTGTCAAGCTGCTTTTGAGTTGTGTCCGAGCAGATGAATCCTGGCAAAAGCTGAAATACTTTTTCCCAAACCTTTGCATTGCTCTTTAGAATATGTACTTGAAAGTCACCTCTCCTTAGTCTCTCCTGCATGCTCAGAAAAAAAGTGGGAAAAAGTGCCCTGTGGTGAGATTCATGGTGTCGACAGGCAGAGCTCCAGAGAGGCAGAGTTTGGTCCCTCGTGTTAATCCATAGCTCTCATAAATGTCCGTTTGGCTCTTACAACTTTTGGTTATCAAAAGATCATCAAAGGATGAATAAACATAAGTGAAGGTGACTGTGGAGTGATAAATGAATCTTTTGCAACGTTTTTTGCTAATAGCTCTAGATGCTGCTTTGGTTATTATACAGCTATGGGTAGGTGGAATTTTGAACTTAAAGATTTTTACGAGGTTTTTATCTTCCTCCTTTTAAATCGTGTGTACTCATTTCGTGTAATACTATATATACCTGTATGAAAATCAGCCCTCTTTCCCTCTAGACCAGGGAACACAAAATCACTAATTCCTGGAGGAAAATGTTTGCATTATAGATAGACAGTTGAGTAAAAGACCCAGAGGACTGTACAAATCCAGTGAAGCCCTTTAGTTTGTCGCATGAACCTTTAGGACTAGAATTTTTTTAGCCCCTTAAATTACTAGGACAGCAGCTGTTTATTCATTAGAAACTCCCTGTTATGTTTTTTCTTTTTCCATTGCAGGGAGAATTATATAGCCTTCATTCACATAACGTGTTTGGAAATTGTCTGTTTATCCTATGTGCAAGATAGTTTTATGTCCATGAAATATTCTGTCTGAAATAGCCTAGTGCCCTGTTCCTACTGGGTTTGGATGAGTGCTTGGCATACAAGCACTTCATTACTTTCTGTAAGCCTTAGCAGTAGAAAAACAGCCTTAGTGAGAGGTACCCTGTTGATGAACTAAAGATGTTTATACAGTCAGCAGCTTTAGCCGCTCTCAGAAACAGCCTTGCCTGATCTCTAGGAGCTGCTAAAACTCATCAAGCAGGTTCCTGTTAACCAATTATCCAGTTAAGCAGAAAGAGGAAAGGTGTTTCTCTTGCAGATCATTTTTTTTCCTTGCCAAGTTAACTCATTCATCCCCAAGCTTCAGCGTTTTTCTGTATATTCTTGACACTGTAATAACAGCGATGGGAGAAGGAAGATAGAGTATGAGAAGAGATCTGATCCTGCAAATATATCCCTCGGATGGACAGAGGTGTGCTGCTTCCAGCATAAATCTGGAGCACTGAGATTTTTAGCTGAGTCCTCTTCATTGTTCTTTTTTTTTTTTTTTTTTTTTTTTTTT
>VWPW01024774.1:13919-24160 GCA_013389825.1 Crypturellus undulatus | reverse complement strand
AAAAAAAAAAAAAAAAAAAAAGGGGGTGAGGAAGACCCTTCCTCCAATATTTCATTGCTGCTAAAGAGCACTGGTGTTTCCTAAGCATTCCTACTGCCTGGGATGGAAGACTCTGGTTGTTTTCAGTCATAGTTAAGAGTTGTGGGGTCATGTTCAAGAGGCTCTTGCCAATAGAGCTCTGCTTTTCTCTGCATATTATAGGAATAAATATGCTCAGGTGATACTAGGTGGCTTGGTTGTCCACATCAGCCTGTCTTCTGCTCTGATTTTTAGGACAGGACACAGGCATGACTATTTTGTTTGCGGTTGATACTGGATGTATCTGCATGGAATTTGGAAAGATTGTCAAGTGACAGGGAAGTTGGGAAGCAAATGATTTAGCTCATAATTACTGAAAATTGTAAATGAGCGAGAGAGAAAGATATTCCAGGTTGCAGTAATAATTTGGTTAGCATTTCCTTCTTGCCATGTGAAGATCTGATTCAATGAGTAGCAAAATCTTTGCACACTGTGAGATAAAATGAGGTGTATGCAGCCTTCCTTCAGCCAGGGAAGCAATAGTTTTTCATTTACGTTGTTTTCACAAAGCTTGAAGAAACAAGTAATGTATATTTGAGAGTAAAGCCTCTCTACCAAATTAGTATGATATTTGCCAGCAGTTTCAGAGATTATTAGAAGGAAGATACACATGTGTGCAGGGCATGCTTGCACAGACCTGTTTTCTTATGGTAATTGAGCTGAAGAATAACTGTCAAATAATATACAGTCCAGGTCTGTGTATTGGGACACTGAGATGCAAATTGGCAAATCACTGAAGAGATTGGTAGGCCATTTGGTATCTTAACTGCCCATGGAGCCTGTAAGCAGACCCAAAGATATAGGTGCATGCAGGCAGATTTCTAGCTGACACTGCCTGTCTTCATAAAAATCAAGTGCAAGTTGTTGACTGGGCTGATTGATTTGGAATATTCCTGGAAATGCTTCTGAAGAAGCACTTAGTGGTTCAGGCTGTGGATGTGGCAGACCTTGAACTGGCAGTTCAGCAGCTCTGCCAGCTGCTGGGTTGTCTCTGCAGTTACCTGTGGCTGTAGGAGAGTCTGGAGTTTCCGGAGTAGCCTGAGGGAGTAACTGAGTGTTTTGTTCCGTAGTGGGTTTTGTATTTTTAAAGGGAGACCTGTGAGCACACAAGCTGGAACACTTATTAATAACAAGAATTGTACAGAGCCCTTTGCTCAGTTGTCAGGGTTCTACTGAGACTTCTTTCTGCATTAAGTACTTGAAAACTTACCCAGGCAGCAAAATGGAGGCAAACGGAGGCAGAGTGAAGTTATCAGGTTACTCAGCAAGGTAACCAGGAGCGATGGCCTCTCCTTCCTGCGAGGACAAACGTTCTGAAACAGGTGAAAATGGGTTCAGGCTTCTGCTTCAGTAGATGCCTCTCTTGGGCTGCAGGGAGTTTGGGTGAGACGGGAGCCGTGCACCACGGAGGGAAGCGTCGCCTCGGCTCGTCACGTGGAATATGTGCGCGCACAGGCCCAGGCACTGCTCAAGCGCCCAGAGCACAAGGTCAACCTCTACAAAGACTACACCGAAGGTGGCACTAAGCATTTTGATTGTGAGAACAGCTCCTCATTTGCTTTTGAGCCTCTGGAGGACCTTTAATCTATTTGGTGCTCTTTATTCCTTCTGCATTTGGAAAGTGAGCACAAATAAAATTGTTCTCTAAGCTTTGCCATGTTTCTTCAGGTATTATTTATGTGGGGCAGCTCTGCTTGCTGTATTTTTTTTTTATATCCAAAATACAGAGGACTTTAAAATAGAAGAAAAGCTGCATATCTGAGTTTAAGATAAAATAAGATGATCTCTGTGACAGAGACAGCAGAAATGATGTGATATGACAGTTGCTGTAGCAACACCACCTACTTCATGAAAATCAGAGTTAACAGGAGTGTAAAAGGTAAAACCCACATAATTTTCCAAGCCTGTGAATTGTTGCTGCCCTCAGCTTGCAGTGCTTTCCAACCCTGAAATGTTTCTCCCTTCATCTGGGCACAGAGATGCGTCTTCCTTCAGCGTGGCCCACTCTAGCAGACCTGATCCCGTATTTTGTGTTGTGGGAGTTGTGTGGAGCTGTGCAGTACAGGTGACCAGATGAACCAGAGGAAAAAAAACTCGAAGATTGTGGGTGCTTGTTAAAGGCCTCTCAAAAGCGTTGCACAGCCAAGTACCGTAATACCTGTGCTGTCCCTCAGGTATTCCGTGCAGAAAAGATAACCACTGCTGTTAAAATAAAAACAATCAAGTCAACTTGCTTTTGTAGGAATCAACTTAAAGCGCTCTCACTTTTACTCTGAGTTACTTTTTGATTGTCCAAAATGAACCCTAAATGATGGCATTTCATAGGAGTGATGGTTGCCAGTGAAAGTAGGAAAACGCCTCGTTTGGAACAAGAATTGTGTTGAAATTGTTACGAGGAAGGGCCGAGTACGGCCTCACCGGGGGCTTTGTTCACCATCGGACAGAGAATTGCATGAAATTCCGTAGATATGAAGAGGGAAGATGGGGCTCTCTTAAAGAAATGTTTCAGCGCCAAGGCATTATTTGCAAGTTATTTGATACATCTGGATTGACGACTAATTTTGAAATTTGTAGCTATGGTTACTGGGAGAAAAGTGCTATATTAAAAATACCATTAGTGTAAATGCGGCTGCCATTGACATATACTTTTGAGTAATAATTTTCAGTGAACAGTCTGTATATTTATGTATATTTATAAGATGCAGATGCTATGTTCAAAAGCGCCTGTAAGCAGTGAATTAATAAGGCAAATCCCAGTTTGCTTTGGCTTCAAGATTAACCTCAAATTATTATTTATTTATTTTTTTCAATCTCTGGGCAATGGAAGGCCAAATTGTATGTAATAATAATTGTAAAGTGTCTGTCATTTGTGAAATGAGGGAAGAGGCTCTGAGAGGCTTTGGAGAAACAGCCTATTTCAGGGTTTTGTTTCTTCTTTTTCTTTTATTTTTTTCCTTTTTTTTTTTTTCTTTTTTCTTTTTTCTTCATGCAGAGATACCTCCAAATGCGTTGCCCTGAATATTGGAAGGAAGTTTGACTTTTGTTTCTTGGGAATTTTTTTTTCCCTTTTGAAATTTTTTTTCAGAGTCCTGACAAGTTACGTGTATCTGTTATACTCCGAGCAGGCACTCCTGGTGTGCTCAGAGTCTCAGTTCAGGGCTATGGACAGATCTCAGAGCAGGTTATAACAAGGAAAATAGCTACTGGGATTCCAGTTTTTCTTTGGGAAATATTCGATCTTCACCTTTTTTATTTCTACATTAAAAAAAAGTAAAGATTTTGGTGTGTATGTGTTTTTCCCTGAGAATTTGTTTGCTTTACTATTCATTTTTCTGTTGAAATTTGACTACAACTCTTAGCTGTGAAAATCTCGTCAGACGTTAGTTTGGTTGCTGAACCCAAACATGGTAGTTTTTCACCATTTTCTGATGCTAAATGACTATCTTACATTTAGAAGCGAGTTTCTGAGACAGCATCTTCCCCACTGTTCAGCGTCATCATTTTTTTTAACCAAATTTGCTTTTTGAACCTACCTGTTTCTGCCTGACATGCCATGAAAACCTGCATTATACAGCAGTTGTAAATAAGTAGTTATGGGCCCACTGGTAATTTCTGTATAGAACAGTCTGTTCTCCTGGAATTTTCCCTAAACCTCAGTTAGACGTTTCCTGCTCTGACCCATTTTTCAGTCTACGCTGCGATTGATGCATTTGTGTGCTTTTAGGTAAGTATGAATATATCGATAGGGAGGGAGGAAGATAGTCCCACACGCATGTGCTTTATTTATTTATTTTTTCTTCCCCCCTTTGCTTTCTGAGCTTAAAACTAGTACGTAGTAGGAAATTTGGCCATTCTGGTTACTGTTTTTTAACAAGCCTAATAAGAGTTTAGGGGTTTTGCTATTGGTGGGTTTTTTTTTGTTTGTTTGTTCTGTTTTTTCCCTCCCCTTAAACATATAGAAGGATCTTAGCTTAGAGAGAAAAAAAAATGCAGAAAGTCTCTCTTGGAAGATTATGGGAACAGTGTGTCCTCATTCTGGCATCTCTATGTTTTAAAATGTGATCGTTTTATCCAACTCTCTGTAAAGCACCAGTTCAGCTCTGTCACATAACAAGCACACTTGGTTTTAGTGGAAAACGGTGTAAACCAAAAGCTAGTGTGGAGGGTAGTTCAGATGTGTGCGCAGCACGGGTGGAAGGAGAGGGCTGGATGGGGCAGCACCCTGTAACGCTGCCCAGTGACCCCTTTTTCTTCAGGGCCGTCTTCAGACAGCAGCTGGTGGCGTCTCCTGTCGTGCTTTCAGGACTGCCATTAGTCACTGATTGGGACTCGGAGGACACGTAGGTGCCTCGTGTGGCCTTTCCGGGCCACTTGCAATCTCCCCGTGCTGTGTTATGGTTCCCCGCCCAGCGAGATGGGCTTGGGTACCAGGCCCGGGTACTAGATCCGTGAGTCACGGGTACCACATGCTCTCAGGCTTACACGCTGGCTGTGCAAGACCTGTTTACTGCCTGCGAGCGTGCTGTCCCGCGTGCTCGTTAGCCAAATAACTAGAACAATGTGAGAGGAACTTGGTCTGGAGTCTTGCAGAGCGCATTGGCAGCGACATGAATGTGACTTGAGGACAAGCGCTGCCTTTGTTTGGGAAGCGGTATTCCATGTGAGGGGATATTTGTGGCTGCCATATGGGGCTGTTATCTACAGCAGGGGCTCTGCTCAAGTCTGTCCTTTGAGGGTTAGTTTATTAAGAACGACTATGTGACAGTCAAAAGAAAGAAAAAAATTGACCCTTTGACTCCTTTAGAACAGGTTTCTGATACTTTATCAATTTCTGATGCTCCAAAATGCTGTTCTGGGACCTTCCTCTTCAGAAAGGAAAGAAGAATTGTGCTGTCCGAGGAACTTTACTGCATGAGGGTTGCCAACTGGAGAACCATAGGCAGATATGGCAAAGGATATCCCAAAGCTCTGCTTCACCAGTGATATCTAGTGAAACGTGTGTTAATTCCAGTAGCCATAAATTTTACCAAATCTTTGCTCACAACGCTTATCGCCAAGTTAAATCAGTTCCTCACATTTGTCTGCCCTCTACTTTTGAAGGGCAGAACATTACTGGCACAAGGGGCACAGCTTATTCAATGCACACTATATTAACCAAATCCAGAACCTGCAAAGTCAGGTCCTCCAAAGCCTGTGGGTGCTAAAACCAAGACCACATGTGCCATTTGGGAGAGCATCCCCCCACTTTGTGCGCTTTCTGATAGTCTTTAATTACACGAACTCTTCTCCTTCCTTTTCTCTTTTTGAATGTGGAGAATAGACCTGGTCTGGGCTGTTTTGGGACTAAAACGTCTGTCGGATCTTGACCTCACAGACTGCAGATGTCAGAGGATGCGAGGAGCTGCACGAGGAGAAGAGAATCTGGCAGCAGACTAAAAGATTTTTGTCTAGAGAGTAGATTTTATTTTCTTTGCCATTCAGTTTTGATATAATTCTGAGTAAGTTAGGTAATTATGTGAACTTTTCATGCTGTTTGTTCCCCATTCATGGGGAACCCAATTTGATACCTGGGATGGTCCTTGAATATGGTACTATGGTATGGTATATGGTCCAAATACCGATAGTACCATGTAATATTTTGTAACCTGAGAGGCTGGATACTTCTCGTGTAAAATCTCTGTACTTTTGCTCTTCACTTACAAAAAGAAAATAATCCTGTCTTCCCTGGGAGGCTTGCAGGGAACTCATAAAAGTTGCTAAGTCTGCCTCTAGATCAGATTAGGAACATTTGTGGCAAAAAATGGATGGGGTTCATTTGGATAAATGGGGCAAATGAGTGAATCTTGAATGAGGAAAGCATCTAAGGGAAAATACAGTATGTGATCAAAAGACTAAAGATAACTGCAACTATAACCATGTTTTATTAAAACAACTCTTGTGTAATTTCCTCAATTGGTTTTTACAAGCAAATTGAAAAGACAACCTGGATTTTCTCATGTGCCACCCCTATGACACGCACACTGGAAATGAGCAGGAGCGGAGCTGACAGCATCTCCCCAGAGCCCTGTCACTCGCACGGAGCAACGAGCAGGGATGACAAAACTCCTCCTTGCCCTCAGCTGAAGGGAGCCAGGGTGCTTTGCCAGCACTCCCCTGTGGGCTGATAGCCGAGGATCTGGTGGATTTGGGAATGTGGAGCTCTGTGCGCACCAAGGGGTGCGGGCACCTGCCCTGCTCCCTTCAGGAGTGATCTCTCCTCCTTCTTGTTCTCGTCTCAGCCTCCTTCCCCCAGGCTTTCCCATGGCCTCTGCTCTTCGGCTCCCAGCCTCCCTCATCGTTGCCTTCTCCACCTCCTTCACTCGTAGTTTTTATTCCTGCTCACTTACTCAAATTGCCTCTTTCCAACCTAGCATGCACGCAGCAGAGAGATTTTAGGGCAACAAATAAAAGGGAAATGCACATCTGATCCAGGAGCTGCCCTCTGTTCCTGTGCATAAGCCATGAGCACATTTCAGTGAAAAGCTTGCCAGAAAGTTTTAACAGGTTCAAAAGAAAGTATTTTTGCTGAACCTTTTTCAGGAAGCTGTGGAACCATTTTGTCAGAAACATGAATTGGCGCCTACAAATCCAAACAGAATGGTTGATATTTGGCAAAGGTCTAACGAACTGAAGGCAGCATCCTCCTATGGGAAACGTCGGACAATCTTAATAAGGCTCCCAGTGCTGCCTGTAATAATACTGTAGAGGCCCAGAGCGGGAGGCACACAATGCTGAGAGGGGAAATGGCAATTATTTTATAATTAAATGCACGAAATTCATAAACAATGCTGGTATCTTTTAAAAGTGCCTATTTTGAAAACATTTCTAGGTGCCAGTCTCTTGGTGCATGCGTGTGTGTGTGTGTTAGGAGCCTTGAATCTGTTCTGTTTGCACTGGATGATCAAGATGTTTCTCCTTGGAAAATGCTGTTGGGCTGTGTTCTGCAAGTGGCAGAATCCATCTTGTGTAAGATCAGCAATATAGGAATAGCCTTGCTGTATTGGAATATGGTCAAAGCACACTCATCTCCCATTGCTTCAGGGAAAAATTAAAGCCCCTCTAATAATTGATTGTGTAATTACAGCCCAGGGTGAAGGAGCATCCTCACCCCAGGCAGAGAGTGGTTGGCTCTGTCCTGCCGTGTGAGGGCTACAAGATCATACAGCAAATATTGGCGTTCACTTCAGTGCTAGTGTAGATGATAGTCTCAATATCCATGTAAATATTTTGACTGCAAGAAGACATTGACATCCTAATAGTAGGAAAATTAGATATGAAGGTTGTGTGTGCTTTATTTTGTAATTGGGGAATTGTGACCTGACAGGATGGTGTTCTTAGATAAATTGTGGCTTCCAGATCTTGCTTTTACTTCTTTGCCTTCAGGGATTTTTGCCTGTCTTGACTTCTGTACACTCCCTTGTGTTGCATGTTTGAGATATGTTGCCTAGAGGCTGAAAGAGTTAATGCAAAAATAGATCCCAGATTAGTCTAGGACAGTCTGTGATTTGGAGCAAGAGAACTATCCCAAATAGGTGGCCAACTGCCAAAGGAAAAGATTTGGAAATTGTATCGGCAGAGCAGCAGGGTTTTCTAGAGCAACTCTGGGCGAGGATCGTGTGTCAATCCGGCACCACCGCACTATATAGTGTAAGTGACATACCCAAATGTGCAGTAAGAAAAACTAGAAAAGTGCGTCTTTTCTCTAGGCTGCTAATAAACATTTTTCTTTACCTCAACTTATGTTTTATTAAAAAAAAAAAAAAAGTAGAACTGTAAAAACAAACAAAAAATAGTATTTTGATTAGAACATTGCCACCTCCTGTTCTTTTTCTTCTCGGTCACCGTTTTCCAGCCAGCTGTTGAACCGATGAGAAGTGCGGATGGGGTGCGAGAAGGGAGATTTTCTGAAAATCAGGCATGTTTTTATGGGAGCTGAGTGACTCAGAACTGACTTCTACATAATTCATCGGGGATCTCTTGCAATACAAATAAAAAGCCTGTCAAGTGGTACAGCTGAAGAGGTTATTTCCCTCCTAATTCTCCCGGGCACAGCTGATGGGTCGGACACTTAAAGAGGGGGAAATTAAGAGCTAGGATACTGTGACTGAGACCCCTCGCTACCTGATCTGTGTTTTGCTTTTTTAGGTATGTAAAAATACTGCTATACTTGTGCATTTTAATTAATATTGCTGGCAGTTGTGCTATGTTTTGCCAGCTGTTCGGTGACCTAGATGACACGAGTGGATGGCCTCAGTCCATTTCTCTGTGAATAAGGAACTGCGCTCAAAATATAGCCATTACATTTGACTTCCTCGCTGGCAGCCTCTGCTGGAAGGAGGAGGACTAAAAGGATTAGAACAGCCAAATTGCTTTCAAGTCCTCCTTTCTGGAAAGTCTTCTGCTATTGCTAGGTTCTGCCAGAGCAACGTGAAGCAGATTCATGAAGGGAAGGCGCTGGGGCTGCCCTAACTGTTGGAGTTGTTGAAAGCCGCCGATGCCTCGGCCAGGAGACACCTGGAGCTCTGTCTATCCTGGCGTATTCAGTGTTGCTTCAGCGGAGCCCTATGAACGGGAATGTGTCCAGACAAAAGGCCAGTGTTGACATGGTTGTGGTCTCTGCAGGCCGCGGCTGGGACGCATCACTCGGGTGGTATGAGGGGAAGTTTCCATTAAACGTTGTTCCCAGCTTGCCGCCGCGCAGGGCTCTGCAGCTGCGCATCCCGCCCCGCTCAGTGCTCCAGAGCTCTCCTTTAAGCGACTCAGACAGAGGGGCCAAGTTCTTTCCCAAGCACTTGGCAATCGTCAGCCCCCATTGAGAACAAAGTTAAGCACATTAAACAGCCTCGCTACTTCTGTGCAAATTTGGCCGCTCTTGTGAGTATGGAGTGTTTAAATAACACTGAGATGGCAAAAAGGAATCCGGCCCCAATGCTGGGCAGTGTGAGGCTGCGAGTTCACCTGGCGCTGGAGGCTTCCTCCTCAGCCCATCACTCGCACCCCGCGGGCACCGCCGACCCGCTCTTTCTGTGCCCGTTGTGCCAGCTGGGGAGCCCACGGATGGGCGGATTAGTTGACTCCAAGGCACATGATATTCAGATTGCTGTTCTTATTTGACCTGCCTCTGATTGCAAGGAATTTGGTGCATAAAAATAACACCCTGAACAAATTTGGCAGAAAGATGCGCAGCTAACGGGCCGTGCACATGATGGAGAGGGGGCCGGAGAGCAGCACGGCGCGAGGCCGCGTCCCGGACGTGTGCGCGGAGGGCCCCGCGCGGCCCCGCTGCCGCCTGGCTCGCAGCCAGCGCCGCGGGGATGTTGTGGCCGGTGAACTAACGAAGACAGGTTCCTGGCTCGTAGCGCTGGCAAAACTTGATAGAATAAATTAAAAGGTACAAAGTGCCAGCAGTTGCCTAATGTAAAACGCTGGACAAGGAAATGCTTGTTTTTCTGTGTGTGTTTTTTCTGCCTACAGTTTTAAAAATTCTTATTAACACTGTTCTTGGTGAAGTTTCTGATTGTTTGCACTAGTATAACTGGGCAGGGAGGCAAGTTAGGTAGACAGCTAGTGTAGGGGTGTCCTTGTGCTGTGAGCATATGAATATCTTGCAGCAGGTTAATCTGTAGGCTTCTAGATGATTGTGTTTAGCAGTCTGCATTTTTCTTTTTTCTTTTTACTTTTTTTTTTCCCCAGGGAAGAGCATTAGCCCTGGAGTGAGCTTTGTATTGGCACTTGTGCCACTTGATGTTTGCTGTAGGACCAGGCCGGGTCAATTAGCACTTCTAGAGCAGGGAAAGGAAGATTTCTGCATGAAGAAAAGAACAGGATCTTGACTAGCATAGGTTCTTGCACCCGCCTGCCTTGGAGATGAGTCTCTTCATTACCTTCAAATTTCCTTTCATGTTAAGTGAACAAAAGGCCTGCTCTGTCTCGGAGAGGCTTGTTTCAGAAATGAGGAAGAACTGAAAGTCCTGGGGTCTTTAGCTGTGTCTGCAGGGCTCGGGGAAGTGAATTAGCTGCTCTAAAGTGCCTTTTTTTTTTTCTTTTTTTTCCCTTTTTTTTTTTTTTTTTTTGTTCTTTTTTGTTTTTTTTTGATCTTTTTTTTTTTCTTTTTTTTTTTTTTT
>VWPW01024774.1:0-13910 GCA_013389825.1 Crypturellus undulatus | reverse complement strand
TTTTTTTTGTTCTTTTTTCTTATTTTGCTCTTGCATTGGGCAAGATTTAATACCTCAATTTCCCGTGCTTAAAAGGATCTTTTTGCCCTTTCCTTTATTGGTGAGATACTGTAACATTTTCTGAGGTCATGATTTCATGATTCCTGAGGTATGTAAGTGTGTAACAACAGGGCATGTTAAAGATAAATGGTAATGTGAACTGATACTATATATCTAGAAATCCAGGAAGATTTAAATACAAGCGGTCTTGGTCATGGCAATCAAAGTCAGCTGCAGGTTTCACAGTCGACTTGACTTTTAGAAATAACTTGCAGGTTCACTGGCAATACTGTAAAAGTGTTCAGACACAGGGTCTTGTTTCACTTGTATCTGCAGTCCCAAATTTGCAAGATCTGGGTGTGTGTATGTCTGTATATTTGTCTCTATTAGAAAATGTCTGGCTGCTGTGATAGGAGTGCGCTAACATCAAAGGAAGCTCTCCCTCATTTAATCCTTTAAATAAGCCTGTTTCAGCCAGCCCATATATTTGAAATGAGCTTAGCCATCCTTTTAAAGCAGGGCTGCAGCAGTGCTTGGTTTATTGAGCCTCTTGGGCTGGCTTGAGAACAGTTAACAGTCGGGGTTGTGGTGAGTTGGGGAGGTGATTTTTTGTTTGTTTGTTTGTTTGTTTTTTCTCTTCCCCACCTTTAAAGCCATGACAAGTGTTTTAAAGACACGATTTAATCAGTTATCTCCAGAAATTAACTGCAAAAAAGGGTTTATGAAAGCATTACATATGAAAAAGAAAGGCCTAGTGCTCCGAGTTCTTCCCCTTAGCCCCTTCCTTCCCCGCTTGCGGGCGCCGGCCCCGCGCGCCCTCTCACGGCCCCGCTCCGCTTAGTGCTGCTCTCGTTCATGAAGCACAACAGGAAATGTCTAGTTGGGAGCTCCAAGGTCCTGGCAGCAGCGTGCCACCTCCCGAGGCAGAAGAGGAAGCTCTGCTGCTGGTACAATGAGGGTAAAGCACCATCCTTCCCCTCGCGCGGGCTCTTTCATACACATGTGTGTATATTTTAATCACAAAACTTTGATCCTCCTGTTTTCTCCTCCCAGGCCCTTGCTGCCCTTTCCTGAAGCTGATTTTTATCAGGGCTATTTTAAAATAGGTGTTACAAAAGGCAAGCTTGCCATTAGTAAGCCCTGGTTTGGGTAGCGCAATTCCCAAGTGCAATTTCTGTGTGGTTCCAATATTGCTGCTATCTGTTAGATGAAAATAAAATCTACATTGTTAACACTGACCTTGGTTTGGAATTAGAAATGACATTTAAAGATTGCCATTTTACACCACGGATATTACAGATACAAAACACAAATAAGGAAATATTATGAAGTCACAGGATGTTTGTGAAGTTGTTATAAAAGCCAGCATATCCCAAAGTCATAGTGAATTAGCTAATAGCCAGAATGACAAAAAAAAAGAAAGAAAAAAATTACTTCAATCGCAAGTCCTTCTGCTGTGATGCTTTGTATTTCTAAGGCATGTGAAAACTTTTGAAAATGCTACCCCTGGGGATAGACCATGTTTACATACCTGACTTTAGGGTCCTATTTTTGAGAATCTTTGGTCAAGATTTAAATTTAATTTTTAAGAGAAATGGTGCTCAAATTAATGTTGTAAAATTGGAATCTTGAAAGATGTATCTAAGATTAAAAAAGATAAGTGAGGGGAGGGAAATAGTTATTTTCTCTTGATAGGCTCCTTCCAAGTAGCTTTTATATACCATAGAGGAGCCATGTGGCATATATATATATATGTGTGTGTGCTTCCATTTTTGCAGAGTATCTTTAAGTAGTCATTGCAGCCTTTCATACTGCTGGTTTCTTTTAATGCCTTTTAGAACATAATCAGTAGGATTTCATGGAAAACTTTTAGCATCCTCTTTAGTAAAGTGTTTCAGCAAAGCTGGACATGACATTTTCATCAAATATTGTCCTATTATAAACATTAGACATTGTGATCCTATGTTAAAGGTACCCTTGAAGATGTGTATGAAAAAATCTGTTTGAGAAATAATGGGAAGGATTAGAGTGTAATGATAAATCAGAATTAAGAGACAATGCTTATGATTTATTTCTGGTATGATCTTAATGATGTGCTACAGATTAGAGTGATATGTCGTCTGCCTGCTCTCTGGTCAAACTCGACATTGAATTCAATGATACTAAGATGAACATTCAAAACTAGTCATCAGAATTAGAAGCTCATTCTGAATTTATTGGCATAAGGATGTCTCGTCGTAAGCATACACCCTGCAAAATGCCCATTGTAATACTTAATAAAAGTAGCTAACAAAGTTACTTGGAGGCATAATAAATAATCACTTCTAAAATGTTAGGGGGGCTCTAAAATCTCTATATTCAGTGATGCCATTTATCTTGTGTCTTTTAACGTAGCTGTAATTCATCTTTGATCTTTGTAGGTCAGATCTTGCCAGCAAACCGAAACACACCAAGTCCTATCGATCCGGAGACTATCCAAGTTCCTGTTGGCTATGAACCTGACCCAGCAGATCTTGCTCTTTCCAGTATTCCTGGCCAGGAGATGTTTGACCCTCGTAAGCGCAAATTTTCTGAGGAAGAGCTGAAACCCCAGCCGATGATTAAGAAAGCTCGCAAAGTCTTCATTCCAGATGACCTGAAGGTAAATTGGAACTGGTAACCAGGTTGTTCGCACGCTGGCTCTATCACGGTTATTTTCTGAGCTATAGATTAGGAGCCTGAATCTGTTTTCTCATCAAAATCTACCAAACAAACTCTGACTTTGATGCAGAATTAAACTAGAACAGCTTCAAGTATGACTGAGGGGCATGTGTCCTTTTTGAGACAGGCAGCAGCTGAAATTCATGAGATCAATATTAATTTCCCTTGAATGCTAGAAACTTCCTCTGTGACCCAGGTCACAAGCTTACTTTGTCCTATATTTCCCACTTATGAAACAGTCTGATCATGTTTCCTTTTCCTCCACCCCGTCTGTCTCATCGGCATAGATTGTAGGCTCTCCTAGGAAGAATCCCTCTCTTAGAGGGTGTAGTCCAGGCAGTCCCTGATAAGGACAGTATTTTGTATCTCATGTGGAAGGCTTTTTAGCTCCCTTTTTAATAACTAAGAGAACCACTGCATTAAACAAACCTAGGTGAAAGAGTCTAATTGTAGAAAAAATGGACAGCTCTACCTGGT
Source organism: Crypturellus undulatus (assembly GCA_013389825.1). NCBI lineage: Eukaryota > Metazoa > Chordata > Aves > Tinamiformes > Tinamidae > Crypturellus > Crypturellus undulatus. Next base: position 10,694 of record VWPW01024774.1, on the reverse strand, counting down.
AGAGTATCTGCAGAAAGGATGGTATGTCGTTAAACAGACACTTAAAAAGGAAACATTGAAAACACACAGCCAAGAAGTGTGATTTAACGCAATATTTAAAATAAAATGCAATCATACAAAGTTGCACCCTCTTTTGTGCTTTTAACTATGAGAGATGTGAAGAGAAAAATTCTTAGAAGAGAGCAGAACAAATTGATCAGCTGATAAATCAAATAACTGTGAGAATTATCTTTATTTGCAAAATCCTATTCCCAGGATGAGACTTCTGGGAGGAAATCAGAGGTTGTCAGTACAGAATTTCATTCTGCAGTTGCTGCTGCCCCCCCAAGGCACAGACTGAAAGCCTCTCGGAATCAGTGGGAATCTTTGGCTCTGCACGCAAAGAGCCGGGGATGCCGTGTATTTACACCAAACTGATAGCGTTAGGAAAAGACGTTGATGCTATTTGCTATTTTTATGTCTAAGGATAATGTCATCCAAATTAAAAGCACAGAAATGACTATTCTAATGCTATGGAAGTGGTCTGCTGCTTCTCCTTTGTCTGTAATGCCCTTAATCTTCATTCAAGAAGATGCATCTGCACCACGTCATTACTATCCCAGGCAAGTTCTGTTACTGGAGATGCTGCACTGATACTGCCGTATACCAGGAAGTCTGTGTAAAGAAAGTTATTGAAACTGCTACCTGGGTGTAAGGACAGGTAGAGTGGCCAACTCAGTGTGGTTTTGTGCTATCTCCAAGGCATAAACTTGTGCCAAAGATGCCCCTGGACTATTTCAGATCACAGGTGGTGACCATCAGTGTCTGTAGGCAACAGTGGAGCCTGTAGGTTTTCAGTCTAAGACAGAACTAGAAGTTTAGGGTCCCTCATTTCCCTGAGATAATTGCAGCAGGTGCCCTTGACTGTCTTGCAAGTGCTTGACCCAGGGGCTGCTCCTGTCCTGGCATGTGGAGTGGCTGTCGAGTCCCGGGGGAGGGTAAGCAGATTAGGCCGGTCAATCGTCTCTGGGCTGCATGTGATTCTCAAATGCCAGCCTTACCTCTTTCAGGCCTGGATTAAGGGATTTGCCATAGCAATTTGTTAAAATAAAGATGGATGAAGCCTAGGTGGCACACTAATAAATTGCATAAAGCTGATTTTTATGGGGTGGAATGAAACGGGGAAATTATAAGCAAGATTTGGGTCATAGTGTTTTGCTGCGTGCTTGTTTTTAAGAGGATTTTTTTGAGAGTCCCACCTAAGTACAGGTGAAAGGCAATGTAGAGATACACTGGATCCAAATCATTATTTCTGCACACCTTATTAAGCTAAGCTAATGCAAACCAGGCATAAAATACTTCCAGCAATTGTCTTATCCTTCCTCCTTGTGGCGAGAGGTGCAGAGCAGCAGTGTAAGCAAGGCCTGTCGCGCTCTGCTGACAGACAGATGAGTGTTGGAGCATTTACCTGTTCTGTAGGAGCAGATGTCTCGCTGTGTTCATCCAGGAAATGGTGCCAAGACAAGCTCGGAGCATAAGGAAGAGTGAGAAAATAGCCTGGATGATTCTGGGAGGGGGCTGCATCAGCCTTGTTCTGCAGAGCACTGAATTTCACCTTTTCTAAGGGCTTCTGCATGGTTCTCACTCCATCGCTGCTCTTAAAACTTAGTTCAGTTTAGCTTAGACTGAAGCAGCACTGAAGCTGCTGTGGTGTTGAAGGACACTTCATTTGGAAACCAGAGGAATCAGGTGAAAGTTTTAAGTGCCTTGAAGCCTTTGATGCACAAATAGAGTGAAGGTGAACTCCCAGAGGCAAGTCTTCAGGCATAACACTTTGGGAATGTGTTAACTTCAGAGGTGAGAGGTACCTCTTTCTGGCAAGTGCTGGTTTTGCTATTCCTGATGCAACTGTAAAGTAGTGCCAAGAGATCCCCTTCCATTGACTTGCTGTTCTAGAGGGCAAAGCGAGAGCCCTGCAGGGCTTTGTAGAAAAATCTTTGTAGAAAAATCTTTGGACAAAGGGGGAAGAGATGGAAAATAGAGAGATGGGAATGGGTGATCCCAACAATGGGAATGGATGAGGCTGGCAAGGAAAGTGTGCAGGGCCTACACAAGAAGACAGACACCATACAGCACATCAGTGCTACTTGGAGATGGGCAGCAAATGAGTCGTTGCACGCAAAGGTGGGTGCGCTAACTAGGGCAGGGAAGATGCGAGCTGAGCCGAACCGCTGGAACACGCTTTTCCTTGGAGGAATCCCATCAAGAGGGTGGGGGGGTGAAGGTTTTGACAGGAACGCGGGCCTGCTGCTCGCTCCATGGCTCCTGCCGTGTAAGTCTAAAGCCCGTGGGGTTCAGTGTCCACACGAGCAAAACACGCGGTGAGAGCCACGGCCAAGGGGAGACCCTGGTGGCTGCTCCCGTTGCTGAAATCTAATACTCTGTCTGCCGCTTTCTGTGTTTAATGAGCAGGATGACAAATACTGGGCCAGGCGCAGAAAGAACAACATGGCCGCGAAGCGCTCGAGGGACGCGCGGCGCCTCAAGGAGAACCAGATCGCCATCCGCGCCTCCTTCCTGGAGAAGGAGAACTCGGCCCTGCGCCAGGAGGTGGCCGACCTGCGGAAAGAGCTGGGCAAATGCAAGAACGTCCTTGCCAAGTACGAAGCTCGACACGGCCCCCTGTAAATTCGAGGCTGGGAAGTGGTTTTTTTCTTTTTTCTTTTTTTTTTCTTTTTCTTTTTTTTCTGTTGCAGGTTGGCATTTGACTAGATGGACAATGTGTTTCCTGTTTGATAGCACCACACCCAAACCAACCTTTCTGTCTTCAGCACTTTACCAGAAGCAGAAACAAAACTGACTTTATTTTTTGTTTGCGTATGCGTGTCTGTATGTGCACACGCGTGTTCACACGTGCGTGTATGTGTGCTTGTGTGTACGTGTGGGTGTCTGTGTGCGCACGCATCTCAGCACTTCCCATTTTTATGAAACCCTCTTCAAAGGGTGCCACATTTTTACCTGGACTGTTGAGAACCGCCATAGTAAGCTTTTTATTATATATTTTTTTTTCAGTGCTGCTTCAGATTAGGGTTTTTATGTTATTGTAACCAGATCCATCCTCCTGATTTACTTGGAAAGATCCCAGTATAAGTTATAAAAAAAAAAAAAAGGAAAAAAAAAGAAAAAAGGAAAAAAAAAAAGTAGATCTCAGTTTTTCAAGAGTAACGAGCTATTGTTTAAGTATGTCTAATCAGAAAAGTTAACATGCTAATAAAGTGCACAAATAATAATTTAGTACTACACTGCAGAAATATTAATTTATAGATTGCTTTTGTTGTATTTTAAGTTTTGGTGATAATTGTCTCCGATTTAAAGTGCTGTTAGACTGAGTTAGCTCTACTCATTATAGATCCCCTCATGGCTTCTTTCTAGCTGTTAAGGTTCCTTTTCTTTCCACGGACCCCCGAGTACTCGATAGACCACAGAGTGTGTATTTTGCACTGTCTGTACCTGAAGCAATAATCCTGTTGTACGCTAGCGCATGCTGCCCGGGTGTTCCTAGTGGACGTAGGATGGTTCCCCTCCCCAACAGGAGTTTTCATGTCTTTAACAAATAAAAAACCCTAAGGCGTCAAAGACGCCTTAATGTGAGCATGCTAATCGTGTCCCTCCTGCAGGGAGCGCATGTATAAGAAGCAGGATAATTAGTTGGAACGAGAACAAAATTAATAGTATCGAATCAGATCCGATGTTGAAATCAGAGAGGCTTTTTATGTTTTCAGTTAGTTTCGCATTTCTTTGAGTTCCGTTTTGTGATTAAAAATGAAAAGAATACCCAAATTCAGTTGGTCTTTCCCACGTTTTGTAATATATTTTCTGTGGATTATATCTTGCTGTTGAAAAATCACTTTTATTCAGTTAGAAGAAGTCACTGGTTTGCAAAGCCCATCTTCCCTAGTGATTGTTGTTTTGAGTATGACATGAACTGATGGTTCTGAACTTTGTTGTTTTAATCTATTTGCTTTTGAACACGTATGTTCTAGTATAAAGTGGACTTCTGAAACATGAATGTAAGAGACACTGGTGTATTTCAGAAGGGGATGGTGTTGTCATATACTGTGGTTAATCCAATCAATCTAAGTGTTTACTATAGACCAAAAGAATAGATATTATAAAATGTATAAAGTTTATACAGAATAATTATAGTATGTTTGTTTTGTACAGTATTTTTCAAGTACAAATACTGACAAATGTATTTTGAAAGACATATATTATATATAGCAAAAAGAAAAAGCTATTCCATGTTTAAAATATATAGCAAAGATATATATTCTCCAATATTGTACAGAGAGGAAATGCTTATGTTTTTTTTTTTAATCTTTAATATTTTAAGCCTGCCACTGGCACATTCGTATGCTTTGTGCTTGAAATTAAATTTTTATGGAAGTAATATGCCTTTCAGGGGGTTGCATATTACTAGGAAAGAGAAACTTTATTATTTTCCACGAGAAAAGAATCTGCTTATTAGGGGTAAAGCACAACATATTTTAATCAACTCTTGATTGGACAATACAATATTTTATAAAGGCAGAAAAATGATATATAGGACAAAAAAACTCACATTCATTTGTAATCTGCTGCTGCTGCTAGAATTTGTTTCCAGCTGATTTTTTGTTATTGTTTTTAAGTAAATAGGTTGTATGTACTGCATACGTTTATTAACATGTGAGGAAAATAAGGTGCTACACGTCTTGTTCACAGTTTTCTAAGTGTTTTCACATTATTTTCAAATACAAGGTTGTTCATTCCATTAAATCAGTAATCATGCTTCAGGAGATTGTTACAGTGGCCTCAACATTTTGTTCAGCATTAAATATATCCTTGCATCAATGGCATTTTTTGCAGTATTTTTCCTCAAACGTACCTGACTTGTCAGTGCCCTGTTATGTGCAGTACTTGCCTGTGGACCATTTATTCAGTGCATTGAATTTCCATGTGCTGCAGCCAAGTTTTCATGTGTAGCAAGTTATTTTCTAAAGGTCAGTATAAGCCACTGGATGCAAGGGTAGAGAAACGAGGCTGAAAGTGTTCGCTACAAGTCTGTTTATCTGCTGGAGCCACTAGGAAAGACACCCTTATTCTCCTTTTCCTTTGGCGCAGGTTTTTGGCAGGGGCAGGGCTCAGTCACGCGCCTGGACACACTTTCAGCAGCAACCTAGCAAATTGCCCCAGCATCGCCTTGGCCAACGCTGTCATTATTCTTGGGGTGACGCGTAAACGGCAGAAATTGCGGGTGTGACATCCGTAGTGGTACGTAAATAGCTAGACCCAAAGGTGGGTTGTGTTGTCGCCACAACGTGGTCATTAAAGCATAAAAGGCAGCTCGGAAAAAATTCGAGAGGGTGATTTTTGTTCTTGGGGTGGGAGCTGTGGGTCAATATAGGGCAGGGATTGGGGGTCTGGTTAATCCATGGCGCAGGATTCGCTTTTCTCACTGTGAAAAGTAGGTACCTTAGCGCAGCTGGAAAGCTCACCCTTGGTTAAAAAGAAAATAGGTGAGGAACGTGCATGGAATATGACATGAGAAAATCAGGTTTTCCAATCAGGATGTCTCCCCAGAATAACAGTTTTTAAAATTATTTATATATTTGTCTTGTTTTCAGTTCGTAAGGACAGTTTAGCTGGGATCATCAGGGCTCTGATGGCTTTGTTGTATAAAGGAGCTCGTAGGTCTATCAAAGTATAATTTTATAAAAATAGAAATATATATATTTGCAGAGTGATTTAATAGTATCTCTAAGTAATTTGCTGACTTCAATTAAAGGGTAAGCATTGGTAAAATGCCTTTTTTTTCCTGAAACTTATAATATATATTTTTTTCTTTAAAGAAAAGCCCTCTAAAAATAAAATGAATGTGAGATGTTGGTGACTCCTAGCACCTTGTGCAGCAGAAGGGGGATCTATTTTTAAGTTTTTCCTTTGTGGTGCGGTGTGAGAGGTGCTCAAACGCCGCGGAGGGCCTAGAGACTCGAATCCACAGAAGCAAGAAATCCCAGAGAGAGGAGGGAGCGTGAGCTCAGTATGGAACTGAGGTGGCTTGTGCCTACGCACAGGTCCATATGTGCATGCACGTTGTAGAGCTCTGCGGCAGCTGCAGGGGGGCTGAGTTAAAGCCAAAGGATGCCCTGCCCCTCCTCTCCCCCCGAACACAACTATGGGAATCTCTTGCCTCTGTCGGTTTGTAATAGCCCCTGTTTTGACTTTAAACTCTATTTTTGCATGTGATTTACACAAGAGATGTGCAGATAATTTTTATTTTGTTGTTTATGTAAAGAAAAATTATATGTATTAAAACTTACAAGTGATCAACCATTGTATTTCTGGCAACACCACAGGACAGCATCTGTTTCAATATGAGTTGAATAAATAAGATCAAATTAAATGTATGACATGAAATGAATTGCATCCTGTATGCTGTTCAGCCCAATTATTATTTTTTTTTGTCTCTTATTCTTAATGTTTAATAAACTTCAAAATTTTTCTTCTCTCATCCTTGTACTTGCTTAGTGCCTGGGGCTGGGGGTGATGCAGAAGGGGACGTCAAGGCCAGGGGACTGTGGGGGGCCCAGCTCCCCCGTGTGCCCTGAGCTGCCCCAGCACNTGTACTTGCTTAGTGCCTGGGGCTGGGGGTGATGCAGAAGGGGACGTCAAGGCCAGGGGACTGTGGCCCTGGGGGCCTAGCTCCCCCGTGTGCCCTGAGCTCCCCCAGCACTAACTGCAGCCAGGCCCATTCTCCTCTGCACCATAGAATTATGTAATTGTAATAAGTATAATATATAATTGTATGTATTACATAATACATACTTTAATATATATTAAACATATGACTAAGCTTAGTAAATGCAGCTACCAACTTAAGCATGTTATAATGTATACTGTTACCACGTATAAACACTTGAACTATTCTGTGTGAACAAGCACGGAGCCCTTAAGTCTAGATTGATAAAAATTGGGAATATGAAGATGTCTTTCTGTTCTGCTATATATTAAATGCATGCTTCATATTGGGCATTATGCAGACAAGACTCTTCCTCTCTTTCCCTCTCTGTAAATGCACAGACATGCATAAAAAATGCTTTTAGAGATGATAGGTAAGCCAGGCACCCAGTGTGCATAGTTTTATAGAGAAAAATGAATTCATATTGGGGGTGACATTTACTGTAGTATCTACGTAACATATAGTGTACATTTATATATTATCTATTTATAATATGATAGATGCATTATAATAATGCACAGATATTATAGCACATAGTACATGCATAAAGGATGATTTGTGCCTTGAAAGATGGTGTAGATTTAGCATTTTATTGCAAAACACAAGGCATGGCTTGAAATATAATATTAATAACATAATTTTTATATATTTATGTACATACACCACATAATGTTATTCAGTTACTTGTGAAATAAGTGTCAAGTATTAAATATTTTTATAAATATTTTATTAAATATTTTTATAAAGTACTACTATACACATTATATAATATACATATGCGCACATATAACCCGCCTAACTAGCTAACTACCCACCGGAATAGCTAAACGTCTACCTAACTAATGACCTGATAAGCTGTCTACCCATAGAACTAGATAATTAACTACCTAACTAGCTAGCTACCCACCAAACTAGTTAACCACCCACCTAACTAGCTAGCTACCCAAATAAGTAGCAAGCTACCCACCTACCTGGCTAACTACCCAACAGGTTACCTAACTACCCAACAAACTAGCTAACTACCGACCTAATAAGCTGCCTAACCACCAAACTAGCTAACTACCCACCTAACTAGTTAACCACCCACCTATCTAGCTCATTACCCAGCTAACTACCTAATCCCCATAATAAGTACCTAACACACTGAACTAAATATTCTCTCACCTGAATAACTAACTAGCCACCTAACTAGTTAATTACCCACCTAACTCATCGCCTAGGTTCCCACCTAACTAGCTAACTACCCAACTAAACACCAGCGAGAGGGAGGAGCTGTGCGGGGGGTGTGAGGTAGGTGACTAGTTAGGTGGGTAGTTAGCTACATAGGTTGGTATATATTTGGGTAGTTAGCTGGTTAGGGTGGTAGCTAGTGAGGTGGGTAGTTAGATGGGAGGTTAGATAGGTGGGTACCTAGGTGAGGAGTTAGGTGGGTAATTAATTGGTTGAGTGGCTAGATAGGTATTTAACTATTCAGGAAAGGAAATGTGGTGATGGCAACACAAGCCAGTAGGGTGGCAATGCAGTCGCTTTTTGCTGCCTCTTGTTGTGGTCCCACAGCCTGGTGAGAGTCACAGCACATAACCAGACAAAACGCTACAAGAAATGTCCAAGCCCATTATATCATCTGGGAGATGCGAAGGAATTGGAGTCGGCTCCAGGTGACTGCAATGGGCTGTTGGATTTGTCATCTCCCAGGGCTTCCCAACCCGTCCCACAGCCACCAGCCAGACAGCAGCCTGAGAGGAGCTGCTCCCTCAGCACGTGTCGCTTCTAATTAATTGCTGTATCTGTGAAGACAAGGAAAATGGTACAAATTATCATCACTGCCACTGTTTATATCCCAAACAAAAGGCTGAGCAAGACAGCCGTAAAAACTGAACATGTAATCTACATAAAAAGCATCACTTCAGTCAGCTGCAGCTAAAATAAAGCTAAGTCTGCAGCTTTAAAGGCTGACATGGGCACTGCAATCGTTAGTTGCCACCGATTAATTTCCTGGAATTTCATCTAAGAACATAAGGAGTAATAATAATTTAAAAAAAAAGTTGCAGCACTATTACACCAATGATACTCCTCACAAACATAACATAAATCCTAGGATACATTCCTTAGTTGCTTTTCCCAATATTGCCTACAAAATACTTAACAGGATTTTCTGGGGGCTCACTCACAAAAACACACAGGCAGAAAGTCACAACATTTGAAACTTCTGTTACTTTCTGAATTTTTAGCCCCTATTGTAGGAGTGAGATGCGGACAAACACACAAGTCTCCAGATTTGAAACACTGTTATCTAGGTTTTTACACAGCTTAGAGTTAGTTTGTTAGGGAATTTTAACTCACAAAGTAAATCCTAAATCCTTTGATTCACAAAATACTCCCTGGATCATTTTTATAATTGTTTTCAGACAAGAATTCTGCATCTAGGAGTGATGGATTGAGGGAGCAGTAGTAAATTTCAGATTGTTTGTCCCAACAATGTCNATTTTTATAATTGTTTTCAGACAAGAATTCTGCATCTAGGAGTGATGGATTGAGGGAGCAGTAGTAAATTTCAGATTGTTTGTCCCAACAATGTCAAAAGGGGAGTCGTGTTATTATTTTGATCACTGCTCAGGATAGCGCAAAGTACATGCAAAAAACAGCTAAGCTAGGGTATACTGGCAAAGTTAGAGCAGTTGGACATACCTAACCATATGCAAAAGTGTGAGAGGGAAAGGATATGTGAACTGCCCTTGTTTGACCGTGCAGTAATTTATGAGGCTGTTACTCTGGATGCTCTGGTGCAGCAAGGCACTCACCAGGCCCCCACTCCCACTCCCACTCCCACTCCCACACACTCACACTCACACTCACACTCACAGAGGCAGTTAAGCCCTGACCAGGCACCCACCCGCACAGGCAGCTCAGCCCGGGCTCCCACTCACCTGTGGCCGACGAGTCCTCGACTGGCAGCCGGGCAAGTCCCGACCCACCCAATCACCATCCGCCGCGGAGGGGCGGGGCTGCAGGCGCCGAGGGGCGGGGTTTCAGGCGCCGAGGGGCGGGGCTGCAGGCGCCGAGGGGCGGGGTTTCAGGCGCCGAGGGGCGGGATCTCAAGGGCTGAGGGGCGGGGTTTCATGTGCTGAGGGGCGGGGTTTTGGCTATGAGGGGCGGGGCTGCAGCCACAGACGCGGGCGGGGCCGCCCCGCAGCCCCCCCCTGCGGCCCAAAGGGGCCGCCCCGCAGCTGCCGCCCGCAGCCTCGCCTGAATGGCGGAATCTCCCTGGAGAAAGGGAGCTCTCGCAGAGGAAGCGCCCAGGGTGACGGTGTGGGACGCACAACGTGGCCGCCGCTCGGCACAGCCCTCCCCGAGACTTCGCTACCGGAACCGCTCATTTCTGCTCTGTTGGGGCTGGCGGCCCCTTGGCGCCGGACCCATTGCCACCAACCCCTGGCACCGCTGGCCCTTGGGACCCCTCATGCCCATGCGAGCGACAGCCTGTCCCGTGTGTCGTCATCTTTCCTGCGTGGCAGTTGAGCCCGCTCAGGCTCTGTTTGGGCCCAAGCGCCTCGAGGCCGCGGCGGGCGGTCGAGGAGTCCTCATTGTGCCGCAGCTGCTTCTCCCTCACGGACTGGGAGACAACAGGTTTGACGTGCAAAGGCCAAGGCGGGATTACCAGTGCCGGGGGCAGCACTGGTGTCCGTGTACGCATCTGGCTTGGTGGCACTGAGCCGCCCGTGCAAGCGGTGCTGGCGCCGCCATCCTGCCTCGCCGTCAGGCCCGCGTTGCCACAGGAACAGGAGGAGGAGACGCTCCACGCGCAGCCGCTGAGAGCCCGTCCTGAGCGCCCAGCGAGCTGAGCTCGTGAGGGGAACCCGTGTGGGCTTCACCCGCTGCTGAGGTTAAACGAGCGCCACAAGGCTACAGCGAAGCACAGCCAGGAGCCAGGAGCCAG